>CM074739.1:22419484-22602749 GCA_037367245.1 Phrynocephalus guinanensis
TATCTGTAGAGGTTCTTAATAGGTCTACAAGACTCCTAATAATCCAATTCACTAGAAGTGTAATAGGAACTGATCTGCAAAATCATAAAACTTTTGAACTGTACATTCCCACTTAGAAAGAAATGTGCTCCATACTGCATAGGGTAAGCATTTTACATATAATCTCAGACATTGTTGAATGGAGATCTGAATATACATCTTATCACAAATTAAGCAGCTTCATTTCCTAAAGTCACAGGACTAGAGTGGAATAGAAGGACCTCACCATGTTAAAACTGATTCCTTTATAATGATATCTCCCCTGCTTCTGAAGGCTGTCTTTTCACCATCCTCAAGCAGGTCTAGGGTATGGGCAAAGAGCAATTTGAAAATAGAATCAGCAAATGATCATATGCTCATATGTAGGATGTAGTCTTTAGAGCTCAGATTGTCTCATCAAGGAGTTTGTTTTTTGTCAAATCTGTCTTTATTCCTCTATTCTGTTTGGGGAAACCATTTTGTCAAACACTGGAATGCCTCTTGCTTTAGGATATCCTTGGGAGTCAACAGAGTCCTGTTTTCTCTTAACTCTCAGCATGCAACTCCAGAAGGGCTTATTGTGTTCTGTGGACATATCACCATGATAGTTCATTGTAGCAGCCCATGGAAAGATCACACCCACAATGTTAAAAACATTGATCAAGGGTAAAATATAATAGCTGAAGGATAAAAAATACTTTTGTGTTCTTTTTTTAAAGCCTCCCCCCCCCAAGTTTATTGTGCTGCTGTTCAGTTAAAAAAACAAATCTGCAATACTATTCTTTATTGTTGTTAAAGCATTTCTGGCATTTTTGTATCATATTGGCTCATAAGTACTCATATCCATGAGTACTTACATAGTCAAATTGTCTTTTTGTTAAATATGATGTCTTCAGATGAATTTGGCATCAAATGATAAACAGCCAAGTTCTTGGTGAGTTTCTGATGCCACTAATCAATATTGTGTTCTATCCTTTTTGTCACATTTTAAATTAAACTGTGTTTTGTGAGTCCGATAGCGTAGGTCCTTTATGTGTAGTGATGTGCAAATGTGTTCAGTGAGCATGGCCAATTTTATTCTCAACCAACAACTATTGAATTGCCTCTTGTGAAGTCAGTTGTCTTTAATACGGGAATTGTATCTGATTAAATTGAGCAGGGGGAAAAATTACACCATTCCAAAGGAAAAAGAGTTAGCATCCAGTGCTACTGTGTGTCCCACAGGTTCTTCTACCACTTTGACCCAAACTGCCTCTTCTGGTGAGTTAGAGGAGGATATTGCGACCACTGCTGGTGATATTTCTGTTGCTAGCACATCTGCTGATGTTACTGTATCCAGTGTTACTACTGTTGCCAGCCATAGCGTTTCCGAAGAGCAGCGAGAGCAAGCTGTGAATATCAGAAAATCAGATCTGGAACTCAACACTGCCAAGGAAGCGTTCTCCCTTCAATCAGCAGATCCCCAAAGTACAAGAAGACGGCCAAGAAATGCTGAGCAGATAGAAAGAACTAACGAGCTTGCAGTTGTTACACACAGAGGTATTGGACATTATTTTACTTGTGCCCATCTAGTCTACAGTCATAGATGTGTCACCTACACTATTTTTCCTCCCTGATTCCATCATTAAGAGGGTAGGAAACATCTTGGTTTAAAAAGAAAAGGTAAAATAGAAGATGACATGATTGTTAGTCGATATTTGGCAAAAGGAGGGAATAAAATATTTTCTCTTAGAAGCAGTTGGATACTTGTCAAAAATTGCTCTTAGGCATAGGGCTCGGCTCAGGAAAATGCAACATCTTACCTGCACATTTAGACAAACACAGCGTTTTTGAAATTAATAGATAATATGTTCCTATTCAAGTGCCATATTCTGTAGTATGGTTCTCATACCGGGTCCAGTTAAAACTGTCTCAGTAAATGTGGTATTAGTGGCACATACTGCTGGTTTCATTTGTATCAAATTGGCGTATGGCTTTAACTCCTGCATGGTTTGCCATGAAGCCAACAACACACATTTTTCCAAAACAATGTAGACATAACTTCATACAGGGGCCAGGTATAAGTGGATCAGAATTCCCTTACTTACATGATAGGTAAGTCATCATTACAGTCAGCTCCATAATTGTGTATTTTGTTGATAAACGATGGACTGGCCCCAATCAAACAAAAATGTAAGAAAGCAAGCAAAACAAATATCTAATCAGCTTTAAATTGTAAAACTGAAATTCAAAAAGTCTACAACATTTAATCTGTTATTAGATAAGACCATATATTGTAAAATATATAATTCATTTTATGGAGGCATTTTATAAATGATATTTTGTCTGATTACATAAGGCAGTTTTACCATCTGCTGTTGCTCATTGTTGATCAGCCAGCTTGTAAGTACACCTATCAAGACCTTTTCAAACTGGCATACTTTTTTATTCTTAATTATATTATGGGAGCAATTATGGGAGCCGTCACATTTAACATATTATGGATTTTTCCTTTAGCTTGAATTTAAACTGTGCTCTCTAAAATAGAAGTATTAGTATTAATATCACTCATTTTTTAGTTGGTGATTTGAATATATCTGGTTAAAACAAAACAAAATAAAAAATGGAAACGTTGTAGCATCTAAAAGACTAAATGCTATATTTTAATGTGAGCATTTGTGGACAAGTCCACTTTTTCACACATTAATACAAAATTAATTTCTCCTGATATTAACATAGAATGTTGCTTATTTATTGTAGGTGTTTTGACTGCCACTTTTCAAAATACCAAAATTTATAAATAAATCACAAAACACTAAGAGTTGGAAAGTAGTATAAGAAATTTGAGATTTTTTTTAAAAAGCAAAAATAAAAGATAATTGTGTATATTTGAAGAAGGAAGAATCTCCTCATGTGCCCATAAATTGTATCAATATAGGTGATTATTAAAATGTGCTTACAGAGAGAATGCTCTATTTGGATACTGGCACTGAGAGGGTCTTTTCAATAGGCCAATCCACATTTCATTCCAAGATGAGTAAATTTAAAAACAGCTAAAGTAAAATTTAAAAAGCTAAAGTGTTGAGTCCTAAGATATTAATTACAGAATCATATTTTGACACCAAAACTGAGTTCCTTTTTTCTCTAGTCATAGCAAGCATAGATGACCAAATTGTACATGTAGTTGCACTTGTGAGATCCTTGAGAAACTATTGTCCTTATGGATTCAAGATTATGCCACATCTTTCTAGAAATTGGGCTCAGGCTATGTTGTACATTTGTATTTTGTGCATTATCTTCTGTGCAATGCTTATATTCCCGGTGGCTTATTTTACTGTGGCACCTCTGAGGAGAAACATATAAGACTGCATTGTCAAACCACCAGAAATACACTGAGTGGAAAGAAGGATTCAAAGGAAAACACAGAGAAACCATGTGTAAGATTGTATTTTTAAAAATGTATTTAATGATAGGTGCAGAATATGAAAGAGGGGAATTTTTAAAAAAGGTGAGAAAAGTCTATATATTTTATCCTAAAATATTAGACTGCACATTTTTAGTAAGGTGCTTAGTGGACTTTTAGGGCTGAGTGTAATGCCTACAGCTATAATTCCATGTTCTGCAGTAGCATATACATATGCAAACCCATTACTCCATCTATGTTTTTGACTCAGTATTAATGATTTTACCACCCAGGCTCTGCTGAATTCAATTTGTTCCCTGTTTAATTTTTGCAAAAATATTATTTCTGTGTGAAAGTTTTAGAGGTCCTGCTCTCAGGATGGTCATTTGTCTTCTGTGAAAAACCAGCTGTCTTCCAAACAGTATCACTTAATATTTTAGTACACTTCAAATTAAATATGTCATTTTTTTTACATTATCATCTATTGCTATTGGGAGCTATAGATATTGTTGCACCTAGTGAAGGCACTGTTTTTCACAAGCAGGTACAGTATTTTCTGCTTTATTTTAAAATGGTTGGAGCTTTATGCTATCACCTGAAGCATGATTGTCTCCAGAACAATACAGTGAAGCCTCTTTTTTTTTAGCAGAGTTGTTATATGTTAATTTTTATGAACACTGTACAAGATAGCATTTGGAGAGTATCATTCCAAGTACATTGGTACCTCAGCTTAAGTAATTAATTCATTCTCCGGGATGTTTTGTATTATGAAAAATTCTTAAACTGAAATGCAGTTTCCCATAGGGATGAACTGAAAATCAATTAATCTGTTCTGGAGGTCAGAAAAAAAGGCAAACTGAGGCATTCCATTTGAAATTTTCTTAAACTAAGGCATCCCCATTCTTTTCGTCATGCAAACATCGCACATCAACTTTGAATGCCCTACAGAAAAAACGTAAACCAGGACATTCCATTGAAAAAATGGTGTTCCTGAGGGAAAGTCAGACAGTTAATAAGTACAAATGTAAATATAATAAAATAGAATAAATAAAATTTTCTTAACCTGAAGCATCCTTTATTCTGATAATTTCTTTTCTTAAACCAGGTTTTTCTTTAATCGAGGCATCCTTAAACTGAGGCACCATTATACTTAGTTAATCATTTTATTTAGTAGTTAAATAAAACCATATCATGGAATGTGTCCATGACTTATTTATTTTTTTGGTACTTAGAAGGTCACAGTAATATATAACTGTGAATGTTGAGATTTTTTTTTTAGCCAATCATTCTTGAAACTACATGTTGTCAATGTCAATTATTCCATTGGAATATTAGAGTTCCTCAGGTTTTCAAGAGGTAAGAGAGGCTGTTGATGACAAGACTTTTGGAAGGTCACTTATTCATAAGGTGGCCATAAGTCAGAAGTGATTTGATGACATTTGAGAACAACATTAGAGAAATGTATTTGATTTTCTTCCTGATTTGGGTTCATGGTTTAATCTTTTGCACCATACTGGCACAGAATACATGGGTTCAGTAATGACTGATTACGTATGAGATTTATACACAGGTAAATGCTGGATAACAGAAGTTTGTTATATGGTTTATGTCAGTGGTTTTCAACCTGTGGGTCCCCAGATGTTCCTGGACTGCAACTCCCAGAAGTATTACTGTTTGCATACTGTTTGTAAACCACCCGGAGTTCCTCCGGAAGATGGGCGGTATATAAGTATTAAAATAAATAAATAAATAAATAAAAGTCTTCATCACTACCTGAGCTGGCCAGGATTTCTAGGAGTTGCAGTCCAGGAACATCTGGGGACCCACAGGTTGAGAACCAATGGTTTATATGATTTAAATATTGTAACAACACTCAGCTTGAATTCCCACTAATCAGAATTAGTCAAATTCCTGATAGCAACTAGAGAGAAAACATATATGCCTTGAACAAAAAGTTAGCTCAATTTTTTTAAAGTAGATATGTTCATGCACAGAGACAAAAAGGGATCACAAGAAAAAATTACCTGCTATAGTATGACTGGTATGATAGTATTTTCTTAGACATCTTGTTTAGACAAGAAAAACTCGCTTTGAAATATTTCTTCCTCTTTACCACAGCTTGAAAGATATTTCAATTTTTTAAAAAATCAATCTGGTTGGTGTATTAATGTAGCACATGTAAGCAAATAATGTAGGAAAAAAGCAAGGATAAAATATTTTGGTGCCTTTGTATTCCATGCACCTAAAGGAAATGAACTGTTATACGCAAAAGCTTATACAGTACTGCAATATTTTTTCATATTTAAAGTGGCACAATATTTTATTTTTGTTTTGTTGTGGTGGTGCATAATGAGAGGCATGAACATAATGGCACACTGAAAGCACCTCAAAGTCAGCAGTTATAGGATGATTCATGCATGTTGAGAAGCATCCTGGAACATCCTAGCACCTGACAATCATGTTACTGCAATTAAAGCATTGAACTACAACTCACAAACTTCCCCACTCCTATTCCAGTAGCCACATCTCAGGAGGATACTGGGATTGATGGGTCACCTCCTTTTTTCAAAACTTGGCTTCAGCATGTCATTATGTTCATTTCTGTAGAACTTTTCAAGCTCTGGTGTCTTATGCCTCACTACTGTTCATTGACCAACTGTTTGCTTAGTACTGTGATGGCGAACCTTTTAGAGACCGAGTGCCCACATTGCAATTCAAAACCCACTAATTTTTTGCAAAGTGCCAATACAGTAATTTAACCTGAATATAGGTGGCTGTGAAGGGGCAAGGTTGGGTGCCCACAGAAAGGGCTCCAAGTGCCCCCTTTGGCACCCATGCCATAGGTTCGCCATCACTGGTTTAGTAAGGTTTAGTAAGTTCAATATGCTTTCCTTCCTTTAAGAAACCATTTCTTATATAAAAATAAGATTTTCATACGTTTCTCAATCTTAGCAGCCTTTGAAAGCAGTGTCTGTTTTCCTCAAGTGATCCCTGTGCCTATTAGTCTGTGTCTTGATGTGCATGAATATGACATTATTACGCACCTCTAAGTAGTCTTTAATTTTGCTCTTTGTTTTAGGTAGCATGGAAAGCAGCCAAAATCCCATTGTTTAGTGTAGTGAATCATTGTAGAGGTAGCCATGTTTAAATATTTGAAAGGATGTCATATCGAAGAGGGGACAGGTTTGTTCTCCATGGCTTCAGAGGCTAGGACTCAGAGGAATGGTTTGAAACTATTGGAAAGTAGATTCCAATTGAACATTAGGAATAACTTTCTGATGGTTAGAGCTGTCCGGCAGTGAAATATGCTGCCACAAAGGGGAGTGGTGGAGTCTCCTTCTTTGAGGATTTTTAAGCAGAGGCTGGATGGCCATCTGTCAGGAGTACTTTGATGGCACTACATGGCAGGGGGATGGACTGGATCGGCTTTGAAGTCTCTTCCAACTCTATGATTCTATGAATTGAAACAGCATGTTAGGGTAATTCAGCACTTCCTCTGTAAGTTCCATTGATTAATTTGTAATTAAGCTGGGCCTATTCGAATGAATGGATATTGTGAAAGAGTTAAGTCATCAAATCCCCAGTCAATACAGCCAGCCTACCTGAGCACAATTTTCTGTTTTAAGAAATAATGAAACTGATTTTACATATGCTTTGGTGCCCTGGGTTCTTGATATTGTTTCTTCTCTGCCAATATTTTAAATGATCTTAACTGGCCTTAGTTCTTAAGAAAAAGGATGAGTATAAATGAAATAACTAACAGCAAGAATAATTCAATTCATATATCATGGCATCAATTGCAATGATATTATGAGCAGTCTTCAACATCAAAGGAGAATATATTTTAAATTAGCAGTCCCCAGGCATTTCAGCATCATGCCCCATTTTTTTTCAAGATCCTCATGCTTTCTGACCTCTCCCTCTTAATTAAAATAACCCTCATAATTTATTTTTTTAAAAATGTAAGGATTGAATAACATTGTTTTAGACTTGAAATAATAATAAATAGTTTATTTATTTATTTATTTATTGAATTTCTACCCTGCCCATCTTCCCATGAGAACTCTGGGTAGCTTACAAAAAGGCTGAACAATTCAGCAAACAATACAATATAAAACAACAACAACAATATAAAACAACTTTAGCACCCATGGCATAAAACAAGTAACTCAGCAACAGCATTTGGCTAAGTAAACTAGCAAACAGATGGCGGGGGGGGGGGGAAGAAGACAGTAAACTAGGTCGCCAAAGGCCTCGCAGAAGAGCAGAGTTTTTAACGCTCTGCGAAAGACCAGCAGTGCCTTTCAAGAAATCCTAAATGCTTTTAGAAACACAACTTACTGCAACTAATTCAATCAGATTTATTTTTATTTTATTTTATTTTATTTTATTTTATTTTATTTTATTTTTAGACATGGGCACAAAACAGAAAAATGGTGTTTCAGTTTTTCGTTTGTCGTTGAGAGGTCTGTTTCGGTTCGTTTCCATTTGTCGGGAATTTTTTTAAAAATTTCGTTACCGTTTTTTGTTTTTTCGTTTGTCGTTTCTACCTGCTTTTTGCATGATTTTTAAAGCATTTCCGTGAGCAGGCATCCCCCAACGCCCCAGACCAGAGGTAAAACACTAAAAAAATGGATGCTGGCAGGGACACAGTATAGACTAGGTATGCAGGGAGGCTGCAAAGGCAGTGGCGGGCGTTGCCCAGGGTGCAAGGCAGCCACAGAGTGACTGCACTGCGGGGCAGAGGAGGGTACTCACCGAGAGGTACGCAGCACACACACACACAGGGAGGCTGCAGGACTGAAGCTAGAGTCGCAGAGATAGCAATCCCACCCTAACTCCACCAGAGACTGCAAGGAGGACGGGGGCTGCCAGAGCTTTTTATGCCCTCTGAGGCTGCCAGACCTGCCCACCCAGTCTGCAACCTGGGCATGCTATTGGTTGAACATGATCCCACATCACGTGGCTTGCCTCCATTTTGTGGCTGGTGGCGACATCCATTTTAAAGGGGAAAGAATAATACATCGCGATGGGAGAAGACAAAAACAAATGTTTTAAGGACCCCACCCCCCACCCCCGTTAGGTATTATCAGGCAATATAAACAATTATCACTGCATTTTTACGGATGTCCAGGGCATTTTTTAACATTTAAAACAGCTCATTTCATTGTGTGTCGCCATTAACGGAAACGAAACGTAACGACCACAATTTTCATTGTTCTGTTCATTTTGTTTCATTTTCATCACAATTTTCGTTTGTCGTTTCGTTACATAACAGAAACGACAAACAGTAATGGAAACGAAAAAATGTTCGTTCTGTGCCCATCTCTATTTATTTTATTCTGTACTGTTCTATTTTATTTTTATAGGAATAACAATCTTGTAGTCTTACACTGCCTTTGAAATCTCTTCATGATCTCCTTGGAGGGAGAATCTCTTCATATATCTCACTCAAGAGAGGAATCTCTTTTTTCTAACCAGCACTCTAAATAATATAAATTAATTTACAGCAAGTATAGTATTTAAAGTAGCACAGAAATGGGAGGTACTTACTGATATTCACAGAGGATTAATACAAGGCAGTTTCAATTCTGCCCTCATGATAACTGTTTGTGAGGATTCATTGCAAACTTCTTACTTCTATCCATACTTGATATGAAAATGGCATATGAATCAGCTTGGTTTTTTTTTCTGACTGAATTTAAAAATTACAAACTTTTTGACCGATAGGGTTCTCTATAGTATGGTTGGTCTCATATTTTCTGCTCATACAGAGAAAACATTTCATGTTATAGATGTTTATCATTTTAAATTGTTCAGCTCTCTTATATGAATAAAGAAAGTGTTGCTGATAGGGACATTTACAGAGACCCAAGTAAAGCTAATTATTCCTTGTTTAGTGTAATGAACACGACTAGTATAGTATACATTTCCAGATTCCATTTTATGGACTAATTGATTTAATTTACTGTTTATATGTGGATAAATTCAGTTTTAAGAACTGGTGTTTGCAAATTGGTCATTTTCCCGTTCTTGGCAAGCCACCATGTTTAGCTGTAAATTTGAACCACACCCCTTCAAATCAACGGATTCTCCACAATGAATACCTGTAATCACTATTCAGTGAGTGACACTACTAGATGTTTAAGATATATGTACGTTGTCTCATCATGCTATTATGTGAGGCAGTTTAAACATCAAAGTAAATCTTACCAAATAAACAACCAATAAGCATGGGGGAGAGGAAGAGGAACTGTAGAGAAATACTGTAGATCCAAGTGTTGTGTTTTGTGAGCTAGAAGGCTTACAAATACCTCCAGGTCTCCAGCAGCTTGGTTTTTGGGGAGGGTGTTAGAGAAATGGAGAGGGTGTGGCTTACCAAGGAAAAGGGAAAATGGCTCCTTGATCTTAAGACAGGGCTGTCCAAACTTCAGCCATATGGACATTTTGGACCGCAACTCCCAGAATTCCATGCCTAGATTGCCAGTGACAAAGGACTGTGGGAGTTGTGGTACAAAACATCTGGAGGGCCGAAGCTGTCTTAAGAGCTTCTTCGTCCCTTGTTTAAGCATTTTATGGTGGGAGTGAGAATGAATTTAATACACATTGTCAGATTATCTCAGTATGGGCTTGTGTGATTTAGGGGGATATAGTCCATGAGCTACCTGAGATGATACCTAGATGTATCTTTCTTGTGGGGAGTGGAGGTCATAATGAAGAAAGACCCTTCTGTTTCTTCTTACCATTGAAGATAGCTTCATTTTGAAGAAATAATACCTGAAATGCCTTGAATATGCATGCTGATTTGTAATATGGGTTGACTTTAGCATTGGTCACCAAACAAAATATTATTTTGTTGTTTTGTTAGCTAATGAAACAAAATGAAATAAAACAAAATGGGGAAACAGTGTTTTGTTAGTAACAAAATGAAATGGCTCCCCCCCGTTTAAAATGAACCAATTAATTTCACTGTAAAACAGCTCCCCTGGGTCCTAGAGGCACCAAATTTAGTGCATCTAGGACCAAGGAGATCCGTTTTGTAGAGTACCAAATTGGTTCATTACTGTTTCATTTTGTAAGTTTTTTTTAAAAAAAAACTGTTTCTAACAAAATGAATCACAGGGGGAAGAAAATGAAATGAAACTAAACACAATGTTTCCGTTTCGTGCCCATTCCTAGTTGAGTTTTATGATGACTCTGGAATGCAATGCAATTCTTGTTTGTGTGCCTGTGCAATTGTTTCAAGAATGAGACATGATGAACTATTACAAATATGTTTTATATGTTCATCATAGAAAAGTATTTGGGATATCCATAGAATTTGGGATATCCAAGAATATCCATAGGCAAATGCATGATTGCATACTTTACAAAAGCAGGGGTATGTGATACCTTTATCAGACCATCCACCCTTGCTTTTAGATTGTATACGAGGCCTACACAGCTTTTATTATGTTTTTGGTCAGACTATGGGAGAGTCTTGCTATAGTATTTCATAATATGTATTTTATTTATCCACTTAAAACATTTGTACCCCACCCTTCTCCTCAAGAAGGACCGAAGGCAGTGTACATCATTCAAAGACAATACTCAAAGCTAAAGACAAAAATACTGAAAACAAATGAATACCACAATAAACAGAAGCAAATCAAAGCAGTAAAGCACAAGAATCTATTTAAGAACCCACTCAGGAAACTAGTAATTACAGGAAAGTTTGCTTGAAGAGAAAGGTCTTCAGCAGCAAAGATGGAGCAGCATGGTTTCTTGTGGGAGGGAGTTCCAGTGTGTGTGTGTTTTTTGAGAAGGTCACACATTAATTATTTAAGTTCTGTTAAAAGGTGGGCTCTGAAAGAAATAAGTGGCTCATTTAGTTTTGTATAGGATATGAGAATATATTGAACACATTTACCATTACATACTGTAGATGTTGGATAGTCATTAGTGCAACTGTGTTTTCCTGCAGTTACTGCACTTGCTCTTCCTAAAAAGTTTCTGGTGAGAACAATATCCATGAGGAATGGAGTAAGATTTTTCTTGCCTCTTCTCTCCAGAAAGTGTTACTATTGTTTGTGTATATAGAGAAAAATCAGGATTGGGGTAAATTATGGTACCTAACTTTGTATCACAGACCCCATATATATGCAAAGACATCACACGTGCATATGCTATCATGTGATCACAAGGCAGTTTTACTTAAAGTTCTAACTGGAATCTGGCAACTGAACTATGGATTAAATATATACTTAGTCATATGTAGAACTGAGGCTGAAACAATGGGACCTAAATTGTCATTTTTATATGACACCAAGTTGCTTCTGCTTTGGGGTCATTGTGATTGGGCTTTTAACGTTTGTGATATGTTCTAAGGATGGTTTTGCAGTGCCATGATCTAGTACGTTTCCACGGCTGATGAGAATTTGAACTCAGATCTCCCAGAGTTCGAGCCTGTCAGTCTACCCACTGCATCATACTGGCTCTCATTAAATCTATTAGTCTTTGAGATAACTAGATGTTTCACGGATGTTGGAGTTGGAGAAGAAGAGGGCCACCACTTTCCCTTTTGTTGTGTTGCATGATTAGCTGTGTCGACTTGCTAACTGATTGTCAAACTGAAAGTTAAAGGGATGCATTTTGGAGTATGAGAAGGTGAGTGGAGAAGAAAGAGTTTCTGGAACCTGACTCCAGGAAGAGCATGATGACAAAGAAAATAGATATTGCTCTTTTTAAAAATAATCTGAGGCAAGCATTTTACACACCCCATTTATTTGTGAGCTCTTACTGTGTAGGATTCACTAGTATGTAGAATGGGTACACTAATAGCCATTTTTCTCTATCTGGGATGACATTATTGAAGTCAGAATCTAATCACCCACCTACTGGCATTTCATCTTGTATTACACCAATGCAAGGGCTCGTAAAATGAGGATCTTATCATTTAATGGCTGAAATCCAGTCACCTAATTTGCACCATGTTTTTGCACCATCCTCTGTGCTTTTTCAGAAATTACAAATTTTGATTCCCATGAAAACCTTGGGGCTCCCTTGGTGGGAAGCTGTTGGAGGTATATTAGTGGAAAATTAACTGAAGTTAGTTTCAGAACACTACAGTGATTAGTAAAATTATCTATTTGGTGGTGATTTTAGGAAATGAAAGATTCTCCTTGCCATCCTGCAGCTCTCAATTGCTTCCTTTGTGAGGAAAAGGGATCCCAAGGGTGTTGTTTCCTTGTGGGAGATGGGTGGAATTGGGAATATTTAATTTCTAAGACTCTAATATGTTGATGACATCATCAGCCTTCTACAGTGTAAGATTTGAGAACAGGATTTCAGTTACTGTTTAAAGCAGGAACTTGGTGGAACTGTTTCTACTTTGTATTTCATATCTGGCATATTACCGTGCCTTTGTTGTTTTAAGTAAAATTTCAGGGGGTCACATAGTCAGCAAGATCATACTGAGTGTCTTACAATGAAATGAAAAAAGGTAAACTGTATGTTCTTGGAAACAAAATGGAAACCAAAGTAATCCACTGATTAGAAAAGATCATAAATCCAGGGGCGGTGTTAGGTTTTTTTGTGCCCTAGGTGAGGGGTGGGGGTGGGGCAGGCGGCAGGCGGGCAGGGCAGGGTGCGGGGCATGGGCAGGGTGGTGGCGGGACAGTGGGGTGGTGGGGGGATAGCAGATGGCGGGGGACGGTGATGGGCATGGGGGGTGGGCGCGGGGAGGGGCGGTCGGGCGGCTGGTGGGCAGTGGGGGGATGGATGGCAGTGGCCAGCAGTGGGGGAGGCAAGGGGCGGCAGGTTGTCCAGCGCCCTCTCTCCATTTTGGCACCCTAGGCAACTGCCTAGTTCGTCTTAATGGAAGTGCCGGCCCTGCATAAATTCCATTATCATAATTTTAGAGAAATGTAGTCAGACTACATTAAAGCCAATGGAGAGATTCGTTTAGTGAAATTGAATTAATAATAATTAATATGTGAAATGCTATGGTTAATTTGGTGTGGTGAATTAAAGGAGCCTTTTGGGGATCAAAACAATTGCCCCTAGTTTAGCTGTTCAGTTTTGGTATATTCTTTAGATGAGGGTCAATGAGTGCAGTGATAGTCCTATTTGTAACAGCATAACTCTCATTAATTAGATGGATTCACATTGATATTATTCTCAGGCACCATACGGATTGCACTTCTGCATGCATCATCACTCCCATCATCACCACCACTGCCATAACTGCTTTTGCCAATCTTTAGCAAAACAGAGTCTATGTGCTTTACATAAGAATTGTGTCAATTTATCAATTTTTTGAGCAGCTACTATATCAGGTACATAGCTCAGCAACTTTGTGTACTCTTTGTCCTGAGTGGTAATAAAATAAAAGCCTGTATATTTATTTTAAATGTCAATAGATTTTTATTTGAAAAAGCAATGGATACAACCGTATTTGTAATATAGCATTTAGCTGACCGTGCCCAGATTCAGTGATTTAAAAAACAAGACAAACATGTATTTTTATTCTCTGCTTCCCTTCCATATAAATCCCTTTGTTCTGTAAGTTAGTCAACAAATTGCTTTCTTTGCATCCAGAAGCAGCTCATTATAAACATAAAAATAAACATAAAAATAAACATAAAAAATGTGTGCGTGCATACACACATGTGTACATGTGTGTATGCCACATGCCATATCATCAAGATTTGTTAATTGGCAAGTTTGTTTAATCTATAATTTTAGAGTGAAATGTTCTTAATTTGTTTCTTCCAATACTTTGTTCTCATTAAGCTGAAGAAAATTTGAATATTGTAATATAGCTATGTAAAAAAGAGTTTTTTCCATATAATTTAATCTACTGAGACAAAGTAAATGTGTATTTATAGAAACATTTCAATTTATGAATGGTCTGCTTTAGTTCATTGTTCTAGTTGAGAGTTCAGTCAGATCTCTGTTGGGCATTCATCTGCACTTGCTCTGCTTATTTTTAGATCTCTGATGGGCATTCAACCACCCATGCTCTTCTTATTTTTAGATCTCTCTTTATATTGAAATTTAGTTCAGTGAAATTCACTCAGTTTTGATTCTGCATTAACAATTACTTCAAATGCCCCATTTAAATAAATATTGTTCTTGAATACACATTTTTGAGAAATGTGTTCTCTCTCTCTCTGTCTCTCTCTGTCTCTGTCTCTGTCTCTGTCTCTCTCTCTCTCTCTCTCTCTCTCTCTCTCTCTCTCTCTCTCTCTCTCTCTCTCTGTCTCTGTCTCTGTCTCTGTCTCTCTCTCTCTCTCTCTCTCTCTCTCTGTCTTTCTTTACTTGGAAATAATGTAATATATACTTTATTTAAAAAAAAACAAATAAAAACAAGGGGAAAAATGTTTGCTTTCTGGGTCCATGGTTTAGGAAAATGTTTGACAGAGCTAACTTTATAGAGTAACCCTCCACCCATTGCAGGGGTTAGGGACCCCCCGACCCGTGATGCCTGAAAATCCACAATATGCGGAAGTGGGTCGGGTGGGGTCGGGGGCTATCAGGAGGGCCGGGGGTGGGGAGTTATGTGATTGCTCCCCGCCACCCCCTGTGGCTCTGAGGCTTTTTTGGGGGGTGGCAGGGGGTGGCGGGGAGTAATGCAATCACACCCCACTGTCCCCCATGTGGCTCCCAGGCCTTTTGGAGGGGCCTGGGGGGGCAACAGGGAGTGATGCAATTGCATCCCGCCGCCCCCCACATGGCTCCCAGGCCTTTCAGAGGGGCTGGGGGCGGCGGGGAGTGATCACATTGCTCCCTGCTGCCCCCCTGCACGGCTCTGAGGCTTTTCGGAGGGCCCGGGGGATGGCAGGGAGCGATGCAAAGGGGATTTTGGCTGCAGAGCCCCAGCGCTAGGCTCCATGGCCAAAGTCCCTTTGCAATCGTGTGCTGCTTGCACAGACCTCCAGGGAGGTCGGGGCAAGCAGTGTGCAATCGACCAAAGGGACTTCGGCTTCGGAGCCCAGCGCTGGGGCTCCACAGCCAAAATCCCCTTAGCAATTATGCGCTGCTTGCACAGACCTCCCGGGAGGTCGGGGCAAGCAGTGTGCAATCGACCAAAGGGACTTTGGCCACGGAGCCTAGCGTTGAGGCTCCGCAGCCAAAATCCCCTTTGCATCGCTCCCTGCCGCCCCCAGGCCCTCCGAAAAGCCTCAGAGCCGTGCATGGGGGGCGGAAGGGAGCGATGCAAAGGGGTTTTTGGCTGCGGAGCCTCCCGAGAGGTGCAGGCGGGCGCTGTGCGATCCCCCTCCATCAAGCCCTTTCCGGATACTGTGGTCCCGCAATATAGCGGGACCGTGGTATGTGAACCGTGAAAGGGTGGGGGACCACTGTAGAGCTAAATTGCTTTGCCATTTTAAAATTAATGGCAAGGTTTCTGGTGGTTGCTCATCTGAGGCATGGTGATTCTTGAAACAGTTCACCTGCAGTTCCTTTATTTTGGTAATCAATTTTTATTTCACATTCCCATTTCTATAATTTGTAACTAACTCATTATGAATATCCATTTTTCTTGGAACATTTTACTTTTCAGGATAACGACAATATTACAACTTTGCACCTGATGCAAACTTTGGTTAAAATGGGATAGGTTCAAGAAGAGAATGACTTCAACCTATATTCAGATGCATATTTTACACTTCATTCCCTTTTAATTTATTACACTTACACCCTGTCTTTCAGAAGAAAATATCAAGGAAATGTAGGAAAAATCTTGTTACAGCTAAGTTTGTAGATGTCACCCCCACCCCCTTCTGTACCTATTGCACTATACAGTATTTCTAAAACCAATATGAACTGTATCTTTGGACAAAACTAGCCAGACAAGAAATAGTTCAGATATCTCCCACAGAAGTCAGTGATAGTGTTTTATGTTGGATAGAATGTGTCTTATTTACACTGAAGATGAGAGGATATTTGCCCCCCAAGGATGCAAGGAAGAGGTGAGACAACATGTTTGGGTTAATGAGTGGGCCACAATTTTATTAATAACAATATTTAATTTAACTGTTCACTGATAACTATAACATAACTGGCAAGAGGGCCTGATAAGTAGTGCAAGTACGTATCATTTATTTGTGGATGGACATTGTAGCCCCTAAATGGAATTCATTTTAGGAGGGGGCTGTTAACTTATTCATCCTCCATGTAACTTTATGGAATCAGCACAGCCCTCAATTCAACTTTATGGAATCCTATTTAACTTAATCTGTTTCTAATCCTAACCCAGCCAAGGTTGATGTTTAATTGTTTTTTGATGGCTGCCTATGGCAGGGGTGCCCAAACTTTTTGTAAGGAGGGCCAGATTTGGTGGCTGAGAATGTGTCAGGGGCCGGTTGCTCCCCAACCCTGCCACCCCACTGCAAGCCCCACCCACTTTCTTTTAAAAAACATGGGGCAAAGGAGGGGGAGGGAGGGGTGGTCCAGCCAGCCGCGGGCCACTCAGAATGGCCTGGCGGGCCGGATTTGCCCCCCCCCCCTGGGCTGGACTTTGGGCAGGCCTGGCCTATGGGCACCTTCTCAAGGGGTGTACCTGAATTCTGATACCTCTAGCACTAACCCACCAAAATGTGACCAGGAATTAAATATTTAAGAGATAAACTCATTCTACACATCAGAGAGGATGGGATGGGTGAAAACACCCCACCACTCTAGGACAATTTGAGTAGAGGTCAAAAATTCCCCTCTGCCCTTGTTAAGCAGCCAGCTCATCTCATCCTCCTTGATTAAAGGGTGGGAGGGTAGGGGACCAGCTTGGAAGGAAAGAGTCATTTGGGGCTGTAGAGCTGCCTTATATCAAGTCCCCCATCCCTGCCTGAGGAGCCCAGGTAGAGGAATGATTTTTCACGCCCAAAATTCCTGCCCTGGGAAGCAAAGGAGCCCTGCCTAGAAAAAGTCTGGGGCAGAGCAGCCATTTTCTAAGTACAAAAAAACAACACTTTTTTGTTTTAACTGGTTTGTAGTGTGGTAGTTCTGAATGTTAAAATGTCTAATATATGCATTCTACAAAAGACTGTACCTCTTCTATATCTTTGTATTGACACATGCATACCCTAAAACTCTTCATAGACAGATTGCTGTTTGGCCATCTGCAGTATGTCTATCCTTTGTGTATGAAAACTCTTGGGTAAAATGTCTGACATCTCCAGAGAGGACTGAAGAAAACATTGTCCTCTGAAATCTTATCAGTTGGCGTGGAATATATTGAACACAACGTTCTGGTTTGTAGTCTGATTTTGTATATGTTTATTGTTTAGAATGAGGAAATTAAATCCTCTCTTTAAACTAAAACACATCAAATATAAACCTGATATTGGTAAGGAGAAATTTTGCATGCCATCAGATATTTTCCTTCAGGCATTTCCACATGAGTGAATGTGGACTCATCATCATCATTGGCATCCTTCAGTCTCGAAAGACTATTGTATCATGCCTGGAGTAGAGATCCTAAAAACAACACCTAGTGTGACTAAATAGACCAATTTGGGAATGGCAGTCTCTACCACACTGGGGACAGATGTATTCTGTTTCTTGCCCAGTCCTCGTGTTTCGTTCTTTCCGTGCCTGCCTCTTTTCCTCTGCCTGTTGGACAAATGCCTCTTCAAATTTATGTAGACCATGCTGTATCTCTTGCCTCCAGACAGTGCGATCGGAGGTCAGGGTTTCCCATCTGTTGAGGTCCATTCCCAAGGCCTTCAGGTCCCTCTTACAGATATCCTTATACCGCAGCTCTGGTCTCCCTCTGGGGCGCGTTCCCTGCACTAGTTCTCCGTATAGAAGACCTTTTGGGATCCGGCCGTCATCCATTCTCACAACGTGTCCAAGCCAGTGTAGGCGTCGCTGATTCAATAATGTGTGGACTCAACATACTGTAATATTGGAAGGTGTAGAGCAGGCATACCCAAACTTCAGCCCTCCAGATGTTTTGGACCACAACTCCCACAGTCCTTTGCCATTGGAAATACAAGCTTGGAATTCTGGGAGTTGTGGACCAAAACATCAGGAGGGCCGAAGTCTGGGTATGCCTGGTGTAGAGTGAGAGAGATTTGTATCAATTTCAGTCCCTCTGCAGAGAAGATGGGGGTCATAACAGACTGAGTAATAGCTTTGTTTTTTAACCCTTCCTGTTTTATTCACTATATTTCTTTGCTGGTTTTAAACCCATTGTGGGTGGAAAAGAGCCCATCCATGGAAACCCATGTTGAATTAAAGCCACTATAATCTCTAATTAGCAAATGAAATATGGGTTTTTAAAATATTCTGGGTTTTACCTTGGGTTTTTAAAATACTCTGCCCCAATGCTTTTTCTTTCACCTTAAAACTTTACTCAGGTGATCATTCTAAACTCAGATGGTTCTGCATGTTGAAATGAAGTTTCATTGTACTCATTATAGATATCTTTTTTTTTGAAATACAGTACAATACATATCTAAAAAGTCTGGAAAAATAAAGGAAGCATGCAATATGGTTTTAGGAATATTACGGACATTATATTGTTTTTCATTCTCTTCATCTGCTTCAGAATGAAGGAGTATCATATGCAGTACTCTAGAGTTATGAAACTGATGATAAGTGAAATGCTGCTTATTCAATCTGATACTTTACTTTCATATATGGAACATATTTTAGTAAGCAGATATGCATGACTGAAACTCAGAGTGGAAATCTGTGACCGTCAAGGTATTGTTGAAATACAGCTTTCATAATCCTTGCCCATACAAGCTGGTGCTGTCTGAAATTGAAGTCAACCAACTGTAGTGTATTAAATTTCAATAATTTCATAGATTTGAATGTGATATATGTCCACATTCTTCATGTTAACTAAAGTGGTCATTAAATCACATTATATTTATTAGTGCTTACCTCCTAGCAAGTGGGTAGAAGGTTGCATTGTATGCACACGTAACTTGTCAATCACTATGCATGGAATTTTGGATCCATCTTGTCCATTCTTTTTTTTTTCAGAAGAAACATGTATCTATCTATTCCAGATTCTGCTTCCTATTTTTCCACAAATGCAGCCAAAATCACACCATCTACACCAGTGGTGGCCAAACTTTGGCCCTCCATAAGTTTTGGAGCACAACTTCCACAGTTCTTTGTCATTGTCAATACAGGCTTGGTCCAAAACATCTGGAGGGCTGGAGTTTGGCCACCACTGATCTACACATAATGGTAAAGTATCATTAAAATCAGGGTTATTCAGAAGTCTATAGACATGTAACATAGTTTGCAAGAAAGAGGCGAGGTTGCATAAGAAAGGATTCCATTAGTGTGTATGGAAGAGACCTAACTTTCCCCTGATGAACTCACCCTGTATCTATTGAAAATCAAAACAAACAAACTGAATACCATGTGTTTAAAATATGATGTAGGTCAATTCTTGGAAGCTTCCAGGAATAAAAGTGAGTGCCTATAGAAATCAGTGAATAAATAAGAGTTGTAATATGGCTGTAGCTGATCACAAATGTATCCATGGCCACAAGGGAAATTAAACAACAACAACAACAACAAAACAACAACAACAAAACAACAACAACAACAACAACAACAGAACATTATAAATATAAAGAAGTGAAACAGATGGAATATTTCTTCACCCTCACGGAATGGTGATACACTTTTGAAAGAGGAGCACCACAGTTTTTTTTCTTTTTTATTTATTTTATTTAACTTTTTTAGTTTTTGCTTTTCTTTTTTACCTATACATTTTGGAGGAGTAAAGTAGAAATAATGGTAGGAGGGAGATGAACTGCAATGACTAGAAATTTGAACGTTTAATTTTGTGGTTCTACGTCTCTCTCCTAATGTGCTTCTGTTATGCTTATCTTCTCATTCTTTTCTTCTAACCCCTGACTGTATTTTCTTTAGTGTATATCTTTCTCTTTGGATCTGTAACAGGGAAGCTGTAATATATTAATGTTACAAATTATAGTGATAATAATGTCAATAATAAAAAAACAGAGTGTATATATTCATCCAAATGAAAACAATGGGAAGGAAACTTTTCCACTGTTGGTGGATACTGATGTTATTACACTGGATAACACCTAACAAATATAATGTCTGCTTTAATGAAGTACAAGGGTGTCCAAACTTTTTGCAAGGAGGGCCAGTTTTGGTGAGGTGAAAATGTGTGCGGACCGACCATTCAGCCGCATTTGGCCCACAGGCCGACCTTTGGACAAGTCTCTATAATATGCAAGAAGGCAGGGAGAATGCTGCAGCAATGGAGCTGGGAGTGGGTAGGCTGGGTGGGTGGCTGGGGGGATGGATAAAGAGGGCAGGAAAACTATAAAACTTCAAGCTAATGCCTCCATCCAGTATGGGGAAGGGCCAGCTGGTGGGGATGCATGACAGGCTGAGCCGGTGGGGAGATGAAGCCGTGGGCCACTCAGAATTTGAAAACAGGCTGCATTTGGCCCCCGGGCCTGACTTTGGACATGCCTGATGTAGTATCACGTGACAGAGAAGATAGGTGGTTTGACAGAGGAGACAGGGAAGCCATTCATGTGAGCATTGAAACAGAGGTAGGGGCCTCAGGCATAGTCTATCTCCTACTTATCAGGGTGTGCTTTAAGCAATACCCAGACAAATCAAAAAGCCTTCACCACCAAGGCCATAGCTAACAACCCATATTTTATAGATGAGGCCATTGTTCACCTTAAGGCTATGGATACTATTGTCTACCCAACAAGCCTATTCAGGCCATTGTTCATCTTATGAGCCTATTTCAGACCAGGGTGACAAGAGGTCAAAGGTGACTATAAGATGGTGGACTCACACTAGCTGTATTCAGACTGATGAAGCTGTTTGGATGAGAAGCGAAACATTTCTATCTCTCAAGGAAAAG
This sequence comes from Phrynocephalus guinanensis, assembly GCA_037367245.1. Taxonomy (NCBI): domain Eukaryota; kingdom Metazoa; phylum Chordata; class Lepidosauria; order Squamata; family Agamidae; genus Phrynocephalus; species Phrynocephalus guinanensis. Next base: position 22,440,748 of record CM074739.1, read on the forward strand.
AAGTCTAGTAGCCATGACTCAACCTCCATATAGTATAATGTGAATTAGCATTAAATCAGCATTAAAAATCAAGGTCACAACAGGAAAATGGGGACTCTTTCAGCTGGAACTTTAGATATCCCACAAATGCATATGTTAAAGCAACCTACATAAAAATCTGACATATATGCAATGGGTGTTTCTAGTTAGAACCTTTGGCACTCCAGATGTTTTAGACCACCACTCCCATAGTCCTTTGTCATTGGCAATACAGGCTTTGAAATCTGGGAGATGTGGTCCAGAACATCTGGAGGGCCGAAGTTTGGCCACCACTGATCTACACATAATGGTAAAGTATCATTAAAATCAGGGTTATTCAGAAGTCTACAAATTGCATTCCTACTAGAGATGGGCACAAAATGTTAAAATAGTGTTTAGTTTCATTTTTCATTTCCTTCTGTTCTGTTTAGTTCCATTTTTCATATTGTTTCATTTTTTTGGTTGGCGTACTCTGTGTGTGGTACTTGTGGAACTTCCTGCAACAATGAGAAGGAAGAGGGATGTGTAAAGCTTTTTTTGCCACCCAAAGAACCAATCAGCTATAGCACAGGTTGCAAAAACTGTTTAAAAATCCCACCTTTCCCCCCCAGGGGATTATTATTATTATTATTATTATTATTATTATTATTATTATTATTATTATTATTATTATTATTATTATTATTATTATTTTGCTGAGCCCCAAGCAGTGCCGATCAGCTGTAGCGTGGGCTTGGGGCTAGCAGAAAAAAAAGTTTAAACATCTCTCCTTTTCTCCACCCCTTCGGGTGTGGGGTAAGGAGCGATTTTTAAACTTTTTTTTGCTAGCCCCAAGCCCACGCTACAGCTGATCGGCACTGCTTGGGGCCCAGCAAAAATGAAAACATTTTAAAATCACTCTTTCCCCCAACCCTAGGTGGATTTTTATTTTTATTTTATTTTTTGGCTGAGCCCCAAGTGCCAATCAGCTGTAGCGAGGCCTGCTGAGGGTGCTTTTCTTTTTTTTTAACAAGCACCAGCAGCGCTACAGCTAATCGGCACTGCAGTTTTGGAAACCCCCTCAGCAGGAGCTGGCAGCGCAGGGAATGAAAAATGTTTCATTTCATTTTTGTTTTCCTTTGAGGGGGCTGTTCGTTATTCGTTTTGTTATGTAATGAAATGAATAATGAATATCAAAATGAATAAAAAATCTGTTTCATGCCCATCTCTAATTCCTACATAATATCCCAGCATGACCTTAGGTTTCATCTTAGGGGCTCCTCATGAGTTATCCAATGATAGGCACATTTGAATGTAGTAACAAGTAGCCTGAATGCATGCTGAAAGAGTGCATGATAATTTTACTATGCCATGAATCTACTTCAATTGCTATAATCCTAGTTTTTTATTCAGTAGAGTTCACCCACTGAATCAATGATGATTTGGTGAGTTAAATGGAACTTCAACTAACTCAAATGGGCTTACTCTAAATGTAACTTACTAAGCTATCTGTCAGAATGGCTCCTTACCACAAAATATCGCCAAAACACTTGATCTTCTCAAGCAGGTCATTTGTGGGTACCCACTCCAAAGGAAGCCCAGAAATCAGTAAAAAAGAATTGGGCTTTCTCACTGGTTGCCCCTCTCTCATGGAATCAACTCCCTTCCAAGATTTGTCTGGCCCCTACGCTGTCAATCTTCAACAAACATCTTAAGACAAAGCTATATAGAAAGGCTTTCCTTGGCAATTAATTCCACCTTTCTTGATTTGCTGATTTTTAATCTGCCCTTTCTCTTTTAGTTATCCCTTTGTTCTTTACGTTTATGGTGTTATTGGTGATTTAGCTTATGTTTATTTTGTTTATTATCCATATTTTATATTGTATACTATTGTTAGGTGCTTGTTGAATTATTTGTACACTGCCCAGAGTAGCCTTGTTGCTAGCTGGTGCGGTATGTAAGTCCAATAAATAAATAAATAATAAAACAATTAACTGTCAAATTAGACACATTTGAATCCATGGATAGTAAGCCACATTTAGTGAGGCACATTACAACCCATGAAAGTTGCACAGAACTTAAGAAATGCAGTTTTAGCCAAATTGTCAAAAATCAACTGTGTCTGTCTTTATGACTGAATATGTTGTGATAGCCTTTTCAGAAACATGTGAGTGAAACTGATTTCTATCTATCTATCTATCTATCTATCTATCTATCTATCTATCTATCTCCACCTTATATGCTCTTATTTTCTTGACGCATTATCTTCAATTTAGTGGTCACATCCTAGTGAGATGATAGAGAGATTAAATGGGAGGGGGACTCTAAGCTCATTGTGTTTCATTGAGTGTTGCAGTTCATATAATTGAAAAACTGTTGGAAAATATTTCCAGTGGATTTTGAAAGGCCTTCCTGTATGTTCTTATTGGTGAAATTTTGCGACAGTATCAAACATTGGTAGAGGATGGGATGTATCCAGAAGTTGAACTTGAAATTAATATAACTTTTAGAAAACGTCACAATATACTTTTTTTTAGAATAACAACAAAAAGACAAAGTTGTCCCCATTAATAAGGGAAATAAATGCCTGTTAGACAAGCAAAAGAATTGAAAACACTATTGTGTTCTCAGTTTCCCAAGTTGAATAACAATATAATAAAACCTACAAAATGCATTTATGACAGATGGAAACTAGTATTTTCATCTTGCATAAGAAGCATCATATGTTTACCACAGGACGAAAGTTATGCCTATGTGCTGTCTCCTGTACATTTTTATTTAATCAGTTTTAATATTTGCCTTTTGTGTGGGGAAATAAACCCAGCCAATCTTCTTTTGTACTCATCCCCCAATCCCTTTGTGGGAACACAATACTGTTGGCAAGTGATTAACCCATGATAACAAAGAACTGTCAATTGAAATGCACTCTTGCTAGACTGTATTATCTGATATGTGTTTTTGTTTGTTTTCTTAACTAGTGAAAAAGGCCATAGATTTTAAATCTAGAGGATTTAAATTGTTTCCAGGGAAAGACAACAGCAACAAGTTTTCTATCTGTGAGTGTACTCCTTTTTGTTACTTTCTTCTAGTGAAAGAGTGAAGTTTGTGCTGTCTGTGTTGTTTGTGTATGTTTTCAATATTGTTCCCAATATCTAAGTTTTTAATTGTATTCAGTATTTCTCCTAACACTTTGCATGATGAATGTGAAAGTGAATTTGAACTCTGAACAGTGACTTGGTACAAAACTGGCATCACTGGAATGCATTTTCTTTCTTAACACATTTTATGTGTTAACATGTTTTCCCCTCCATTTTTTCTGTCTGTGAAAATGAGGATTTTACATAGTTATGAAATATTTTTGTATATTATATATTAGATAAAAGTTATGTACTTATGCAGATTCATTGTTAGAAATAAATGGTCCAATACAAAAGAGCTTATATTCTAATTAGTCTTTAGGACTGTACATATTTGGAGTTATTTTTAGATTATTATAACAATGCATTAAAGGATATGACCACTAGATATGCCACATATTTTTCATGTTGTTGTTTTAGAGTGTTTTGGTGCCAACAGCTTGCCCACTGTTAATGATTAAGAAAACATATTGTTTGGCTGTATTTTCCCAGTAGAAGAGGTTTGTCATCTTACCTTAAAAAGATAAGACATTTGCTTAACTTTTGGCTTACAGTGTTAAATCAGCTTTCTTTCCAAGACACAGTTTATCTAAATATTCAGTTCAACACTGAAAATGTAACTTCATTTTTGAAATGGCTAGTTCCAAATACAAATTCCCCAGAAAGATATTCATCTAATGCCTATTTGTCTTTTTCAAAAATATATATTTTACATCAGCTTTCAAAGGACCCAATACATTTTATTTAATATTTCTGAAGAGCTTTTAGATAGGCAGTGTGGTGTAGTGGATCAAGTGATGGACTGGGACTTGGAGATGAGTGTTTGAAAGCAATGTTGGGGTCACTTTGAGTTGGTTCTGGTTTGATGGCACATAGGTAGCTAAAGACATTTTATAAAAATTAACAAATATAAATACGAATGTAAAAAAAAATCATACAAAAATGCTGTCCCACACAAGCAGGAGAATTGAATCAATCTATCAGAACAAGTTTCAGGTAGACCTGGTAGCAGTAAAATGATCAGAAGGAGCAGGCTTGATGACAGTGATACAACACATGAAATAATATTACACACTGGACAAATATCAGACTAAGAATTAGCCAAAAACATTTAATAGCAAAAAATGAGTCCCAGAGACAATTGTATCACCCCAGTATTCAGCTGTGTTCCAAGATGCACCCACTCACCCATAACTTCTAAACTTCATAGACACACAAGGCTTTATCTGAAAGTTACTGTATTTTTCGCTCTATAAGACGCACTCTCCCCACCCCCAAATGTAAGGGGAATTGTCTGTGCATCTTATAGAGTGAATATAGTAGTCACTGCTACCTATATAGCACAGATTTTCCTTTAGAGAGAAGTTACCTGCATAGAGCCTCAGTCTACAGTCCCCTGCTGCAGCCTGGATCCCACTATTTTATTCACCTCTTTCTCAAAGAGGCTTCCTCCAGGGAGCCTCTCCCCACCCCTCCCTTTCTGCAGCCAAGATTCCTCAGTCAAAAATCACCTTGTTTGCAAAGAGGTCTTCTCCATGAAGCCTCTGCCCTCCCCTTCTGAGGCCTGGATTCCCCAGTCACAATTGCCTCATTTACAAGCCTCCCTTTTGCAGCTTGCATTCCACAATTCCAATCACTTTGTTTGCAAGTCTCCCCTTTTGCAGGCAGGATTCCCTGGTCCATGAAACATTAGGCTAAATATTTTTTGTTGTTTTCCTCCTCTAAAAACTAGGTGCATCTTAATGGCCAGGTGTGTCTTATTAGGCTTCTTTGACACAGAGATCTTCCTAGATTCAATGCCAGAACTTTGCCTGCATTTTTAGTACATTTTTGGACTATATGCTGAATTATCACATATACTTCAGGTGTTGATTATAGTTCAAAGATATACTCAGACTTGGTATGAGCTGGGAGTTTTTATAATTAGATAGGAAAAAGTGGTTGCTAATAATCCTTCACTCTATCATATACATGTAGGCTCAAATGAGAAGTTACACTTCATTTAATTTTCATCAACATGTAAGAATGTGTATTGCTTGAAGCAATCATTGGATGAGAAGGACCCATATCAAGAGGATTTTTAAAATAAATAAATAAACATTTTCTGCTTTGTTTTCTAGTGGAAATTTATTCCACTCAATAAGTTTTTAATAACAAATTTAGACAATAAATTCAGCATGAATTAAAAAGAAGATACTTGTGCAGTTAATATGGATTTTAGCAACAAAAAATGAGAATCTTTAAGGATCACCCTTTATTTGTCTGCATGTTCCACCACAATACAACTAGCTTCCACTTCACTAAGATGAAATAGTGATTGTGTGTCTCAAGTTATCCTAAAAATGTTGGATGCATAATTATCCATTAGAAAAACAATAGAAATGGGTATTTTAAGTAGTTATAAACTCTCTCTGTTTATGTATTACATTTAAAAAGCATTGCAAAAAAGCATGAATAGCATTTCAAAAGTAAAAATAGTGTATCTTTTTTAAAAAGAGTAATCTTAGATCCAGTTGCACCAGAAAGTGTAGTGAAACTTTGCATAGTTCTGAGCTTCAAACATCTGAAGAAGAAATTAATATTGCTTTATGTGCACAAGTTTTTGTTGAGTATGCAAAACTGTGAAAGGGAAAAATGAAGAAACATTATTAAAATACCTGCAATCAGCAAATAAAAAGGAAGAAAAAGAAAAATGAAAATGGAAAAATGGAAAAAAATGGAAAAAAGATATGTTTTGTAAATGTTTGCCACTGCTACAGTCACTTTTCAGAGTAGAACTACTTTTCAGACAGTTAAATATTATCTAAATGCAGAAAATTTATACATTATATTTTGTCACAAAAAGAAAAAAAATCAAATTTGGTGAGTGTGTTTGCCTTAAGACAGATTTTGTTTGTGAAGGCTGTCTCCCTCTCCAAATAGCTAATTTGGAATCAGTGTTCCATGTTTTTAAGTGGCTCAAATGTTCATTAATCTGTTGGGTGTCTGTGGAATTTCTGTATCAGGTGGCCTATTATTGTGCAGAAGAGGATATCGAGTTGGACAACTCCCATTTAAGGAAATATTACAATCTTCTTTTAGTTTCAAGGCAAAATGGCTAGAGAATATAAAATATTATTATAGAGATCATAACAATTATGTCTTCCATAAAAATGGGTGAGGGGAAACATTCTCACCTCTTGTATAATACTAGATATCATGGCCATCAAATGAAATAGAAAATTGGGAGACGCAGAATAGGAATTCACTATTGAAAGGTGTGATGATGGCTGCCAACTTCAAAAAGTGGTACACCAAGATGTCTAATACTCATACTGTTTGTATTTTTCCCTCGCATGAGAGTGTTGTTCTGAAAACCAGTTGTGGTGGACATGAAGGCTGCTATTGTATAAACCGTTAAGCCATATATTTCTTGTATCCGTTCTAACAGGCATCGTTATGGCCATTGTAGGCACAAAATCCAGATTTAGATCCATCCAGATCAATCCAGCATAGTTGTTCCCACACACTTAAACTTATACAAATCTGTTAAGAAGGTCCATTTTTACCATAAGAACATAAAACTAATCTCACCAGACTGGATTTCTGGTCTTTGTCCATTCTTGGTTCCCCACAACCCCTACCCTTGCTGATTATTAAAAGTTCCTCTTAAGGTCAGGCAGAGGTCATTCCCAACTCTATTGTAAAAGAGCAATTGAGTAAATTTCAGACATTATGTGTGGAAAGTTCTGTAATGCTTTCTGACTCATTTTCATATTGATTTATATTTTAACAAATTTGAGCTAAAATTGAGTTCTGATAGCTGATTTTATATAAGTAATGTTTCATTAATAAATCAGAGGATAGAATAATATGTTTAACAAGTAGCTGAGTGATATATTAGAGAAATGGAGTAGGTGGTGTGCAGAGAACAACAGAGGGTAGGTGAACAGTGGGTAAACAATAATTTATCCTCTTATTGCCAACTCTCTCCATCTAGTGTTATCCATGAATAGGGGAGCTAACAAATAGATATACTGAGTTTCCAAGGTTCAGAATAACCAAAGAGCTGCTTCAAATATTTTAGTTATGAAACAGAAGACGGTTGAAAAACATGTGTAATAATTAATGTAATACTGCTGTTAAGATCATTTTAACACTTAACATTTCCATACGATATCATTCCTACTAACCTACAACCCTGATGCGATTGACACTGCAATTAATTCCACTAACTTGCCTACTTGATAGTAGAAACTTGTTCAATATGAAAAACTGCCCTGTACTGTTTAGATTAGAATAACTAAATGGATTACAGAGCTTGGATTTTGAGGCAACTTTGAAATAGGTCTTTCCAAAAAAGAATGTAGCAATGTTAATTCATAGAAATACAATTAAACCCATAGGTGTGCAATATCTTTGCTAATACAGGCAATTCCCAATAACTTTAGCAGGAAATTGGCAAAATATTTAGGAGCCTTGTGGCACAGTGATTAAATGTCTGTACCGCAGCTAAAAATGTACTCACAATGCGGAGTTAAATCCCAGGTAGCCGACTCATGGTTGACTCAGACTTCCATCCTTCTGAGGTTGGGAAAATGAGGACCCAGCTTGCTGGGGGGGGGGGAATGTGTAGCCTGCATAATTAAATTATAAACTGCCCAGAGAGTGCTTGAAGTGCTATGGGGCGGTATATAAGCAGAACACTTTACTGTATCTACCTGTTCACTAAGCTGAACAGAGCTTAATAATTATGTAATTACTGGATATACATGGCTAAAAATTATATGGGATATATGAAGACAAATGTGTTACAATATGTACAAACAAAAATAAACTGAGAGCTAGGCTGTCCCTGGGGTAGAACAATGTCCAAAGCTGTGAAATTTCCTGCTACCACTGTTGGTGGTTAATATACGAAGGGGTGTTTCATTAATAAATACTGGTATTAAGGGACTGATTTTGGATGATACAGATAATGTTTTTGAAAACCTAGAAGACAATTCAGGAATTGAGAAAAAATGTTTTTGCTCTTTCTTAATTGAGAGAACACAAAACAATTTTATTACACACAATTGAGTCCACTGCCATCCACTAACTATCCATATAATGACCCTGTCAATATATTGATGAGTCATTAACATTCATGGAAACTGTCCATTGATGGAAGTATATACCCCAACACAGAATGACTGGGTTAAAGGACCATGACCCTAAATTTCATATCAATACAGAAAATATCAAGGGGATTTTTGATATGGCTCAGCAGTCAAAAGAAACAAAAATATCCCTGAGTGACCTTTATTGTGAATAAAGGGGGGGGATACATCCCCAACCCCCACTAATCTGGTGCTGCAAACTGACTCAGTTAAAAATAGTATGTCGATGGCAGTATGTACAAAGTCTGTTGAGCTGTGGCAGCCTAATTCTGGAACATTGTTTCTAAGAAAATTTCCTTGGGACTAATTTGCACCCCCTGTTTGGGAACCTTTCTTCCTATTCTGTTTTCAACTATCATTATTTTGGCTATTCCTGTTTTATCCTGATCTATATGTTAGATTGTTGTTATTTTACTCTATATACAATTGCCGTCAGCCAGTATGGCACACTATTCTATGGATAATAATACAGCAAAATCTCTGAATTAGCAAATTGATTGACAAATTACATATTGTCTGCAAATAATAAGTATATAGAGTAATGCACAAGGAAAAAGTAGTCAAGATAAGAATGTTTAGTGACCATGACATAATTTTTACACATATATAGCCCAGACACCTAATTTCGACACAAAGTCATTATCAAATGGCTTGTATCATATAGGGCTCCTCCTACATAATCCAAGAATAAATCTGGATATGTCCCCCCCCCACACACACACACTTTTTACTTGCCAGTGGGAAAATGGGCATATGTACCCGAGATGTGGCTATGATGTATTTTTGCTTTCAGTACTAAGCATATTTATTTCCCATTGGCTGACATAAGAAGTTAAGCAGATGTTCTACTCACTCCAGTTGAAGCTGCGGATTTTCCAAGTGCTGGATTATGTCACATTCATTAGTTATGTTGTCACAAATAGGAAGCTACAGTATTATATTTTAATCTTGTCATCTATTTCTTCCTATTTTTGATTTACTGTTGAATATGTAACACGTCTTCATCTCAGGAGGCAGACATATTCAATCTGCATAAAATTTTGTATCTTGGTTTGAGGGGATGGATAAACCACAGCTTTCTCGCCAAGACAGAGTATGTGGTTTAATCTGTGATTATAGTTGTGTATTTTTTTGGGGGGGGGATCAAATCATACTTTCCATGCAAAAGCTTAAACTACAATTTCCTGCATCAGGTGCAGTTAGATGAGAAGAAAGTAGGGGTGCTGGGCATCCTTGAATATAATGCTCATTTGCCATTTAAAAAAACAAGGTCATACCAAGATGTTATGTTTTAATCTGATTGTCATGTCCTTTGTTAGTCCACTGGAGTTTTGCATTTATCATATAATCTCTTACGTGTTACATAGCTTGCCCTGTTCCAGACCTATAGAGATTAGATCAGGCAAGTGACCTTCATTCCACAATGCCTACTGTGCCATAGAACACATGTTGGTTGGAAAATATTCATATTCCTTGTGAGTAGCCTCTGCACACACCTCTCCGTGAAGATACTGAGACTGTTTGCAGGAGCAGGCTCTTTTATTAGAGCAACACAACAGGAACAGAAACAAACGTGGCTCAATGACAAAACTGCCCCTGAAGCAGTGCAGCCTCGGCATCTCCTGTAATCATTGCTATCGGCAGCTTTGCCATGCGAGCCATACCCTCCTTGGAGGCATGGCCAAACTGAATGCTTGCCTGAGTGCCAAAGTACAGAAGTGGGTGTGATATGAGGAGAACCAGGTGGATGGCATTGGGAATATTATTGCTGCAAGGGTGCTTGCCCCCTGCTTCCTCTGTTGATGATGCACCCTAATTAGGCTGCTTCCTCTGGCACAACAAAGAGCCCCTTCCAACGCACAGGGTCTGAGTCCCAGAAGCAGATTGTCTGCCAAATGGTCATAATGTTTTTTGGTAGCACTAGTACCTCCTGAGCCTCAAATGCCTGCCAGTTGATGGCATCTGCCCATCCAATCCTGGTCTTCTACCTCATTCTTTAATCCCCAGCCTTATGCATTTACACATGTAGCCTCTAGGGTTGGGTCAACATCACTGCCCTGGTCCACAGGTTAATTATGGGTGGGGAATCTTGCCCTTACTCTTAGGGAGGAGGTGGACCTGTCCCATTCGCAGCAGGGGGAACGGGACTGGTCTCACATTATTTGTCCTGGAGAAAATTCTCAGATAGGTAACCTGATTGAAGATATAGAATTGAATGAACATTCCCAAGAGTCATGGATGTAGCTATATCTTCATATTACTTGCCTAGAACTGACAGAGACAACATTTTAGGTGGTAAAATGAAGGAATACAAAAACTAAACTGGAATATTAATTTTTGTCACCCCTGATATAACAGCAATCAGAATTCTTTCCACAACCATCCTTTAATATGTAATGATCATAGCAACTATGAATGCTGTGGTTCTTCAAATGTACCACCGTGTTACATTAATATAAGGTGGTAGGACTCAGGATAGATATCCAGCCAAACAAGAGCCACAAAGCCAGCACTTATACTGTTGAACCTTGCTTTGGATTGGTTGGACAGGATATTACACAGACCAAATTCTTTGATATATATATATATATATGTAGTAGAAAATATTTGTTGGTAATTCTGAGTGCTTCGTATGCACTAATTAAATAAAGAAGATTTTAAATAAAGAAGGCATCTTCTTGCAGTGTAGGATTAGTGAAGGGTAAGGAATATATGTGGAACTGAAGTTATCAGTAGGGCAAGACTGCAAGCCAACATGCCCCTTAAAGAGTGTGGGCAGTGGCTTTGGAGACACGAAAACCTTGTACGTCACAACTTGTTTGTACAGTCAAAAGTGCTGGCTTTTTAATTTAAGTTTCTAAGAGTTGATGGATAGATGATTCTGAAGTTCATTTTTGGAATTTCTTTAAATATTTCTTCCTGAGTCTTAGTGGCTAGGACTTTGGTTCAAGGGTCCTTCAAGTTCAGATTGTTTTTACCATCTGTTACGTATAGAAGACATCTACATTTGAGAGCATAGAAGGAGATGGTGTTTGTTATGTGCTTCAGAACTGGACTAAATATTGATATAGGTAATATCCTAGGATTTCAGACTTTCAAAGGACTAGCTATATATGTATATGTGTATATGTGTATATGTGTGTGTGTATATATATATATATATGCATGTTAGGGTGGATTCGGGTTTCTTCCCGTGTAGAAATCTGGTTGTTTTGGCGACGTTTCGACGAGGTCTCACTCGTCATCTTCAGGCTGGTGTTCTGGCTTCTTTCTTCTTGAAGCAAAGCGTGATCTCAGTTGAAGTCCTTCTATAAATACTGCTGGGGGTTTGTGGTTTGCTTGCTCTGTTGCTGATTGTAGGTTCGTTTGTTCTTTTGTGATCTGCTGTGTGGCTGAGGCGATCGTTAAGGGCTTAACTGCTGGTGGGTTAGATGGCTGTTTAGAGACATCCTGTGTGGGTGAGGTGCTGGATGTGTGTCTATTAGCCTTTTGTTTCTTAACGACCTTGGTGATGGGCGTTCTGGCAGCATCCTGGGCTTTGGTGGAGTGGGGTCCTGTGTCTTGTGAATTCATTTTGGTCTGGCTGCGTGTCTGTGGTCTCCCAATGTTTTTTTGGCGTGTGTAAGTGTGCTCCATGTGGTGGCTGGAGTGGGGAGTAGCGGTAGATGGTGCAGTCGTGGTTCTGTTATTGGATGGTGGTTTCGTTTCATCTGTGGGAAGGGTCTGGGTTTGTGTTTGGTGTGGATGGAAGGTGGTGGCATCTTGTGTCCTTTTGGACCTGGTGTCAGTCTTTGTGACAGAGGCTCGTCTGTTGACCAGGGCTAGTTTCCAGATGTCAGGCAAGCGGGAGGTGTCATCACGTTTATTCATGTTGTTTGGGTGTTTCTCTATTTCAATGGCTTCCATGATTATTCGACTGTTGAAGTGTTCAGTTTTGGAGATGAGTTTGGTTCTTTTAAAATCAATTTCATGACCTGTTGTTTTTATGTGCTGGAAGAGAGAGGAAGATTTTTCTTCTTTTTTGACTGTGTTGTTGTGTTCTGCGATGCGTGCGCTTATTCTCCTGTTTGTCTGTCCGATGTATGTGGCTGGGCAGACTTTGCATGGTATTTCGTAGACTCCTTGGTTTTCTAGCTCAATCTTGTCTTTGGGGTTTCTTAAAATGTTGGCTATTTTTTGTTCGGTGCAAAAGGCTGTCTTGATATTGTGTTTGTGGAGAATTTTGCTTATTTTGTCTGTGGTGCCTTTGATGTAAGGGAGGAGGGCAGTGCCGTTGTTCTCTTCTGTTTCTTGGTTCTTGGGGGGTGTTTCTTTTTGGATTAGTTTGGTGATGGTGTTTTTTGGAATCCGTTCACAATTAAAGCATTCGAGAGAGTGTGTAATTCAGTTTTTAGGTGGTCTTTGTCAGCGAGGCGTTTGGTTCTGGAGATGAGGGTTTTTGCTACGGAGTTGATCTGTGCAGGGTGGTGGTGTGATTGTGCATTTAAGTAGCGGTTTGTATGTGTTTTTTTCCGGTAGATGGTATGTCCTAAGGAGCCGTCAGGTTTTTTGTAGATTAGGACGTCCAGGAAGGGAAGTTGGTTGTTGGCTTCTATTTCCATAGTGAATTGTATTTTGGGGTGTAGGCTGTTGAGATGTGTGAGGAAGTTGTTCAGTTTGTCTTTCCCGTGTGGACAGATAACAAAGGTGTCGTCAACATATCTGAGCCAGAGTTTGGGTTTATGTTCGGACTTCTGTAACGCGTTGGTTTCAAAGTGTTCCATATATAGGTTTGCGATGACCGGTGAGAGGGGTGATCCCATGGGTGCTCCTTCTATCTGTTTGTATCTTTGTCCATTGTGGATGAAGTATGTGTTGGTTAGGCAGTGGTTGGTCAGATCTAGGATGTGCTTGGGGGGGTTGTATTTGTTGTGGATAGCTGTCAAGGCTTCTTGAATGGGCACTTGTGTGAAGAGCGAAACAACATCGAAGCTCACGAGTAGGTCATTGGGTTGTAGGTCTTGTTTCTTTATAATTTCTATGAAGTGGAACGAGTTTTGTACGTATGAAGTGATGGATTCTGCATAGGGCTGGAGTTGTTTGGCAAGAAATTTGGCGAGGTTTTGTAGGGGTGAGCCTATGGAGCTGACTATGGGTCTGAGAGGTGTTCCTTCTTTGTGAATCTTGGGGAGGCCGTAGAGCTTGGGGCATCTGGATGATTTCTCTCTGGGGATGATGCTTGGCTTGATTTCTTCACTTAAGGGTGAGGCTTTTATTTTGGCTTTGGTGGTTTTTTCCAGGTAGGTGGTGGGGTCTGCGTTCAAAGGTATGTAAGCAGGGTCTTGTAGTAGGTTGGATTGGCTTGGTAGTCAGATGTGTTCATCACCACTGTGGCATTGCCTTTGTCTGCTGGGAGAATGATTATGTTGTTGTCTTTCCTCAGGTTGGTGAGGGCTTTTTGTTCTTCTTTGTGTAAATTGCTTCTGGGTGGTTTGCTGGAGCAGAGGATATTGGTGACTTCGAGTCTGATTTTGTTGGCTTCATCTGGGTTGATTTTGGTTAGGCTGGCTTCCACTCCGCATATGATGTTTTCAGTGGGGATGTGTCTGGGGGCGACTGCAAAGTTGAATCCTTTGGACAGGACTTTGGTCTCTGCGATGGTGAGTGTCCTGTCTGATATGTTGTGAACTGTTTGTTTCATGGGCTGCTGTGGGGGGTTGGGCTTCTGGCGTTTTTCCAGTTTGTGGAGTTTGTTGGTGTGTATGTCTGTCTTGTGGGAGGTCTCTGTTTCAGCTCTCCAGGCGGCGAGTTGCTTGGATTTGTTCCAGAGTGTTGGGTGGATTTTGTTGCTGAGTTTGAGGTGGAGAGTGAGTAGGTCTCTGTTGGTTTGATCTAGTAGGTATCTTTTCTTGTGTAGTTCGTTTCTGATTAGGGCTAGTTCTGTTCTTTTCAGGATCCTTTCGCTGGATGGGGTTTTTGAGTGGAATTTCAGTTGGAAGCTTGTGGGGATCACATTTTTATCTCGGCAGTTGCGTAGGAATGCAATGTCACATAAGATGGTGGCTCTTCGGACTTCTAGTTTCTCGTAGGTTCTGGTCAGCTGGAAGGTTTCCTCCCCGTAGAGGTCGGATATTTGTTTTCGTAGATTTTCACGGGTATAGGTATGCATGTTAGGGTGGATTCGGGTTTCTTCCCGTGTAGAAATCTGGTTGTTTTGGCGACGTTTCGACGAGGTCTCACTCGTCATCTTCAGGCTGGTGTTCTGGCTTCTTTCTTCTTGAAGCAAAGCGTGATCTCAGTTGAAGTCCTTCTATAAATACTGCTGGGGTGTGTGGTTTGCTTGCTCTGTTGCTGATTGTAGGTTCGTTTGTTCTTTTGTGATCTGCTGTGTGGCTGAGGCGATCGTTAAGGGCTTAACTGCTGGTGGGTTAGATGGCTGTTTAGAGACATCCTGTGTGGGTGAGGTGCTGGATGTGTGTCTATTAGCCTTTTGTTTCTTAACGGCCTTGGTGATGGGCGTTCTGGCAGCATCCTGGGCTTTGGTGGAGTGGGGTCCTGTGTCTTGTGAATTCATTTTGGTCTGGCTGCGTGTCTGTGGTCTCCCAATGTTTTTTTGGTGTGTGTAAGTGTGCTCCATGTGGTGGCTGGAGTGGGGAGTAGCGGTAGATGGTGCAGTCGTGGTTTTGTTATTGGATGGTGGTTTCGTTTCTTCTGTGGGAAGGGTCTGGGTTTGTGTTTGGTGTGGATGGAAGGTGGTGGCATCTTGTTTCCTTTTGGACCTGGTGTCAGTCTTTGTGACAGAGGCTCGTCTGTTGACCAGGGCTAATTTCCAGATGTCAGGCAAGCGGGAGGTGTATATGTGTGTGTGTATATGTGTGTGTATATATATATACACACACACATTATATATATAATGTGTGTGTGTATATGTGTGTGTGTATATATATATATATATATATATATATATATATATATATATATATATATATATATATATATATATATATATATATATATATATATATATATATATATATATGTGTGTGTGTGTGTGTGTGTGTGTGTGTTGTTTGTTTGTTGTTCTTAACTTATGGCAACCATTATGAATAAGCAATCACCAAATTGTCCTGTCATCAACAGCACTGCTCAGCAATTGAAAGTCACGTCTGTGGCTTATTTAGAAAGTTAATTCATCTCGTTTTTGGTCTTCCTTCCCCCCAACCCCACCCCACGTAGTCTTCAAACTTTCCCAGCATTATTGTCAACACACGTCACTTTATATGTGTTTGTGTAATAGTAGACATACACGCCATAGGGTGTTTAATCCTGCTTTTTAATACTATGGTGCAAATTCAGGATTGAAAACAAAATCTTACTCATGTTCTGCTGCATGATCTATTTTAAGAAAAATATAAGATATGATCTATTGGTGGGTTCATATATCTAGTAGCTTGCTTGTTTTTCTTTAAATCTCTCTGTATTTTAAACTACACTGTTCTGTTTTTCTTTTGCAGTAAATGAAGGAGGCATTAAACAGGCATCCAATCTATGTCCAGATCCTGGAGAACCTGAAAATGGAAAACGGATAGGCTCAGACTTTAGGTAAATTTGCAGGTGGAGAAGGAGACTTCCCATGTGTTTTCAGAGCAGTACTTTTAAATTCATTTATTATATATTTGTACCAGTGTGAATATTGTTTTCATTGGTAACTTCATCACTTGAGAAAATTTGTCATAGAATTTCACATATAAAGTTAATGCCAATAAGCATAGCTAACACAATTTTGCCCAATAAGTATTTCAAAAAACATCCTCAAAAGAAAAAAAATAAAATATAAATCTAAACTATAAAGCCACACAATATAAATTCTATAGTTCTAAACAAAAATGCATTCAAATCATTGATGTTAAAACTGATAGATCCAACCCAGGAGCTGAGGTGTTCCCTTCACTGGATGTGTCTGCAAGTTGATTTAAACTGATTGTTTTCCCTTCCTTTTTAAGTAGGACTGTGGAGGATATTTTTAAAAATATTTTCTTTCCTTCCCTTGCCACACTAATCAGCTGTTGAGTTTATCTTCCCGATCTCTCTGTGCAGCAGCTAGCTATTAGGTTTCTAGCTTGTTTACAGAGGGTTCTTTGCTTGAAAGCAAATTGATTGGAAGATTTGAGGGTCTTTGATTTAGGAACTCATAAAAAAAGGAAAGCTCCCCATTATTTATAGCCTTACGAGACATTTTGTTTCATGACAAAAATTCTTTTAAAAATTGTTATTAATGAAACAAAACAAAATGAAGACTGAAACAAAACACTATATTTCTGTTTCATGCCCATCTCTATTCTGTAAACATCACTGGAAAGGTGGTGATGATCTGCCTCAATTTTTTTCTGAAACAGGAGCCCTGAAGATAACAACTTATATGAATACAAGCAGCAGTCAATGATAAATTGCTAGCTCAAGTCACTCATTTATTATTTGCTAATTAAAAACCTACTTTCTAGCAATTACAGCATTGTTCACAGCTCTTTAGCAGAAAAAGAAGAGACACATTCCTCAGATTCATTGGTTGGAGACAATAAAAGGCCAATGTCCAGCTTGTTAGTCTGGTGGAGCAAAGCCAACAACTAATATTTAGAAACATGGTGGCACTTAAAAAGATACTGTGAATGGTTCTCCAATTCCCTTATACTTAGCACCAGTGTCTAAATGGGCTTTAGTACCTCTCATTTACGTTTGTAGGGGTGCTGAAATGTAATGTCATTTCTCTCTGACCCTAAAAAATACCTATGACTGTCCATATCAGTTAACAAGTTTTGAATCCTTCTATGAGTTTAAAAGATGATTATCATGCTAACATTTCATAATGAGAGAAGTCATGTCATAGCTCTGAGCTTTTTCTTGCACATTCAGCTTGACAACAGACAATCTCACTATGATGGCAAAGTAATTTGCAAGGAAGTCATATGAACAGAGCATCTGCTATGATGTTTGGCACCAAGTAGCTTGGTGACCAGGACTAAATTGCATTTGTGCTGTGTCTCAATGCTCGTAAAGGTGTGGCTAGATGATAGACAAACCACAGTTTTGCTTTGAAACAAATAAGCACTAGGATCGCTCAGTTTAGGTATCTGCCTGAAGAGTCAGAGTTTGGGAATTGTTTCCCCCCCCTACTGTTCCTCCTTGATAGGAGCTGGATGTGAGGATCCATAAGGTCCCTTGCCGTTCTGTAGTTCTAAGATGATGGTGATGATCTTTGTTTGACTAATGTACAATCTCTGAAGTGGGGGCTGGTGTCCAGCACCAGTTGGGACGTGGTTATAGTCCACATCTTCCTTGACTGTTCAGTAATCTCTCCAAGTGTCTAAGGGAGCTGCACCTTTAAAAAATCTGAAAAGCCATATGTGGTCCACTGGTAAGCTTTCACTTTATAAATGTAATCCTATATATCCTTATCTGGCAGTGTGCATCAGTGAGATCAAGATAGCTTACTTCTGAGTAGACATTAATCGGAAGCTATTATGGATTTCTTTATATCGGGATTTAGGCTCAGTCGAGCAAAAAGTTGATTCATTGAAATCAAGGGCAGTTAAAATAGCTGACACCCTTTGACTGGCCTTGTCATCAAGCAGTATACCTCATAACCAAGGAATCATTGTTTTGCTTTTGGTTAGATTTCTTTATTACACCTTACCCCCGACCCCCAGCCAACAATAGGTTATGGTTGTTTCCATTTCTGAGTTACATGTATTCTGGTCTACTAGGATTTTAACTCTTAACAATATGATTGGTTTCAAAACAGTAAAACCTGTTGCACAACATTTTCTCCTGCCTTCCTTGGACCTCAAGTAAATGTAAGGGATTACCAGGCAGGAAGTCTGTAGTTACCATCTATTTTTTCTTTTTTCAACTACAAAGGTGATTTGTTAACCATTGATCCAGACTTGTCGTAAGCTTACAAAATGTTATAAAATGAAATGGAATGGGAGAGTGTTTTGTTATGAAACAAAATACTTCTTTTCCCCTTTGAAAAAGAAACATTTTGTTACTCTGTAAAATGGGTCCCTTACCCACCAAATTTGGTGCCTCTAGGACCCAGGGGAGCCGTTTTATAAAGTAACAAATCACAACTGGTCCAGAATCATGCAGTACAGCTGGTAAGTGGTAGGGCCATCAGGGATCACATCATGCCGATTCCGCACAACCTGCATTGGTTACCATTTGTTGCCTGAGCCCAATTCAAAGTGCTTCCTTTGACATATAAAGCCCTAAATGGCTTTGGACCTAGATACCTGAAAGACCACCTCCTTCCATATGAACCTACCTGGCAATTAAGATTGAGCCAGGGGCCCCTCTTGAAAGAGCCATCCCTCAAGGAGATGAGAGGGATGGTTGTACACATAGGACCTTCTCGGCAGCTGCCCCCAGGCTATGGAATGCCCTCCTGAGTGAGATCCACCTGGTGCCAACATTGATGACATTTTGGCGGAAGGTAAAAAGCTTCCTGTTTCAGAAGTTTTTTAATTGACACAATATAGATTGTGGGTCCTCCGATGGCAATTTTAGTGTAATTTTTATTATTGTTTTAATTATTTATTGATATTTTATGTGTTAACTGCTTTAGTTCTTTTGATTGTAAGCTGCCCAGAGACCTTTGGGTAGTGGAAAGCATATATGTTGTAAAAATAAATAAAATAAATACAGTAATTTCCAGTGCACATTTACACAGTAGCACAGATCATTTTATTTTCAATGCATGTATTCATTCAGTGGCCTTTTTCTTTCTTAAGCAAAAGCGGAAATGGCTCAACAGTTTAAATTGTTTCTCCTGATGTCTGCATCTAATGTGTGTGCTTTGTATTTAAATGCTGCTGTGGCAAAACTCTCCTAGACAGATCTTCAGCATTATTGGAGATGAAGTCAACCATGGGACAAACTGGCCGCCAATGAAAACCAGAATTCTTAGCGATGGTGAAAGGGCAATGGGACCATACTGAATATATCAGGCCCATTGCTCAGGCATATTAAACACATGGGACATACTGAAACTCATCTGTGTGTCCAGCACAGTGCAAAATTGTAAATTGCATAAAAATCACATTCCTTGTGATTATTGATGATAATATTCCATGAAAATAATTATAAATGTTAACTTACTTACTTTTTTTATTTGTTAACATTCCAGTCTGGATGCATCAGTGCAGTTTTCTTGTGACGAAGATTATGTGCTACAAGGAGCAAAAAGTATAACTTGCCAAAGAATAGCAGAGGTTTTCGCTGCCTGGAGTGATCACAGACCAGTGTGCAAAGGTAAACATTTAATAGCCTCGTACCATTCTGGTTAGATTTTTTATTAAATTGTCATGTTATGATAACAAATCTTATTTAGAGGTGTTGCTGAGAGGATGTGTGAACTGCTTTCTTTCAACGTTTTAAAAAGGTAACCTATTATGGTGTTCCTCCAATGCAGGGATGGGTGGGTGCAAAGGGCAGCCTATGGACCACGTATGACCCCCCCACACCAGCACCAACACATCCCACTATGTCCCACTTTCCATTAAAGCAGTTCAAAAATTCCCTTCTAACAGCTTCAAAAACAGCTTCAAAAACATGGGTCTTATCAAATTTCGCAGAAACGCCAGCGTTTGGCTTGTGGGCACAGATTGGTTTGATTCCTGGCAAGCGACATGGGACTGGTTTATAGCATTTTATAGAAGAGGGTGTTCGCAATAATTTATCTGTACATAATTAAAAGTGAACTAGCACTAATATTAAATGGATACAACAGAGATTAGCATGACCCCCTGCAACAGACTTGCGTAAGACTGGTTGACTCACCACCAGTACTTCTCTGGAAAAGTCATATCCTTTGAAAAGACACACTTCTCTTTGAACTGAGAACCTTGTTGGCCTTGAACATATATATCATCCTTGCAAAAAATCCAAAGGGATGCTGTAACAAGTCTTTCCGTACCTATTCCTTTTAATGTTGTACGTTTAGAGTGTCTTCTATTTCTTCTACAAACTTCCCTATGAATAAAGATAGCTTGTAAGATGCAATTTCTATGTCTTCCACCAGTTATAATATTAGACTTTCCTTACACCTATTCTCTTTCCTTACACCTGTTTTCTTAGCCAAGCTTTAGAAGGGCTTGGAAAGTAGTAAGCATCCTATGAACTCTTCAAGCTTCCTGGCTTCTTCTTCTTCCAATCTGAGCAATGCTAATGTGAGGTTTCCTGCCTGCTTTGTGTATTTATTTTAATTCTATGTGCTTAATTTTCTTCTTCATAATTATTCTCATTTTTGATTTGAATTAATTGTCTTATGTTAACTTTGGTTCTTAGGTATGCTATTCTTGAGTGGAGTGGGGAGAGATTTAATTTATTATTCAACTGTAACACTGTCCCACTTCATCACATAACAAGTATGTGCATAAAACTGCATTTAAAAATATTTAAACCATTAGCCTAGTTTTTAAATTATTTGTTGCTGTATGTGTGTGTTGCTTTTTGTTTAAGTTTTGTGTGTGTGTTTCATTTTTAAGTAACTATAGCAGCAATAGAGTCCTGGAAATTCTAAACATGATAAGCATTTGGAAATCTGCTTAGACTTTCTCAGAACTGCATGGGTGAAGCTGATGCTTCCCCTCTAACCTTCATATAATGCTTAAATATAATTATGTTGATAAGTTTAGGAGAGAAAGACATCTGGTACCTTGGAGATGGGTCTACTTGTCTCTTTCTCAAAGGACATATTCAATCTTCCTTTATCCCCCCCCTCTTATTTAAAATAGCTATTAGAGATGGGCACGACTTAGCGGTATTCCCGTTTCCGTTTCCGTTACTCGTATCCGTTACTCTACGGAAACGGAAACGGGAATTACTCCACCAGACTTTGAGCTCGAACCGACAAATGAACAATTTGGTCTGATTTGTCGTGCTCGTTACTTGCATCGCGCAATGCCAAGCGGCACAGAAAAAAAGTTTTTAAAAGTTAAAAAAAAACCCGATTCCCGGCCCTAAAAGTAGGCGAAAACTGTCTGAGGGCACCTACCAGGCCAGAAGGGTGTTTTATTTGGGGGGGGGGTTCCCCACCCCCCTCTCCTTGGCTATTGCTACTGCTGCGCTGCTGGTACCAGGCTGGGAGGGCGCATCCATTTGCCATGCAGTGCGGGGGGATCCAAAATGGCGACCGCAATATTTTTTTTGAAATCGTTGCCCAAAACCCCACCAAAGCACCACAGAAACATGCGGAAATTAGCTATTTTAAATGCTTGAATTTTTACAGTAGCAGCAGTGGGTTTTTCTTGCAAAAAAAGTCTCCATTGATTTTATTTTATTTTATTTTATTTTATTTTATTTTATTTTATTTTTTTACACCTGCGCATTCACAATGATGGGCTCGCCCATGGGAGTGGACCATGCAAAGTTTTGGAGCCATTTCACCAATCGCATGGCCAGGTTTTGCTGACTGTACCAGGCTGGGAGGGCGCATCCATTTGTCATGCGGTGGTGGGGGATCCAAAATGGCGACCGCAATATTTTTTTTGAAATCGTTGCCCAAAGCACCATAGAAACATGCGAAAATTAGCTATTTTAAATGCTTGAATTTTTACAGTAGCAGCAGTGGGTTTTTCTTGCAAAAAAAGTCTCCATTGATTTTATTTTATTTTATTTTATTTTATTTTTTTACACCTGCACATTTGCAATGATGGGCTCGCTCATGGGAGTAGACCATGCAAATTTTCCACCAATCGCATGGCCACTTGGCCAGGTTGACCACAGAGACTTCTGGGATGTGCCAATCGGGCATAAACAGCCCACTAATCGTAGCCCAAACCCGAACCCTAAGCCTAACCCATACGCCAGTTCACTGTCCTTCTAAGTGGGTCAGAGAGGCACCCAGAGGTGCACCCCAATACTCACCCTAACCTCACCCGTAACTAGCCTAACCCTAGCCCTTGCGCTAACCCGTCTTAACCCTAAGCCAGATCTACTTGCATTGCACTACATGCAAGTACGTGAGACACAGCGGGTGCAAAGAGTCTGCCAGTCCGTCACTTGTGGCTCTGGCTGACTCCTGCAGCTCCCTCCAGGAGCCCGCTACCCCCTCCCCAAACCAGTACTAACGACAACGAGAAAACAAAAAAACGAACCAACTAATTTTTGCAAATTTTCGCGAAAAACGGAAACGAGCCGAAACGGAACCGGCCCGACTAACGACAACTCGAAAAAAATTTTTTTCAAGTCGTGCCCATCTCTAATAGCTATCTCAGTAATCACGTGCCATTGAGTTAATTCAAAGTTATGGTGACCTTTCCCATTGTTTTCTAGGCAGAGCATTCTCAGAAGGTAGTTTACCATTCCTTTTCTCTGGGGCTCCTAGGACTATGCAGTTTGTCCAAGGCTGCACAATTTGACTCAGTTTCAGGAGTCACACTAGGAAATCCAACTCCCAACTATTTGTGCAGCCAGAAAGCTAAACCATGGAGTAATAACCCAGTAAATCAGCCCAGACACCCTGGTTGGCAGCAAGGAGCTGGGAAATGTGTGTGTGTGTCAAGGGTTATCTTCCTAAGGGAAGTAGTGTTGTATTCATTACTCTCTCTCTCTCTCTCTCTCTCTCTCTCTCTCTCTCTGTGTGTGTGTGTGTGTGTGTGTGTGTGTGTGTGTGAGATAGATAGATAGATAGAGAGAGAGAGAGAGAGAGAGAGAGAGAGAGACCATCAAAGATTAAAACTTATTTTATATTTGTCCAAAAATATACTGTTTATTGAACATTGAACGTAAGTCAATAATAGCCTCCCCTGAAGTAAGGGAGACTGCAAACTCTCAAAACTAAATTTAGAAAACTACCCTTTATATCCTCCTGCATCAAAGGTAAATTCATAACATGAAGTTTCTTTAGATAAGACTGATCTGTAAATTTCCCTCTCTTACTGCTAAGTAATGAGCCATTGAAACTTGAGTGGGGTTTTCTACAGTGAGTGACACCAATTAATATATGGTAATTAGAACAAGAGATTGGAAAAGGTTTGAATAATTTGGGTATTCTATTTCATTAATTTTTTGGAGACATACCAATTTATTTCTATCCTTTGTTTAAATTAATCATTCACACTATGCAGTTCATATCAATTGGAGTAAAATCACAATTGAAATGTTTGCTTTCAAACTTAAAAGTAAGGAGTAAGTATATCTGCTCCATGCAAAGAAAAAGCAGGGTAAAAAGAAAAATGGGACAGCTTGTAACTATCATCACAGAAATAACATTAAAGTTCAGTTGATGGATATCCATTATAAATAAAATTGAACCTTTTTTGGAGTCATCTGCATCGGTATGCCTTCATATTCCCCTCACTGTGATTATCATTTCTTTCAACTTGCAGAATAGCCAGTTATACATCACCTGGTCAGAATAGTTTCATAAAAAATAGAACAAAATAAGACACTTTGGATACAAGTAAATAGTGTCACAATACTAAGCATTGTCTGTGAAAATTCTCAGCCATCCAGATGAGGTTAGCTGGAAGTTGAATCATGGCAATTGGACTTCTTTTCTTGAGAGATTGAAACATTTCAGCACTCATCCAAGCAGCTTTGTCAGTCTGAAGAAAGCTAGTTGTGAGTCCTCCAATATATAGTTCAGCTTGATTTCACATCATCCTGGTTTGAATAGGTTCATTAGGTGGACAGTCCTCTGAATAGGCTAGTTTAGGTGGACAGTGATCTGAATAGGCTCCTTAGGTGGACAATAGCCTGAATAGGCTCATTAGGTGGACAATGGCCTGGGGTTCCATCTCTGCAACCCTTCCCAGTACCCATAAAGTATGGGTCAGCTGTGGCCTTGCTACACATCATACTTTCTATAGATGTAGAATTTAAATTTTCAAAACATCCCATTATCCTGGATAGAACTATCACCTGTGTGCCTGCTCAGTCTGTAATCCAAGTGCTAAAAGTTGGTGGACAGGCACTCAAAGGGCTCTGTTGCTTTTATGTCTCATTGTCCTTTAAGAGAACAGGCAATAGAACCTTAAACAACCACCTCCACATTTGGGAAATGTGGTATTAAAGGGGATAGACCAACACACCTATCAAGAGCTTATTGTGTCTCATGTTGGTATCTGGCTATATTTTCCAGACCTGTTCCCCTTTTACTGAGAGCCTTTTGAAAGCTACTTCACCACCTGCCTACAAACAGGATGGAGGATTCGGAGAGGCCATCTGCACATAGTTCTAGAATTTACAGCTTGCAGAGAATGTGATGTCTGTTTCTATCATGGGAGTTCTAGAATTTACAGCTTGCAGAGAATGTGATGTCTGTTTCTATCATGGGTTCCCAATCTGTGGGTTGCGATGCCTGATGGGGTTGCAGGGAGTTTTAGAGGGAGGAGTTCCAGCCATGCAATCCAAAATAGCAGGGCATGAGCATGGACAAAACCAAATGGCATTGCTGAATATGGGAAGCTGTGGATCTTGAGGTTTGTGAGCCAGCTTAAGGAAGAGCAGCTAGCATTCCTCAAGAGGACCCATCCATGCCAGTTCCTCATACACTTTTTTTCTTCAGGCATGCTGAAGAATAATCTCTGAGATGGTAGGTTTCAGATTTCAGCTGGTGATACTTATAATTGGACGTCTGTCCCCAGCCAGAAAGAACCATGCATCTTGACCCAGAAGTTGTGTCATGGCAACTGAACTTCATAGAATCATAGAGTTGGAAGAGACCTCAAGGGCCATCCAGTCCAACCCCCTGCCATGCAGGAACCCCCATCCAAGTACCCCTGACAGATAACCATCCAGCCTCTGCTTAAAAACCTCCAAAGAAGGAGACTCCACCACCCTCTGTGGCAGCATATTCCACTGCTGAACTGCTCTGTCAGAAAGTTCATCCTAATGTTCAAATGGGATCTCTTTTCCTGTAATTTAAAACCACTGCTCTGAGTCCTAGTGTCGGAACCCATGGAAAACAAGCCAGCCCCCTCTTTCATATGTCATCCTTTCAAACAATTAAACATGGCTATCATAGCCCCTCTCAGCTTTCTTTTTGTAAGACTAAACATTCTCAGCTCCCTAAGCCACTCCTCATAAGACATATGTTCCAGACCTTAAACCATCCTGGTTGCCCTCTTCTGAACCCGCTTGAGGTTGTCAACCTTTTTAAACTGAACAGTGCAAAACTGTACACAGCATTCCAAGTGGGGTCTGACCACAGCAGAATAGAGTGGTGCATAGAGATGGGCACAAATTAGCGGTATTCCCGTTTCCGTTTCCGTTACTCATATCCATTACTCTACGGAAACGGTAACGGGAATTACTCCGCCAGAATTCGAGCTCGAACCGACGAACGAACAATTTGGTCTGATTTGTCGTGCTCGTTACTTGCACGTGGCGATCGCGCAATGCCAAGCGGCACAGAAAAAAAGTTTTTAAAAGTTTAAAAAAAAACCGATTCCCGGTCCAAAATGGCGACCACAATATTTTTTTTGAAATCCTTGCCCAAAACCCCACCAAAGCACCACAGAAACATGTGAAAGTTACGTATTTTAAATGCTTGTTTTTTTACAGTAGCAGCAGTGGGTTTGTATTGCCAAAATACGTCTCCGTTGATTTTTTTTCTTAATTTATTTTTTTACACCTGCGCAACGATGGGCTGGCCATGGGACGGGACCATGCAAATTTTCGGAGCCATTCCACCAATCGCATGGACAGGTTTTGACTGACACTTCTGGATGTGCCAGAGGGCATAAAAAGCCGAGGCAGTTCCAGTCCATCACAGTCTGGGCTTGGATCTTGTGGAGGGTGGTCAGGGCTGGATTGCTGCGCTCAGTCTAGTTTCGATTTCGCGGTTGCGGTCTCGGTCTCGCTAGGCAGGGAGGGAATTGAATTGATATTAATTCGCAAAACATAATAATTTCTTTTATTCCCTGTGGGGAATAGCAACACAGTGTTTATTCTTTTTTGTTTTCTGCATTTTTGAGGAAGAGTTCCGTTTTTTATTTGCTTATATTTGCTTCAAGGGGGAGGGAAGATTTGAGTGGGAGCGGTAGGGGAGGGGAGGTGCTGCGGATTTATTTTGAAAATATATTATTTTACACTACCATACCATTTCTTTTGTATCCCAATTTCCCACCAAGTTCATTTACTTGGCCAAGGTCCCTTTTACCCTGCGCCTACAGATTTTTTGCTGCTGTTGCGATTGGGGTTTTGGAAGGGAATCCAGCAACCCTATCCTACCCTAGTAGCAGCTTATAGTTTTATTCCATTTATTTTCTATTCTACCATTTCTTAGCAAGTGGCAAGCAACAGCCAAGGTCCAGTACTAGTGCTTAGAAGGGGAGGTTGGAGGCTGTGGATTAAATTATTTTAAAAATATTATACAGAGTACAGACTTAGTAGGCAGAGTCTCCCTCGCCAACCAGTGCACTCAAATTTCTCAAACACATTTGTTGGCAAAAAGGCTAGGGCACCTTCCTCTGTAGAACATTTTACAATTTCATTTTACTTAACACATAGATATTCTTGTCCAACACCTCATTCATTTTTTTTGCAGTCAGGCACTCAAACAAACATTTGTTGAAGGGCAGGCACCCAGCCACCTCTATAGAACTTTTTCTTCAATTACATCTTTGAAGAAGTTACATCCATCTTAGTTACTGTGCATTATTTGTGAAAGCTGGGTGCTGCCAGATTTTGCAAACCCCTTGCTTCTATTAGCTTGGTTTTTGTGCAGTTGTAACTTACATCTGTGAAGAAGTTAAGTTACAGTTCTCCTAATTACACTTGCCCTGTGCATTGTGAAACTTGTTTGCCAGGATTGGCAAACCCCTTGCTTCTACTAGCTTGGTTTTTGTGCTGTTTTTGTGAGTCAACCTCACTCATTTACTCAGTTTGCCAACAGTCTACATACACAATTACATTTTTGAAGAAGTTACATTTCTCTTTGTTACACTTGCCCTGTGCTGTGCATTGAGAAACTTGTTTGCCAGGACTGGCAAACCCCTTGCTCCTATTTCCTTGTTTGTTGTGCTGCTGTTGTGTGAGTCCATCTCACTCATTTACTTGCCACCACAGTCTACATACACAATCCAATTACAACTGTGAAGAAGTTACAGTTCTCTTTGTTACACTTGCCCTGTGCAGGGCATTGAGAGACTTGGGTGCCAGGATTGGCAAACCCCTTGCTCCTATTACCTTGTTTGTTGTGCTGCTGTTGTGAGTCCATCTCACTCATTTACTTGCAACCACAGTCTACATACACAATCCAATTACAACTGTGAAGAAGTTACAGTTCTCTTTGTTACACTTGCCCTGTGCAGGGCATTGAGAGACTTGGGTGCCAGGATTGGCAAACCCCTTGCTCCTATTACCTTGTTTTGTTGTGTTGCTGTTGTGAGTCCATCTCACTCATTTACTTACAGTCTACATACACAATCCAATTACAACTGTGAAGAAGTTACAGTTCTCTTTGTTACAGTTGCCCTGTGCAGGGCATTGAGAGACTTGTTTCCCAGGATTGGCAAACCCCTTGCTCCTATTTCCTTGTTTGTTGTGCTGCTGTAACTTGTGAGTCCATCTCACTCATTTACTTGCCACCACAGTCTACATACACAATCCAATTACAACTGTGAAGAAGTTACAGTTCTCTTTGTTACACTTGCCCTGTGCAGGGCATTGAGAGACTTGGGTGCCAGGATTGGCAACCCCCTTGCTCCTATTTCCTTGTTTGTTGTGTTGCTGTTGTGTGAGACCATCTCACTCATTTACTTGCCACCACAGTCTACATATACAATCCAATTACAACTGTGAAGAAGTTACAGTTCTCTTTGTTACACTTGCCCTGTGCAGGGCATTGAGAGACTTGGGTGCCAGGATTGGCAACCCCCTTGCTCCTATTACCTTGTTTGTTGTGCTGCTGTTGTGAGTCCATCTCACTCATTTACTTGCCACCACAGTCTACATACACAATCCAGTTACAACTGTGAAGAAGTTACAGTTCTCTTTGTTACACTTGCCCTGTGCAGGGCATTGAGAGACTTGGGTGCCAGGATTGGCAAACCCCTTGCTCCTATTTCCTTGTTTGTTGTGCTGCTGTTGTGTGAGTCCATCTCACTCATTTACTTGCCACCACAGTCTATATACACAATCCAATTACAACTGTGAAGAAGTTACAGTTCTCCTCCTAATTACACTTGCCCTGTGTAGGGCATAGAGAAACTTGTTTGCCAGGATTGGCAAACCCCTTGCTCCTATTTCCTTGTTTGTTGTGCTGCTGTTGTGTGAGTCCATCTCACTCATTTACTTGCCACCACAGTCTACATACACAATCCAATTACAACTGTGAAGAAGTTACAGTTCTCCTAATTACACTTGCCCTGTGCAGGGCATTGAGAGACTTGTTTCGCAGGATTGGCAAACCCCTAGCTCCTATTACCTTGTTTGTTGTGTTGCTGTTGTGTGAGTCCATCTCACTCATTTACTTGCACAGTTCCTTGGTGCTTTTCTTTACTATCACATTATACATTCCCTGGCCTGAGCCACAAGACGTGAGAAAAATGAGGAGGGGCCGCACAGCTAGAGGGCAGGGGAGGGGGACCCCTACTAAGATAAATAGGGGCATGTTTCTGAGGGAAGGGACAGGAAGTAGTGCAGAAAGTGATACTGGTGCAACTCCCTCCCCGAGTAGCAGTGCCACTGGCACAAGCAGCACTGTGCCATCGTCTGTCACCGAGGGAAGCATGGATGAGGCGTACCAAATCCCATCTCCGTTACCTGACAGCCCCACCCTTGATCAGCAAGAAGACAAGGGCTCTGATTCTGAAATGGCATCAGAATCAGAATCGGGCTCCTTGTATCTAAACATGCCAGATTCTGAGGACCTGTTGGCAGGGACAGACTTAAGGCAGGCTCCAGGCAGTGATGGAAGGAGCAGCCCTCTTTCCACCCAGAGTACCACCAGTGAGAGCCGTAGTACTACTCTACTTTCCCGGCAGGGCAGAGGCCACACCAGCACCACAGCAGCAGCAGCGGCAGGCAATAACAGAGGGGACGTTACTTTCTGTAAGCCACGAGGGTGTCTCTGGGAGCATTTTGAGAACAGCCCCCAAGACGCAAGGATGGCGGTGTGCAAGATATGCGGGGTGGTCTTGCACAGGGGGAATGACCCCAAACACCTCTCCTCAAGTGGGTTGCGCAGCCATCTGATGAGGAAGCACCCTGGGACTCTGCCTGGAACCCTGTCAGGCCCTTGCTCTTCAGGGAGGAAGAGAGGGGAAGAAGGGTTAGAGAAAGAAAAACACAGCTCCGCTACTGAGAGTGGGAAGAGGCAGGCCACTCTGCAGGAAGTGGGGCTGTTGGATGGGACATTTGTCAGCCCGCGAAATAGGGCCAAAGCACAGGAGACCACCACTCGAGTGGTGGGTGAAATGGTGGCCATGAACGGGTTGCCCCTCTCCTTTGTGGAGTCATCAGGCTTCAGGCACCTGATGAAGCACGTGGCACCATGGTACGAGACTCCATCCCGGCGTACCTTCAGCAGGCGGGTGCTTCCCTCCCTTTATGAGTCTGTCAGGGACAGGATCCGGGCCCTGCTGCAGGCGGCCAGAGGGAGGAAGATCCACTTCACTTCCAACCTCTGGACCGGTGGGCACCACAGATACCTCTCACTGACGGCTCATTGGTGGCAACCCAAGGAGGTCCTGGAGCCCCGGTCAGCCCATGAGCAGCTGCAGGGGGAGGCACAAGGCAGCACCCCAAGAGGGTATAGGGTGGTGCTTCTCCAGGCACAAAGCATGGAGGACAACGCCACAGGGATCAACATTGCTGACGTTCTCAAGACAGCAATGCAAGAGTGGGGATTGGGGACAGAGGGACAGGTCAATCGTGGAGTCATGGTTACAGACGCGGGCCGTAACATGACCAACGCGGTTCTTGGGGGGCAGGGTTCCAGGGCATCGTGTGCGCAGCACACAAACTGAATCTAGTGGTGGGCGATGCCATTGGCCTGGGTGCACCAAAGGACTCCTGGAGTGAGGGGACCAGGGAGACCAGGGCCTTGCTGGACAAGTGTCGGAAGATTGTGGGGCACTTCGCTCGCAGCGTCAAGGCAGCCAGGATGATGCGTGAGAGGCAGGCGGAGACGGGCCGACCGGAGCACGTCCTGATCCAGGACGTGACCACCCGGTGGAACTCCACCCACAAAATGGTCAAGCGTCTGGTGGAGCAGAAGGAAGTGGTGGAATACATCATGTCAACCACCCCAGTCCTGCATGAGGGGAGGGAATTGGACCTTGGTGCTACTGAGTGGCTCGCCCTCTCCCAGATGGCGGGTATCCTGCAGCCTTTTGAGGAGACCACCCACGTCCTCAGCAGCTACAACGCCAGCCTGGGCCACGTTCTCCCCCTGGTCAATGCCCTTCGCCAACGCCTAGAGACCAGTATCCGGGAAGAAGGCAATCTTCTCCCTAAGAGCAGGGCATTGGCAGACAGGCTGTTGACCGGCGTGGATACCCACCTTGGCCCACTAAGAAGGGTGTACCAGATGGCCTGCCTGTGCGACTCTCGTGTCAAGGGTTCCCTGGCGGCCAGCACTGCCGAACTGAAAACCTGGAAGACGGAGCTATGCTGTCTAGTCAGGGCTCTCTCCGATGAGGGCCAGGCGTTTCAGAGGGTGCACGGAAGCCAGAGCGATGCTGAGGAGGAGTCCTCGCAAGGACCCACATCCCTCTGTACTCCAGGAGCGTTCACCCAGAGACCAGGTTCCGTTCCAGCAGCCAACTACCTGGCCTCTGCCCTAGCCATGGCAGTTTCCTCCTCAGTGGAGGCAAGGGAGGAAGAAGTAGCAGACCCCGCTCAGACCATGGTGAAGGAGTACATGGCCGAGCCCCTCCAACCCCTCAGCTCGGACCCACTGCACTACTGGGCCAGAAAGGCAGACCTCTGGCCCGCTCTTTCAACTCTGGCGTTGGACCTCTTGTCCATCCCACCCACCAGTGTCCAGAGTGAGCGTGTCTTCTCCCACATGGGAGATGTCCTGAGGCCGCGCCGCTGTCGCCTGGACCCGGAGACGGTGGAAAGGTTGACTTTCATCCGCTTCAACCTTTCCACCTTGGGATTACCCCAAAACTCCAAGAACTAAGTTGCTGCCTGTAACCTAACCTCCTGCCTGCAATCCTCCATGCCCGCCTGCAAGCCTGCCTGCCTCCCCTTGGCCCTACGAGCCTGCCTGCCTGCCTGCCTGCCTGGCCTCTGACTACCTGCCGACTCCAGTGCCTAATGCCTGCAAAACTGCCTGCTTGACTGCCTACCTGCCTGCCTGCCTACCTGTATTCTCTCACACACACAATTGAAGGGTACTATTAGTGGCCCAATTTTTCTAGCCCTGCCCTGTCTCCAAACCAGGCAAGGCCACTCAAAGTGTCATTGGAAAAGGTCTCTCTGTATTGGCCCAATGTTTCCCCTTTTGCCATGGCTGGTCTGAGAGAGACCCTAATACCTGCCTTCCTTGGTGCTTCACACCGTTCCCTGGGGTTTAGGCGCCAATCTGCTAACAAAGTGGTGAGGAAGCACTTTACAACAACCTACCTCAAAGACTGAGAATCAGGGGGCAAGCTCCCCTCCTTACAGCCTTAAAGAAATAGACCCACCCAGTTCTCCCACTTCCACTCTGTCTCCTTGGTTGCCAAAACCCGGTCTCCTGGGGTGGCAATAGAAACTCTGCCTGCCAAGGCAGAAACAATCCTCCCTACTGGCACTTTAGCTTAGTGCCTTCCCAATCCCTAGCCTTGGAGGATGGTATCCTCTAAGCATGCGCCTAGGCTACACACACATACCTGTAAGCCAGACTAGATGCTTCCCTGCCTGCCCAGCCCTCTGCCAACCTGCCTGCCTGTCAGACTCCACCAGTCCCGGCTTTGAGCATGCCTTCAAGTTGCTTCTCATTCAACCTCCTCCAGTCTGCCCTTCTGGCCTCCCAGTCCCATACTTTGTCGTCTGGGTTGGGCTGTGAACCACTAAGAAGGGCTGTGGAAAGGGAAAGACAGGAGCTCCGCTTCTAGTGGGAAGAGGCAGGCCTCTCTGCAGGAAGTGTTGCCGCTGTGTGGGAGTTTTGTCCGCCTCCGCTACCGCTAATTTTCACTCTGAGCTGCAATGCACTGTGAAGAGAGGGACAAGGAAGCCTCCAGGCTTGGTGCTTGGTGGATACTCTGACGCACACTGACTGTGTGAGTCTGTAATTCACACAGACCTAGCTCTGTCTCCTCCGCCACTCTTTCCACTGGGCTGCCAGCTGTGGCTCACAAAGAAGGGAAACGTCCTTGTTGTGTGTGCGTACTCCTGTCCGAAAGTCCCCTGTGTGGATCTTGGTGCTGTGCTGTGTGACTCATTGTGCGCACACTCAGTGCTTAAACATTTTATAATCATTTCTGCCCTAACCCTGGAACAAAGGCTGTCGGACAAGAAAAGTTACTGGTTGCAAATCTAGGTTGTGATTGATGATGATGATTGAGTTATGGGAACACTCTTCAGGAACAGCTGGTGGTGGGCTTAGGGTTAGGTTTAGGGGGGGGGTGTTTAGGCCTTCACTACTTTGTCCTCTGGGCTGCACCACACGGTGTCTCACTAAGAAGGGCTGGAGTGGAATGTACTTGCGTGTACCACAGTTCTGCACAATAATCGTTTGTTTCTTAGAAATAGAAGAGCCTTTCAGGAGGAAGTTCCAGGCTTGGCTCTTGGAGTTGAGGAACTGCTGTGATTCACTACGAAGGGCATGGAGATGTAATGCTGGCACGGCAGTTAGGAGCAGTCTACCAGCACACAGCTGGGAAAGAAAGTCAGAAAGCTTGGCTTGCTGTCCTTTTGGAAGCCTGTGTGGTCAAAGACTCAGACTCACTCTAGCTCTGTGTCTTCTCCCTGCCTGCCTGTCAGGCTCCCCCCACTTCCGGCTTAGAGGAGGCCTTCCAGCCGCTTCTCCTTCACTGGTCCAGTTAGTGCTTCAAGTTCAGCCCTGTCGCCACTGCCCTCAACTTGCCCATGCAGCAACCACGGCTGCGCCCGCCTCTTGGCAGAAAACCACTTGAAGACCAACTGTAACAGTGCATTCACTCATCAACTATTTTGTTTAGAAGAACTGGTGGACTCTGTCATCCCACATTGGGGGGAGGGGTCTTCACGCAGTCTAGGTTGGGAAATCCCTTGGCTGAGGGAGGGGCGATTCGGTGGTTCTCCTTCAACCCCCTCTAGTCTGGCCTTCTGGCCTCCCCTACCCTTCACTCTGGGTTGCACACACTGTGCCTCACAGAGAAGGGCATTGTGCTTGTGTGCTAGAAAAAACAGCCGTGGGGTGGGCCCGTGATTAGGCAGAACTCATGCGAAAGCACCCTTGGACTCTGCCTGGGACAGTGACAGGACTCTGCAGGAAGGAGTGCCGCAGTGTGGGAGTGTTGTCAGCCTCCGGACCGCCAATTAGTCTTCAGTGGGCTACCATTGCCATACACTGTGGCTCACAAAGAAGGACAACTTACTGCCGTGCTGGTGGCCCTCTGTCACTGTTACAAATAGGACAGTTTATCAGAAAGTTCAAGGCTTGGCTCTTAGAGTTGTGGGGAATGTGATTCACTACGAAGGGCATGCCACTGGGATGCAATGCACTGACTGTGGCTCTCTGTGAAGGGAAGGAGCAAGGAAGCCTCCACTCCAGGCTTGGTTCTTTGTGGGTACTCTGACTCACACAGACAGTGAGCCTGTGGTTCTCAGGCCTACTGTTTTCCGTGGACTGCAAAGCTATGTCACTCACTGAGAAGGGAACATGGCTGTGCTGGCCTGATAGGAGTTTACCGGGAAAGCAGCACACAGCTATGTAGGAAGACCCTCTGGCTTGCAGTCCTTTTTTCAGAGTGGTCTCAGGCCTCAGAGTCAGACACCATGTGGACTCTGCTTTTCCACTGGGCTGACAACTGTGGCTCACGAAGAAGGGAAGCCTGCGTAGGCGTACATAACAGATTGTCGGAAAGGTGCAGCCTGGCCCTTGTTGGTGGATGGATACTTGGAGTCACTGACTGTGAGTCTGTGAGGGAAGGGCGACTGTGTTCCATTTGCTACAACCCACTGTGGCTCACGAACAAGGGCATTTTCCTGGCGTCCTCCTCAGGCCATTCAGCTACGCTGGGGAGCTGGAGCTTCCTGGCAATGATCCTCCCCTACGGAGGCCCTGTGGCCTCAGACTCAGGCTATGTGGCCTCCTCCAGCCACTCTTTCCTCTTGGATGCAAAACACTGTGTCTCACTAAGAAGGGAAGAGTAGTTGTGTGCAGCACGCACTCCAGTAGTTTCTCAGACAGTTCCAGGCTTGGAGTTGTGTTGGAGCTGGGATTCACTACGAAGGGCATGGTAGTAGTTTGCGGGGAGTTTCTAATTCACACAGACCTAGCTCTGTCTCCTCCGCCACTCTTTCCACTGGGCTGCCAGCTGTGGCTCATAAAGAAGGGAAAAAATGTACCAGTTGCGTGGTGGTGGCACCAGCATTTATAAATAGAACAGTTTTCCGAAAGTTCCAGGCTTGGCTGTTGGAGTTGTAGGAGCTGGGATTCACAATGAAGGCCATGGTCGTGGATTGCTGGCCCAGCATTCAATTACTCCAGCTTGTGGCCTCCACCACTCTTTCCTCTGGGATGCAAGACACTGTGGCTCACTAAGAAGGGAAGAGTAGTTGGGTGCCAGCACTCCAGTAGTTTCTCTGACAGTTCCAGGCTTGGCTTTTGGAGTTGTAGGAGCTGGGATTCACAACGAAGGCCATGGTCGTGGATTGCTGGCCCAGCATTCAATTACTCCAGCTTGTGGCCTCCGCCACTCTTTCCTCTGGGATGCAAGACACTGTGCCTCACAAGGAAGGGAAGAGGAGTTGGGTGCTAGCACTCCATTAGTTTATTGCAAAGTTGCAGGCTTGGCTCTTGGAGTTGTGTGGGAACCAACTGTGATTTACAAAGAAGGGCATGGTAGTAGACTGCCGGGCCGGCAGTTAGCAAGTCTACCAGCACACAGCTGGGGACTTGGGGAGGAAGAGTCAGACTCAGAATGTGGCTTGCTGTCCTTTTTGCAGCCTGTGTGGTGCCAGACCAAACTCAAGGTGATTGGCCTCCTCCGCCAGTCTTTCCTCTGGGCTGCAAGACGCCGTGTTTCACACAGAAGGGGGGTACTGATTAGAACAGCGTTCGTACGTACAGCACCACCAAGATTTAGTCAAAAAGTGACATGTGGTGGACGGTGGTGCATCGCAGGCAGTGTGGTGCCAGACCAAACTCAAGGTGATTGGCCTCCTCCTCCAGTCTTTCCTCTGGGCTGCAAGATGCCGTGTTTCACACAGAAGGGGGTACTGATTTGAACAGCGTTCGTACTACGTACAGCACCACCCAAGAGCTTGTCAGAAAGTGCCATGTGGTGCATCGCAGGCAGTGTGGTGCCAGACCAGACTCAAGGTGATTGGCCTCCTCCGCAACTCAGTCCTCTGGGCTGCAAGACACTGTGACCCAAGGCCAGTGGCATTTAAATTCCTGTCATGCCATTCAGCTCCATCCTTTTTATACTGGAGCTGGCAATGAGCCTGCCGCACTCTGCATCTGTGCTGTGGTGCTCTCATACTCTGCCTTGTGGCCTGGCCAGAGTGGCCGCCCTTACTCTGGCCTTATGGACGCGTCGACCAGAGATAGTCCTCCTCCTTGTATAGCCTAGTGGGCTGGGCTGTGGGCTGTAAAACTTAAGTCAGAGCAACCCAGAGCCCTATCCCATTCCAATCCCTACCAAAACTATTCCTGGCTGTAGCAGCTACTAGCTAGCTACGTACTAGCTTAACCACCTCAGGCTCTAACTGCTAATGTTTTTGTTGACCATGACCAAAAGCAGGGTTGCATTGGCTTTGGCTTTATTGCTTGTCCTTTAAGTGTGTGTGACTTTGACTGTGAATGTGAAGTGAAGGCAGAAGGACCTTGGTGATGGGGGGCCAATTTGAGAGGAGTAGAGTAGTAGACCCCTCATCCAGATTTGGGGTGGAACGGAATGTCTGTTTCTCCTGCTGCCTCTGAGAGAGGTGGAGGGGAGATGGGATGGATTCAAAACCAAACAACAAAAAAGTACAACAAACAGGCACGTCAGCAAGACCAAGTAGGGTGGCTGGCTGGTTCAGCATCAGCAGATTCAGCACAGCAGACCAAGAGAAAAAAACGAAATGCAAAAATTTTTCTTCCCCACTTTGTTTGCTTAGGATGCACTAGCCTTGTGCAGCAGCAAGTCCATCACCCAGGCAGGTTTAAACTGTATTTCGCCTGCTCATTTGCGGGACCCGCGCCCACCCGCCCGCGCGCCCACCCACGCGCCCACGCGCCCGCACGCACGCTAGCCACTCCCCCTGCCGCTGCCGCTGCCGCCGCCCACGCATATACCCCCGCGCCACCGCCGCCCGTGCTGCGCCCGCAAGCCGCAAGTCTCGGTCGGACGTCAAAATGCGCGAAATCGCGGCAGTAACGGAAATGAAAAAACGAAAAAACAAACAGACTAATTTTTGCGAATTTTCACGAAAAACTGAGACGACCCGAAACGGAACCGGCCCGACTAACAACAACTCGAAAAACATTTTTTTCAAGTCATGCCCATCTCTAGTGGTGCAATCAACTCCCTTGCTCTAGAAACTATGCTTCTGTTGATTAAACCAAGAATTGCATTGGCTTTCTTGGATGCTGTTTCACACTGCTGTCTCATGTTCAATTTGTGGTCCACCCAGACTACGAGATCCCTTTCACAGGTACTATTCTCCAGTCAGGATTCTCCCATCCTACCTATGCAATACATTTTTTTCTGCCTAGATGCAAGATTCTACTTTTCTCTCTGTTGAAACCCATTCCATTAGTTTTGGCCCAGCACTGTAATCTGTCAAGGTCATTTTGGATTTTTATCCTATCCTCTAGGGTAGTAGTGGTGAACCTTTGGCACTCCAGATGCTCTGGACCACAACTCCCATAATTCCAAGCCTAAACTGAAAAGGACAAAGGACTGTGGGAGTTGTGGTCTAAAACATCTGGAGGGCCAAAGTTTGGCCACCACTGACTGTCACTCTAGGTTTCTTAAAAGGTATTTTAACCACATCAGTTAACAAACATGGATGTTTAAGCAAATGCAAGTATACATAATGTTATATAATGTTATTGTTTTGATTAAATAAAACTATTTAAATTGTTACTATTAAGGTAATGATTATTTTTTTCTCCTTCCAGTAAAGTATTATAGAAATACAAATAATGTTTAGCAAATTTATTGTCAACTAAGGCTGTCTTGATACAGCAAACACCTCAATGAGGAATTTTAAGCCCCCAGAAACTTCCTTGCAGCAAGCCAAGAAGAAAATAAAGATCTCTTCCTTCTGCACTGCGTTCTTTCTTGCCTAGAAGCAAAACATGGGTGGTTTTCATCCAGGCAGTTGCTCTGGAATGGATCTATTTGCTTCATGTCTTATGAGGTGTCCTTCAAGACAACAGAATGTGATTCAGGACAAAACTAATGAAGACTATGCTCTGGAATATGAACATGTTTAAAAAATGAGCAACGGGTGTTGTTCTATTTAGTGAAATAGTTTGTAGATTACATCCTCTATTTTAGAAAAGACAAGCCTGCAGTATTTTGAGTACAGTAATTCTCATTAGGACTTGAGATAATCAAATCTGTTTAATGAGTCATTCAATATTAGAGGTTTGATTTCAGAGAGAAACCACACTGATAGGGTAAGCAGGTGGTGAGGAAGAAGTAGTTCACATGGGCAATTTAGGCAAAAATCAGAGACAAACAAAACAAAATAAAAGACACAAAACATGTGG
This sequence comes from Phrynocephalus guinanensis, assembly GCA_037367245.1. Lineage (NCBI taxonomy): Eukaryota > Metazoa > Chordata > Lepidosauria > Squamata > Agamidae > Phrynocephalus > Phrynocephalus guinanensis. The sequence continues at coordinate 22,478,850 of CM074739.1, forward strand.
CACCTTAAAGACTATCTTTCATATTTTAAGTTAATGTTTCGTGGACACATGCACTTCTTCAGATGTATAGCAGCAAAATGTGATGGGATATACATTTCATATACATTCCATTACTGTCTCAGTACAAAAATACTGATTTTTTTCATAGGATTGTGTTGGGCATGAAGGGCACATTGCAGGTCTTTTTTAAAAAAACTAGTCCCTTTGAGCAGTGAAATGATTTATTCACAGGTCAAGGCCATAGCTAACCACCCATAGTTTATAGGTTTCAGCACCTTAGGCCAGGCATGTCCAAACTTTGGCCCTCCTGATGTTTTGGACCACAACTGCCAGAATTCCAAGCCTATATTGCCAATGGCAAAGGACTGTGGGAGTTGTGGTCCAAAACATCTGGAGGGCTGAAGTTTGGACATGCCTGCCTTAGGCCATTGTTCATCTTAAGGCTATGGATACTATTGTCTACCTAACAAGCCTATTTGGGCCATTGTTCATCTTATGAGCCTATTTCAGACCAAGGTGACAAGAGGTCAAAGCTGACCATAAGATGGAGGACTTGCACGAGCTGTACAGTAGAACCTTGACTTACGTCCCGCTTGACTTGCGTCATATTTGACTTGCGTCCACTAGGGGTCTGTTTGACTTACGCCCCAGGCTCCGAGTTACGTCTCGGAGCCCCGGTGTAAGGCCACGGAATTGGGCAGCCGGGCTACATATCTATGCTTATCCGTTTCGGAGGTCCGAAAAGGCAAAAATAAAAAGCCTTTTTTCCCCTAAGACCTCTTCACAAAGTGCACTTTCACCTCCTCACCCACCCCAATCCTCCCCAGGGCCCCACCTCTCTTCTTTTGCCACCGCACATGGGCGGCGGGCACACTCAGTCGAAGCCGCGCACCTCTGGTTCTTCCTCTGCCCGCCCCCGCCTCTCTTCCTTTGCCGGTGCCTGCATGCACCAAGCACCCAGGAGGAGGGCGAGCCGGGAGAAGCCGCTAGCACAGCCTTCCCCCCACCACCAGCTCTCTTCTGAAGCCGGCGCCGCTGGCGCTGAAGATCCGGGAGGCGGGCAAGGCGGGGGAAGCCCTGTGCCACTCATGCGGGCTTCCCTCCCACCGCCTGGTTCCCACTTTTTTTTCTTTGTCGGCGCTGCCGGCGCAAAGCACCCGGGAGCTAGGCGAGCCAGGAAAAGCCCCACGCCACTCGTGCAGGCTTTCCCCCACCCCTTTCCCTCCCGGCCCCGACCTCCCAGGCTTGCTGCCGCTCTTTGCCTGAGCGTGCGGGGCTCCCCTCTCCCACCCCCTTCCCTCCCAGCCCCGACCTCCCAGGCTCGCCGCCACTCTTCGCTCGGGCGTGCGGGGCTCCCCTCTCCCACCCCCCCTTCCCTCCCAGCCCCGACCTCCCAGGCTCGCCTTCGCTCTTTGCCCGGGCGTGCGGGGCTCCCCTCTCCCACCCCCCTTCCCTCCCGGCCCCGACCTCCCAGGCTCGCCTTCGCTCTTTGCCCGGGCACGCGGGCTCCCCTCTCCCACCCCCTTCCCTCCCGGCCCCGACCTCCCAGGCTCGCCTTCGCTCTTTGCCTGAGCGTGCGGGGCTCCCCTCTCCCACCCCCTTCCCTCCTGGCCCCGACCTCCCAGGCTCGCCGCTGCTCTTCACCCGGGGGTGCGGGGCTCCCCTCTCCCATCCCCTTCCCTCCCACCCACAACGGTGAGTCCTTGACGCTGGGCAGCTGCAAGGGGGGCCGATGGGGAAGGGCAGGGGGGCACCGCCGCCACCGCAGAGGGCCCCTGGGAGGGCCAGCCTCGGGAATCCCACAGAGCCCCCCACCTCCTCCACTTCCGTCCCCTCCTGCTGCTACTGCTTCTGCTGAGGGTGTCCCAGCATGTGCAGAGGACAGTTTGCTGCCTGAGGGAAGGCAGGAGGGGGTCTTGGGGTGTGCACCCCCCTCTCCAAGCAGGCAGGGAAACTGGGCCGCGGAGAGGAGCCCCCCTCTCCACCCCTGGCCCACTTGGCGAGGGAAGTGTGTGTGTGTGTGTGTGTGTGTGTGTGTGTGTTCTGAATTGGGGGGGTCCTCCTGTCTCCTTGCAAACCTTGAAGGGAGAGGAGGCCAGGGACTTAGAAAGGGTGTGTGGGGCTTTCATACACCCTCAAGGCTGGCTGTGGCAGGACGATGGGTGCGTGGGTGGGTTCATGCTGGAGGTGGTGAGGGGGGGGGTAAACCCACAATGCTGTCTTATTTTTTTTATAGTACAGCATGAATTATTGCTGTCTGGTTGGACAGTCAAATTGCTGTTTTCGGGGGTCTTTTTCATCGTCTGGAACGGATTAATCCACTTTCCCATTACTTTCTATGGGAAAAGTTTGTTTGACTTAAGTCATGTTTGACTTAAGTCTAGACCTCTGGAACGGATTAATGACGTAAGTCAAGGTTCCACTGTATTTGGACTGATGAAGCTGTTTGGATCAGCAGTGAAACATTTTTATCTCTCAAGAAACAGAAGTCCAGTAGCCATGGCTCAACTTCCAGATAAACTCACTTGGATGACTAAGAATCTTCACAGAAACTGTAAATAAAGTGTACAGGAGGACCACAGTGTCCACTCCTGTTCACCACTTGCTGCTCCCTCAACCACCTTATATGTCCAGCCTACCCTCACGTTTTAGATTTGTTTCCTCTGTATTGCCTCTGTTTGCAGATGTAAGATTCCTTTCAAAACAAAACAACACTGCCCCAACTAATTAAATTCATGACCATGGAAAATGGTAGTTTCCTCAAGATTTCATTTGAATTTATGTATTTATTTTAAAGTAAGGCAGATACACAGCCTTGGAGCAAAGGGAGGTCAAACATCCACAAATACACACAAAACTCCTTTAAAAATAATACAAGGGGGGGGGGGACAGGAGCACATCATTTATGTCATGTTGCATGACACCCAGCCCCTGGCATGTACATGCCAATACACACTCACCACAATGCAATACAACGGAGAGAGAAGGGGATGCAGCTTGGGCACATTGTTACAAGTTAGGCTGTGCCTGTTTGTAGTAACCCACAGCAACTGTACTTTCTCTGGTTTCATTGCAAAGGTGTGACTTCAGCTTCTGTTTCCTACCTGAGAAAGAGCACATGAAAGAAGGAGTCAAAACAACCTGTAGAAATATGTCGGGGAATTGCCGCATCCCACCCTCTATGGGGTTGTGCCCTTTTAACAAAAAGTGAATTATGGCTTTCATCTAATGTGAAGCTTCATAGTGCTTCCGTTTTAAAGGGGGCATATAACCCCATATACTATTCTCCCATCTCCTTTTCTTATTTCTTCCTCTTCTATTTTTCTTCTTTGGAGCTCCCCATTGTCCTTCTTCATAGTAGACCTCCTGCTTCTCCATCTTGCAGTTTGGAAGAACATCCAAGAAGATTTTATGTCTTGAGATATCTGAGTGAGGTGGAATCCTTGCTGTGATCATAGGCTCTTGCTCAATGACACCGGTAGTATTTTTGGCAACTGTTCACAGTTCTTGTTTTTTTCTCAGAACAACAAAAGGCCTTGTGCAAGCACACACTATCAAGATAGAACAACATTGGTTGAAAGAAGAACATTTTCACACCACATGTGAAGTGCCCATAAATAAGTGAGCTCTGGTTGATGATTGTATTGGTGCAGATGCATCCGATTACACTCTGCAGAATGGAATGTAGTTGGATTCCTTCCACTTTTAGCCCTTGCTGTATCATGTCTGAATTACCTGAGAAGACTATTCAAAATTTAGACAAAATTATCAGTTCCATTTATGTTATTCTCCATATTATTGATAAACAAGTAGCTGCATATGCTATGTCACTTTCTAGAAAATTATAAACCAGTATTGTTATTGAATGTTTCTACTTTTAAATCCTTTATTTGAAATTTATTTAATTTATTTGTTTTGCTTTGCTTTGTACTCCCTCTCCCTCCCTCCCCCTCTCTCTCTCTTGCTCTGTGTGTGTGTGTGTGTGTGTGTGTGTGTGTGTGTGTGTGTGTGTGTGTGTGTGTGTGTGTGTGTGCTCAGATAGATCAGAACTTGAACCCAGCAAAACAGGCAGGAAGCAGTTACTGTATTCTAGTCTTTCTTTTCTTAAATCTTACTTATTCACTCTTGCTATTTTATACTGTATATGGACCTTACAAAGTATCTGATATTTAGATGGAGTTCATGGAGAAAAACACTAATGATTTATTCTCATTTTCTGACTGCCTTTTCCTAGCTTTCTGACCATACCTCCTTTTCTACTTGCTTTTTCCTTGGTTAAAGTGTCCTGTACCGTCAGCATAATGAAACTCCTTTGTAGTTTCATAACATAATCTACAGACAACACTGCATTATTTCCCAATTCCCCTATTCCAATTCTATTTAATAATTAAAAGGATCCTTTGTTTTATCTAAAAAAACATTGATCTAAGTGGGAAGAATCATGTAAATATTGGTGAAACATATCTATAGGCAAATAGAAACTATGATAGCTTGTGGCCTTAATCTTTGGAAACTTCTACGCTATCATAAACATATGATATGATCTTCTTTTTCAAAATTCCATGAAAGATTTCAACTGGAGATGGAGGAAATGGTGCTTTATTTTGATTAATGATTCATGAAGGTCAATGAATCGCAAAAATGTATGTATTTATTTTTTCTGATGAATTCAAGAGTGTAATCGCCTACAAGGCACCTAGAGACACCAGATTTGCAGGGGAACTTTGCATGATCATAGAATCATAGAATCATATAGTTGAAATATGCCTCAAAGGCCATCTAGTCAAACCCCTGCCATGCAAGAAACCCCATCCTGGTGCTCCCGACTCTAAATGTCCTGTGAGATTGCTGAAGTTAGATTCCAAGGGTCTCAGTTACACTCCCCCAAATAGCCTCCCTATGACAGTGCCTCCCAGACACCTAGAGAAACCAAATTGGCAGAGAAGACTTCCATGGCTCCCCTCTACAAACCTTCCAAGATAGGTGAAGACTGGGTTTCAGAAACCTGAAGACTGGGTTTCAGACATTCCCCCTTCCAGAAGAGTGCCCTTCAGCAACTGGCTTGGGGAAACCCAATGTTCACCAAGCTTGGAAGAATTGTAGAGGAGACTTAGAGAAAGCTGTTCTGCAGTTTTGTGTCTCCAGGTATCTTAAATGTTCTGGGCTGTATATTGTCCTTCATTATTGTAAGCCTCCTTGAGTTCTCTTCCAAGGAGAAAGACAGGGTAAAAAATATTCTAAATAAATGTGTGTGTGTGTTGTGTCGTTACAGTCGTGACCGACTCTTCGTGACTCCATGTCCATGGAGTTTTCTTGGCAGGAATACTGGAGTGTCTTGCCAGTTCCTACTCCAGGCGCCTATAAATAAATAAATAAATAAATAAATAAATAAATAAATAAATAAATAAATAAAGTATAAGATGATATTGTCTCAATTATGTCACTGCTGTTCTTGAGAAACCCTTTTGCTTTTTACTGATAACCATCCATTTTGCCTTCTTCACATTAAATTGCAATCCCATGGCACTGCTATCTGCCGCCACCAAATCCAATAATCCTTGCAAATCTGCCAGACCTGTTGCAAGCAGGAAGGTGTTGTCAGCGTATCTTATGTTATTAACAAGACCTCCATTCACCTTCACACCTTGGTTCTTTCCTTCAAAAGCATCCCGGAAAATTATTTCTGAATAGATATTAAAAAGAAGAGGTGAGCAAATGCAACCTTGACAAACACCTTTTGTAATTGACACCTCTTCTGATATCTGGCCATCTATCTGGACACCAGCATGTTGATTCTAATATAAATTCTCAATCAATCTGATATCACAATTGTGCAGGCACAGTTCTTTTAAGAATATTAATAAGTCTCCCATGTTTTGACTGAGTCAATGCTTTTTCATATTCAATGGAGCAAACAAAAACATTGACATTGACCCTGAGACATTGCTGAACTAGTATTTGAAGACCAAATAATGCCTTCCAAGTTCCAAATCCATTCCTGAATCCAAATTGGGTATCTTCAATATTCTCTTCACACTTCCAATATATTCTTAAATGCAGGAGTTTTAAAAAATAACTTCAGGATGTGACTCATCAGATTGATTGTCCAGAGAGTGCATAACTCAGAAATCACAAATTAAAACTCCCTCAAACTTGGAGGGAATGCAGAGAAGAGTCAGGGGACATTTCCCTGGCTATGGAGCCTTGGGTTCATTTTATAGCCCAACAAAAATAAATAATAATTGTTAAAAATTCATCAATTTGTAGAAATACGGTTAGGTTTTTTTTAGCAATTTCTGAACAAATGTTGCAATTGTTTGTTTTTAATTCATGCACATCGCTAATTTCAACCACCTAATTTGTTTGTGATGTCTGGAGGGAGCTCAGTGGTTTAGGTAAGTGGTCACGGATCCAGAGTCTGAGAGTTCAATTCCCCTCTGTGCCTCCTGCAAGTAGAACCAGTGTGTGTGTGGCCTAGGGCAAGCGGCATTGCTCCAGGGTGCCCCCAGACAAAGGGAGAAGTAAAGTTTCATCTGAGTATTCTCCGCCTAGAAAACCTTTTTAAAGGGTCTCCATAAGCTAGAACTGACCTGATGATTATAAAATTGGGGGTGGGTGGGGGGGAGAGATCGAGAAATTTATTTTAAATAAGGCAGTGGGGAATTGTGTGCTTTGTAAATATATGAAATCCTAGTACAGTGATGGCAAATGTTTTAGAGACCGAGTGCCCAAACTGCAATCCAAAACCCACTAATGTTTTTGCAAAGTGCCAATACAGTAATTTAACCTGTATACAGGTGGCTATGAAGGGGCGATGTTGGGTGCCCACAGAGAGGGCTCTGAGTGCCACCTTTGGCACCCGTGCCATAGGTTAACCATCACTGTCCTAGGACATAATGATTTTTAAAAAAATTGAAGAGTATCACTGGATACATCTCAGATAAACGAGATCACAGAATGGTATAAGATAAATAATAATTCCATGTTGTTAAGTCAATTATGTGATAGTAGTCCTTTTTAGAGTTGTATAAGTAGAAAATGCACATAAGCAGTTTACCTTTTCCTTCTTCTTGGGACATCATGAGATTGTTCAGCTTGCAGAAAGAGTACACAGACTTGCTGGGAGGCATAATGGGGAGTTAGGCAGAGGAAAACAACCAAGATGATTAAAGGTCTGGAAGCAATGTTTTACAAGGAGCGGCTTGGAGAGCTGGGAAAGTATAGCCTTACTAGAAGAAAGTTGAGACTGAATATGATAGCCGTTTTTAAATATTTGAAAGGATGTCATATGGAAGAGGGGACAGGTTTGTTTCCCATGGCTTCAGAGACTAGAACCTGGAGCAATGGTTTCAAACTATAGGAAAAGAGATTATATTTAACATTAGGAAGAACTTCCTGATGGTTAGAGCTGTCCAGCAGTGGAATATGCTGCCCCAAAGGAGGGTGGTGGAGTCTCCTTCTTTGAAGGTTTTTAAAGAGAGGCTAGATGGCCATCTGTCTGGACTACTGTGATGGGGGTTCCTGCATGCTGGGAGGTTGGAATGGCTGGCCTCTTCCAATTCTGTGATTATCTACAATTCTGTGACTCAAAACATGAATGGGGTTGGTGTCCTTGAAACTGTCCATCTGTTATGGACTGTGAGTGCTAAACTCAGGGAGCTACAGTAGATTAGACTAGTGATATTTTAAACAATACATGTTGTGCAGGCTAATGGGGTAAAGCCATGAAAAACCCCACAGCATTTCTCTCTGTAATGAGACTGCTGCATAGATAATTGTGGCAGAGAACTGTTAAGACAGCGAGGGACTGCAAATTCGTATTCCAAGTCCCCCAGGTTTTACTTCCACTTCAGAAAAAAAAAACTGCATGTAAAAAATTAAGTCCTGGTGTCCTGATATGACTTGGGCTGAAATCGGCACATAAAAAGAAAATGTGTGCATCAATTTAGTCAAGACTACAAAATCTAAAAAAAAAACTTCCTTAGATTTTGAGCAAAATCTAAAAAAACATCCTTAGATTTTGAGGCAGTGGAAGATAGGAAGTTCTGGCAAGCTCTGGTCCATGGGGTCACGAAGAGTCGGACACGACTGAACGACTGAACAACAACATAAGTTTCTCCACATGCCATCATCACATCTAAACACACCTATATTGTGTTATCATTGTGACATGGGATCCGCTGCATGTCTCACTGGGATTATAACATACAGGAAGATACCTTGTTACGGTCCATTTCCACATCAGTATTTTCACAATTTCCAGGGCCACATCAGTGGCTGCTTTTACACGACCCCTAAAATCCACTGCAAAATGCTCACAGATGTGGAAGCATAAAATTGATTTCCCACGAGCAGTGGACTTTTAAAAAAAAGTATGACCACGCCCACTTAAGCGTGCCCCAGCGCATTTTACAAATACCTGGTCTGGAGCAGGTAAAATCCTTGTTGCTGTTTTAAAATATTGCATGCCTGGGCCTCCTCCAATTTTTGTTTGTTTTTGTTGGGTCCTCCCCCCTTTTAACAGACAGGAATCCTAACGGGCTGGAACAATTAGCTGCTGCCGATGGCAGACGGAGGTGAGCCTGCATTTTTTTCTCTCTTCCCTCACTGCAGACAGAAGCAATAGAATCAGAGTGCAGGAGGTGGGAACACAGGAAGCAGAACAAAAATCATATTTGGGGGGGAGGAATCTGCATTTAAGCTCCCAGCAGATTTTAGGGGTCGTGTAAAAGCAGCCAGTGTTCACCAGGATTTTTCCAGTGGGAAACAAAATTTCCAAAGGCTTAAATCCTGTTTCATAGTATAGTAAGTTGCAGTAGGTATAATCTCATTGAATCAGTGAGGGTTTCGTGAAAGAGCTCCACAAATTCCATTGAATCAATTAGGCCTACTCTAGTTGATGTTTGTAAACTTAATAATAAAAATCCATTAGAATAATTTAGAGAAAGACACATACATCTTGATCTGTTTACCCTAACACAAATTTCATCACTGTATGTTTGGGATCTAAGCTCTGTATTTATAAGATGCATTTTTCCCTTCAATAAAACACCCCAGTTCCTACTTAGTATAACAGATGGCAGTGACAGAAATGACTGTGAGACAAGACTTCTGAATATATTATTTTAATTCATATAATATCTAAAACCCTTTATAAATAGCAGCAGCTGTCAGACATAAATATGGAAAAGAAGTAATCTTAGAAAAAATGTTTGATTTCTAGGGAAAAAGATGAAAGTATGCTTCAGAAATGCCATGTTGTATTGCTTTCATAAAATTTCTGTTGAAGTAAATCACAATTCAGTGTTATGTTTTCAAAATATGTTTACTGGGTTCAACATTGTTTGTTACATGCATCATTAAACATGGAAGTATGAAGAACATGAAGCATCTGGTGTTCCTAGATGTAGTTGATTTCTTGCTCCCATTTAATAGCCCTGGGAAGAGGGGTTACAGGCATAGCATACAACAGTTAATTTGTGATGTGTATTTTTCACCTTCATTTTTACCCTAAATGAATGTGAATCTGTGGTTCTCATTGTGGTTCTCATTCCACATTCATCAGACGACTTTGTTTGTATTTTTTTAAAATGTGCATTTTGGTCCCAGTTTTTAAAATATAACACATTTTTGTACATTTTTTTAATTTAAGTACAGGGGTACCTTGTATAAAGGAATTAATTCGTTCCAAATGAAATTATGTTAAGCAAATTTTCCTTTATAAAAATTCCCATAGGAATGCATTGAAAACAGAGTGATCCCATTTTTATGTTGTATGGATTCTCCCCATAGGCGATTATGTTAAGCAAATTTCCCCTATCCCCGGAATTTTTTGTTGTACAAATTTTATGTTATACAAGCTGTTTGTTATACAAGGGTCCACTGTATTTATTTGTACACTGATTCAGGAAAGTTTTAGAGTACATTTATGAAACATGTTATTTTTCAGTGCATATCACTGAAATATGTGATCCTGTTTTCAAACTGGTTCTGCTTTTCACATGCCACTATTTCTTTCCCACTGAGAAATATTTTTTTGCCATCTATTGGCCACTCACTGAAATTCAGGCATTCTGGTGCGCTTTTCAAGTTTTAGTGAAACCTGGTGTCAAAGTGCGTACGTGAGATGTATGGAGCTTCTCCTCTCGATTAGTTTTGATCCTTTTGTATCTAGGCTCTGACCTCAATTTGTCTGTGTAACTTAATTAAGCCTCATTACACTCATTACAATCAAGTGACATTACATCAATCAATCAATCTGTCAGTCAGTCAATCAATCAATCAACCAGGATGCAATGTGAGCATATATTTTCATAAAGATCTCACATTTTTCAGTCTGTGCCCTCCTTCGAATGTGCCAGGGCTCTTCATGGGGGCCATATAGCACCTGTTGAGAATGGCTGCTTTAGACTAATCAAAGTGCACAGTATCTGTGAAGGGTCACAGACTCGTGGATCTCTAGATTTAACACCGTCAAGAAAAAGAAATGTATGTTTACAGTATATGTTGCAGGTAAAACAAAATATAATGTCATGTGTAAACAGTAATATTGATGCCTTCTTTTACAGTGAAAACATGCGGATCTAATCTCCAGGGTCCTGGTGGCACTTTCACATCCCCTAACTTTCCATTCCAGTATGACAGTAATGCTCAGTGTGTTTGGGTCATCACAGCTATCAATCCAAACAAGGTGAGTTCAAATGTGAGAATATTTTATTCCATGTATTAAAATAAAAAATAGAAGATTTGCTAATTTAATATGACTTTCTCTTGATTTTTAAGTTGCTCTGGTTGGGTGAGGATAGAATTTGTAACTGTTGGAGATGATACATAGGGCAAAATGTGATCATGTGGATTGCCATGGATCACTGCAGCGGTAGCTCTCTAAGGGAGAAAAAGTACATTACAGTTAACAAGATATCATGAATTTTGCTTCAAGAGTTGTTTTGCAGCTATTTCTCATTGATGTATTCTGTTTGTGACATATCTAGCCTCAGGGACAGATACAGAATTGGGTAAACAAATAAGCACAAAACAAAATGAAAATGAAAACAAAAATAAAATGTGCTGCTTATATACTGCCCCATAGCACTTAGAGCACTCTCTGTGTGGCTTAAAATTAATTATGCATGCTACACACACACACCCCACACACACACACACACACACACACACACACACACACACACACACACACACACCAGAACTGGGTACTTGTTTTACCAGCCTTGGAAGGATGGAAGGCTGATTTGATCTTGAGCCAGCTACCTGCAGTTGAACCTTGGGAAGTGAGTAGAGATGGGGATGAGAAGAGAGAAAATTAATCACAATAGTAAATGAATATTTCTGAATTGTTTAATGTTTAATCTGGCAAATATGAAGATATGCATATTTCCCCCTTTTATTCACCCCCTCTTTTTGACAGCCCATGGCTGTCCCCTTCCATCGCCCTCTCCAAAGTCACTCCATCTCCCCTTACCTGAATTGTTGCCACCAGTGATGCAGGGCCATTGCTGCTGTTGCCATCTTTAGGACCCCAGGGAAGCTGACTTGCTGTTTGCAAAGATGGCACCGGTTGCTTCACTCCATCATTGTCCCTTCAAAAGGTATTGTGGGTTCCCTTAGACCAGTGATGGCGAACATTTTAGAGACCGAGTGCCCAAACTGCAATTCAAAACCCACTAATTTTTCACAAAGTGCCAATACAGCAATTCAACCTGAATACAGACAGCTGTGAAGGGGCAATATCGGGTGCCTACAGAAAGGGCTCGGAGTGCCACTTTTGGCACCCGTGCCATAGGTTCGCCAGCACTGCCTTAGACCCTAAGGAATCCTAACAGAACTGGCCTTAAACTCCTTAGGGTCTGTGATGCCTTTTGCAGGGACATTGATAGACGCTTCCCTTTGCCCTAAAGAAGCCACCAGTGTCCTCTTAGCAAAGGGCTGGCCAACTTCCCCTAGGACCCAAAGGCAACCTGTCATTCATCCCTGCCAAGATAGCAGCAATGATGCATTGTTGGTGGCAGTGATTAAGATAGGGAGGTGATGGGGGGGTGCTGTAGGCACCTGGAGTAGGAACTGACAAACCACTCCAGTATTCCTGCCAAGAAAACTCCATGGACATGCAGTCACGAAGAGTCGGTCACGACTGTAACGACACAACACACACACAGGACATGTGCAGCCATGCTCATCCGCAAACACATTTAAATACAATCCCAAGAAAAATTCTGTGAACAAGTTTCAGGGATTTAAGATGACCAGTTCTGTATTCTGGAAACAAAGAGGGGGTGGGTGTGGGGATGAAATGTCATTGACCACTTTAATTGGGGATTTATTATCAACAGGGCATGAGTGCCCAGTTACTCTTACTATTTTTTATGAGTACACCTTCAAAGGCAGGCCATAAAGTGGAGAGTCACATACTCACTCACATCTTTTTTCCTATTAATACTGGTCCAAAATTGTACAGAGACAGCAGTTTTTAAGATCCGAGAACTAGTTTAGATGTTTTATTTATCTGGGGTTTCTCAGTAGTACATCAAGTTGTTCCAGACAGCATCACTTTTTTGATGATTTCAGCAGTGCTACATTAGAAATAGGGTAATTCTCTGGTAGCTCATGCTGGATGTTGACAGGTGTAATAAAACATTTCAAATTGTAAAATGTTGCTATACTTTTGTTTTTTAAGCCAAGTAAGATTTGTACTCCCTTCCTAAGGGATCTTCTATTTTAATAGACATTTAAAATCAATACAGTGTGACTTGTTTAATGTACAGTTCTGCTATTTCAAAAGTTACACGTTACACGGGAGACTGCTTCATATATTTTATAAGAAATAAAACCAGAGGGGCACTATATCAGACATCATCTTTCTGTCATCACCTCCAGCTCTTGTATAGAGGAAGACGAAGAGGCGCTGGAACAAGTGAGTCACTTGCTCCTTGTAAGGGTCCCAGCTAGCAATCTAACCACAGCAATCGAAATGAGATGAACTTTCCAAAGACATTTTGGAGAGATACACATACAGTGTGTTAGCAATCATAATGATTCTGAAACAAAACAAAATAAAACAAAATAAAGAAATGAAATGAAAAAAGTATTTGTAACTATGATTAGAAATAGCACTTCTGGAAGCACACTAGGACACCCATATCTATAACAAGAAAAAGATCCAGAAAAATAATTTTCACATGTATTACCAGAACTAGCCTCAAGAGGGAGGCGATGCTGCAAATACGTGCTGGTGAAGAGTACATATGAGGGATGGGCAGTTGGCATTGTAAAAAAGAAAAAGGCCCTTTTGCACACATGATATGGAAATGCGAGAAAATAACAACATATTGGAAGAAAGTAGAAAATTGGCTATCAGAAATTACAAAGAAAAGGATTGAGCTAAAAATAGATCATATTTTCTTAGGGTTAGTAGATAGAGAAAAACAATGGAAAAGCATAAAAAAGATTGTGTACTATGGAATAGCAGCAGCTATAATGGTATTAACGGGTGGATGGAAGGACCAAGAAAAATGGAAATATGATAAATGGAAAGATTATATACATCAATTTTTTCAAAATAATTGGATACAAATTATGCAAGAAGGAAACACAGAAGGGAAACATAGATTTTTAAAGGAGTGGGAGAAATATATAAATTGGATAAAAGGGAAGCCTGAGAACGAGAAATGGGCTAGACTATTCCATCATGCCTTAATAATGTTCAACATGAAAGGGCAGTGAATTTCTGCTTGCTGGGGGGGGGGGGGTTAATGAGGAAGGGACCAAAGGATGGTGTAATGTTTTGGAAACTTGTAAAGATTGGAAATATATGCTGTCACTTCCTCAATAAAATAAAATAAAAAAACATATGAGGGATGGGCATTTCTTTTCTGAACTAGTAGGTTACAAAACGAACCACACAAGCCCAGGTGGTAATCGGAACCGTCGAATACACGTGGAGCCAATTGCTTTACCTTTCTCTGAGGTGTGGGGTTAAACTGCAATGAGGAAACATGCTGCAACATCCTATTTCCTCATTGTACCTCCTTTGTGGGTGCTGGCCAATCAAACAGGGAGGTGGGATGATGCCTGTCCCTGCACAGCTCCTGATTAGCCAGCACCCACAGAGGAGGAACGGTGATGCCACAGCGTTTTGACAGGTTGGGGTGTATGTGGGGAGTGGCGCCACTCTCCAAATCCCCACCTGTCAAAATGCCCCACCTGGGAAGCAGGGGAGGGGCAAAAGGCAGAATGGAGCATGGAAGGAAAAATGCCCTGCTCTGTTCAGCCTTTCCCCCCTTCCCCTGACTCCCAGCTGCGACTTTTTGACAGGTCGGAGTATGGGGGAGGGTGCCCCCTTCTCCAAACCCTGACCTGTCAAAAATCCCCAGCTGGTAGGCGGGGATAGTAAGGAAGATGGAAGGAAAAAACAGTAACTTGAAGCTCTGTTTAAATTTACCTCTGCCTCATTCCTTCTCCTGTGCCCTTCCTCCCCCAGGACAGTTTTCTGGATAGGGAGGGCTGTGGGCAGTGGAGGCTGGGCCACTGCCCACAGCCCTCCCTATCCAAAACACACCCCTGGGAGGAGGGGGTGGCAGGGGAGAAAGGAGCAATCAGGCAGGGAATTTACTTCTGTCTGGCTGCTCCTTTCCTCCAACTATCCCACCTTCTAGCTGGGATGTGAAAATCATCCTGGAGGTGGTGGAGAGGAGGCTTTTGAACCCCCCACTGCACCAGCTAGAGTGCTGGTTCCATGGGGGATTCACTTCATTTCGATTTGTTTTGTAAGTAACATTTTTTTTTGAAAAATTTTGTTACTTACAATATGAAATGAAACATGGGGGACATTGAAGGCCTGTGTTTAAGGGATAAATCTATTTGTAGCCCCAATTAGAGTAGATACATTGAATCAGTACTACTTGCTTGAGTGTTTACTGACAAGTCCCATGAATTCACTGGGTCTACTCTAGCTGAAATTGATAATTGGTTTTGATCCTCTGGCAAGGGAGCTCATGATCTGTATTGTGGCTGAAAAACACAGTTTATTTATTTATTTATTTATTTTATTTTATTTTTATACTGCCCGTCTTCCCAGGGAACTCCAGGCAGTTAATAATAAGGTTTAAAAGAACCAGTAAAACACAGAGTAACATCAGCAAAAAAGATGGGGGAAAACAAATGATGTGAGACACAACATAATAAGTACATAAATGAATTAGTGTGGACAACAATAAGTGGATAACAGAATTATAATGTGGTTCCTAATTATAGTGACAGTATTTGAAAACATGAATATAGAGAGTAATTAATGGAAGAAATTACTCAGGAAGGAAGCTAATGATAAAGTGAGATAACCTTTAATAGATACTGATATCATTTCAATCAGTGAGAAAGGGCAGATTTCTTTGCAAATCTTTTTTTAAACGGGGATAAAAATACACAAGGAAGTCTAGATATCTTTCAGAACCATAAATGGAGTTTTTATAGGCTGGTTGTGGTATCTATGCAGTCCTTGACAGTTTCTGGGGACAGAATATGGAACCAATGCATTTAGCACATATAGCAAGTGATACGAACTAAGGAGGGAGGGGAATGGCAGACAAACAACATGGACATTTTTAATTCCCTTCTGGCCTTTTCTCTATCTACAGGCTTCATGTCCTCATTGAGAACTTTTCTTCCTGCTCCTAGATTATGGCCACCAATAGATATTCATGTCTATGACAACAATAGGGACCTTTCCACTAATACTTGTTTTCTTTACCTTTCTGCTGTATTTATAAATGCATGCCCATATATAATAGTGATTCCTACCACACACTTTTTGTTTAGTCATATCTCCCATTTGCATTGATAGGTTTTGCACTAGGCTGATGCACTTAGAAAAGGCCATTAGAGATGGGCATGAAACAAACTTTTAGTTTGTTTTGTTATTTGTTATTCATTTTGTTACCTAACAAAATGGATAATGAACCCCAGAATAAATTTAGAACGGACCGAACCAAACTGAAAACAAATGGTTCAGTTCAGTTTGTTAAGGGAGGGGCGGAGATGTCTCCTACCTGGTGCTGGTCTTCCTGGTCTGGTCTACCACCACCTACGGAGCCCTTGCCGCAGCCAGGCCAGGCGGCAGTAGACAGTCCCACCACCGCTTCCGGAGCTCCGGCCTCCCGAACCAGACCAACCCAAACCATGGGTTTTCTGGTTCGTCCCCATCTCTAAATACCATATCATCCTAATGTTTTAAGTTAGATTGTCATGGTTTCCTACCTGGTACAGCCGTCTCAATCAACATATTTTCAAAAATCCTGTTTGTTGGGCTGGAAATAACCTCTGTGTTGTTTTTTCTTGAGATGGAAAGTGCTAGAGAACACTTATGATGGAAGCACTAGTGAATCTCATATGTCTTTTTACCCATATGAATCATGTTCCCCCCCAAAAAAAACTTTTAACTGATTGCCATGATACACATCTAACTCACCACCACCAATCAAACCCATCATGCATACTAATGCGTACTTTATAAACAGTATAAGATATATACAGTGTGATATTGCCACAGACATGTACGATCACAACACTAATAGGTTGAAATCCTGCTACTTAGTGTAATGTTTCCCTAGCCTACAGAGTAAGTGGGGATATGATGAGTCAATTCCAGCAAAAGTTCCATTGATTCAAATGGACATTTGCTAGTCACAACATAGGAAGCTGAGCAATAGGATTTAATTCATAGTGAATGATAAGACGGGATAATAAAGCTAACAATTTAAAGCCAAAAAGCTGAAAAACATATAATATAGTGCACATCAACATTTTATTATATCTCCAAAACCAAATATGCTTCAAAAAGCAATAACATGGATGAAAATGTATGGTCAAGCTACGTGGCATGAATAGGCATCATTCTTATGGATATGCTGAACTGTAAGAGGTGAGGAATTAGTTAAATGGAATTCATGTTTTTGGATTGTTCTTAAACTTGATTTTAACCATAATGTGTGTTTGTTTTAACATGATATTTATATAGTGTTTTTAAATATGTTGTTTTATCCATTATCCATTACAAGCCATCTTTGATCCCCTGCAGGGGACCCAAGTCCTATGAGGAAAGACTAAAAGAACTGGGGATGTTTAGCCTAGGGAAAGGAGAGTGAGCGTTGATATGATAGCACTTTCAAATATTGAAGGGCTGTCACACAGGCAAAGAGGGGCAGGACCTGTTCTGAGTCATCCCAAGAGTGTAGGACAGGCAAAAAATGGGCTCAAATGAAGAGCACCCAGCTTTTGGCTGAATAGCAGGAAAAACATCCTGACAGAGCAGTATTACAATGGAACCAATCACCTCAAGAGGTGGTGAGTACTCCATCACAGGAGGCATTCAAAAAGAATTTGGACAACCACCTGCAGATATGCTTTGATCTGTATTACTGCATGGATCAGGGGATTAGACTTGATGGCCTGTAGGCCCTTTCCAAATTCACTATTCTGTGATCCTATGAAAAGGGGTGGGATCAGAAAATGCATGAAAAAGGAATGCTATTCCTTCTCCACCTTGCAGACTTGGGGTGGGGTGGGGGATTCCTGTATTAAAATTTCCCAAAAAAGGGAAAACATGCTTTTTTAGACTGTAACTCCCAAGAATTTTATAACGAACACACTGTTGGCCAAGCTAGCTGTTAAGGTTTGGGAGTTGTAGTCCAAAAATGTTCTGAATCTGAGACATTTACTATGTGAATAATCTCCCTTCTATTACAGGACAGAAGCAAAAAAGGGAGGAGTTAAATTATTTCCTATTTACTATTCCACACCACCCCCATTAATTTGGAGCTTTGCCTCAATTGATGCAATTAACTTTTTTAAAAAATCTTACAAGGTGTTAATTCAGTGATGCAGATCGTGTTACAAGTGTATTTTAGCCTTAATATTCTCTCTGGTCTATATATTTTCAGCAATAAGCAAAACAGCACAGGAATCTCATTTTTGATTCCAAGAAAACTTCATAATGGTACTGCTGGCTTCTGACCTTGCATTATAATCAGAGCTGCCATTTATTTTCAATCCCTTTCAAGCCCTAGCTTGTTGTGGAGCAGAAACACAGTTCAGATAAATGGAAGAGCAAAGCAAGCCTACTCAAGCACTTTTGAGTTTCTTTTCAGCCACATTTGTTGGCTCTATTTTTTAGAATGTTGTTTGCCAAGTGTTTTCAAATGCCTGTTTCTAATGAACACTTGTTTCTCCAGCAATATGTGGTAGAAAAAATGAACAGAATTATTGATCTCAGAGTAACTACTTGAAGCTTCGAAGGTGTTCAGTGACTCAGATCTGGTTTTAGCAAGTCCAGAAAAAGGAAAATACATCATCTTTACTTATTTTTATTTATTTATTTTTTATTTATTTATTTATTTATTTATTTATTGCATTTGTATCCCGCCCATCTTCCCAGAGGAACTCTGGGTAGCTAACAGGATGGTGACAAAGCGCAATATTCAGAATACAATATAATTTAACACAACAGAGTAAAGCAATAAAACAATTATAAACAATTTTAAAAACACAACACACATAAGCGCCCTAGCATCGCCCTAAGAGGAGGCGAGTTACTTAGGAGCACGTATTGATGGTGGCAAGGGAAAAAATATTATGCATTGTCTATTTTGTTTAGAAAGTGGAAAACAATCTCTAATTAGTAAGAATAGAAAGAGAAGCAGGACGAATTATGAAAAATGCTTCCTACACTTTTTCAGCATATGATTTTGTATAGGCATCCTATGTCCACCAATACTAGAATAAAGAGGTGAAGCATTAGTGATGGGTTCAAATCAGAAAGATATCTGATTTGTGATTTGTCAAGGTTCACTAATCATGAATAATGAATTTACATTATTATTAGTCTCTCTCTCTCTCTCTCTCTCTCTCTCTCTCTCTCTCTCTCTCTCTCTCTCTCTCTCTGTGTGTGTGTGTGTGTGTGTGTGTGTGTGTGTGTGTGTGTGAAAGAGACAGTAAACCAATTGATCTGTCTCTTTTTCTCCAGTTTATTCCAAAAGACATTTAGGCAGCAACACAAAGACAAGACATTCAAAGCAAGAGATAGCTCCTCTATTGCATTGTAATGATATTGTACACCAACCTGAGTGGCCCTTGGGGCAGATGGTTTTGCAGTCTAGGAATCAATCAATCAATCAATCAAATAAATAAATAAATAAATAAATAAATAAATAAATAAATAAATAAATAAAAGATAGAGCACCCTTTACATCATGCCCCTCTTTTTTATAGGTTACAAATACACAAATTATTTAGTGGAACCCCCTTTTTGACTCTTCCATACTACACAGTTCTGTCTCTTAGCTATGCCACCTTATATGTCGAAGTTGCTTCCTGGGATGAGCAATAACATCTCTTTCTCTATCTGATATAGTAGACAAACATCATCTTTATCATTTGGGGGAATAACAGATATTTCTACATTGTTAGGTAAACAACTAAGTTAACATCAGTTCTTCCTGGTGTAACATGTGCCTAAGGTCAGACAGAAGGCAATCTCTGTGCTCTGAATTTCCTACATGTGCTCTGAATTTCTTACATGCTCTGAATTTCTTTTATATCTATCTATCTATCTATCTATCTATCTATCTATCTATCTATCTATCTATTAGAGATGGGCACGAAACGAACAATTTTTCGTTTCCGTTTTTGTTTTGTTTGTTTTGTTACGCAACGAAACGACAAACGAATTTTGTCTCTAAAAGGAAACGAAACAGAAACACCAGAAATTTTGTCGGCCGTTTCGTTTTCGTTATGGCAATACATTGAACTGCTTTAAATGCTAAAAAAAAATCACAAAAATGAAATTTATTTTATTTATTTATTTTTGCATTTATACCCCGCTTATCTTCAGACGAACTCTAAGCGGCTTACAAGGGCTATGTTAGCCACACAAGTACAAGATAAACAAATGTAATTACAACAATAAGTTTAAAAACAGTAAAAACCTAGTGGCACCTCATCAACTAGTGCGTATGATGGCGGAGAAGAGAAGAAAAAAAACAACTAAGATTAAGGATCGCCAAAGGCCTCTTGGAAGAGGTAGGTTTTTAAAGCCTTCCGGAAGGCCAGCAGGGACTCTGCAGAGCGCACTTCGGTAGGGATGGAATTCCAAAGGCTAGGGGCCGCCACCGAGAATGCCCGGGTCCGAGTGCTTGTCTTCCAGGCTTCTCGGACGGTGGTGACCCGCAGCAAGTGCGCTCACGCCTGCCGAACTGGACGGGCCGAGGTGAATAAATGAAATAAATGAAATGAATAAATGAAATAAATGGTAACGAAATGGTAACAAAATGAACAAAAATGAAAACGAATTTTTTGCAAAAATTCACGAAAAACAGAAATGAACCGAAACGGACCCCCCAAATGACAAATGACAAACGAAACGCCATTTTTTTATTCGTGCCCAACTCTACTATCTATCTATCTATCTATCTATCTATCTATCTATCTATCTATCTATCTATCTATCTATCATCTATCTAGGTAAGATGGATCAACATTTTATCTCCAGCCTCAAAGAAAACCAGCTAAGCTCACAGTAGGTTCACAGGGTGGACAGGTGGGTTACTTGGTCCAAGAGAGAGTAGAGCCTGGACAGGGCAGTTTAAATGGGACACTCTGCCCACAATCCCATTCAGAACTAACTAAACTCCTTGGCACCTGCTCTCATGGGGTGGGCAAAGAGCAGCTTTGTGATATGGCAGAAGCAAGTACTTCCAATTTTGGAGTGAAGTGCTTCCTCTGTTTAGACCAGTGTTTTTCAACCTTTTTTGGGCAAAGGCACACTTGTTTCATGAAAAAAATCACGAGGCACACCACCATTAGAAAATGTTAAAAAATTTAACTCTGTGTCTATATTGACTATATATAAAGTAATTCTCTTGAATAGGAATCAAATAAACACAAAGAAAGTATTTTATAATTACTTTATTATGAAATAGTAAACAGAAATATGAAAAATTATAAAATACTTTATTCAGTGCGCAACCTGGGCCTGTTTGGCTGAACACAAAGCTGATATTCTTCAGCTTTTCCAACGGCACACCAGGCAACATCTCGCGGCACACTAGTGTGCCGCGGAACAGTGGTTGAAAAACACTGGTTTAGACCACAGAACACCCCATATTTATGACTACCCTGTTTCCCTGAAAATAAGACCTCACCCAAAAATAAGCCCTAGCAGGACTTCTATGCATTTGTTAAATATAAGCCCTACCCTGATAATAAAACCTAGTGATGGGCGTGGCTATGGTTGTGTGCAGGGCTGACATTCAAGCATATTATCCTTAATAAAAGAAAGACATCCCCTGAAAATAAGCCCTTGTGTTTCTTCTTGAGAAAAAAATAAATATAAGACAGTGTCTTATTTTCAGGGAAACACGGTATATAGCTTGAAAAATACTTCAGCATAGTTTTTATTCCCAAAGAGATGTCTCTCTCTCTTTTTTAACTATTGTGTTTGTTGTCTGTTTTATCACTTGTTTGGCTTGAAGAAGCAAAAACAATTGGGTATTAAAATCTATTATTTTTTACTGTTGCTCAAGTAGCACTTGTGGAGCAAGAACTGAATTTGCTCCTTAGTGTGCATTGTTATCTCCTCCTCCTTTAGCACACAGGGAAACTTCCACCAACCGGTACTTCTGAACGTGGAATTTTTTCAGCCATCATTACAGAGTTCATAGTGACTTCCCTATGAAAACTTAGATTTAAAAAATATCAGACATGGAGCATAGGCTACAAACAAACTGGCCAGCATAAATGCCATGGTGATAGTCTTCAAACAGTTTATTGCAAATTAAGGAATATCAGTGTATAGTAATACCTCAATTAGTGAAAGCCTTAGTTAGTGAAAAAAAATCAGCTAACAAAATGAAATTTCCAGGAATGGGGATTCCTCAATTTAAGATATTTTTCCCCAGAACCTTACTCGTCGGTTAGGAATCACTAATCACCCACTCACCCCTTGCTGGGTTGGGACACCAGAGAAGGGTCTGCCAGGTGGGTTGAGTTTCCCCTAGGAATGCACTGAAAACCAATTAATATGTTGCCTTTTTTTTTACTCTTTTCCGGCCACTGAAATGGATTAATTGGTTTTCAGTGCATTCATATGAGAAGCTGTGTTTCTGTTAATGAAATTTTGCACAATGAAACGGCATGCAGGAGGGATTAATTTTGTTAATGGAGGCATCACTGTATAGTAGTCCCCCATCATACTGTGCTTCATATATTGTGGTTCTGGTATATCGTAGATTTTCCGAGAGCGCAGGCGTGAGCAGGTGGCAGTGCAGCAAGGCAATGCTGGGCCCGGGGCAAGCTCCTGAGGCCCAGTGAAGGCCTACCACATGGCATGGAAGTCACTTCCGGTCTGTGAAAAGTCACTTCCAGGTCACTGAAAGCCACTTCTGGTCCCTGTACAGGCTCCAGAGGCCCAGTGCAGGCCCTGGAAGTCACTTCTGGTTTTCTGGAAGCCACTTCTGGTCCCTGTACAGGCCCAGGAAGCCCACCAGAGGTCTGTTCCAGGCAGTTCCAGGGCCGCGGTGAGTTCAGGATGCCCCACATAGGCCTACCCATCCCGGCCCAACCCACAGCTAAAGGTATTTGCATAATACAGATTTTCCTTTATCGCGGGTGGGTCAAAAACCTAATCCCCATGATAAACAGGGGACTACTATACTTTGTCTTCTGCTGTGTTACATACATGCCAGTGCTAGTATGCTTGATTTATATTAGAATTATTATATTAGTAAAACCAGGGTTAGCTTAAAATGTGTTCTGCTAACTTTGGTGACATGATAACCTGTTTGCTTTTAGTGAACAGTTTCCACTAGTCAGTGTTACACATCAGTGGTCTAGAATTATGATAAAAAGAGTCTGGTTTTGGAAACAAACAGCTTTCCCCCTCAGAAAAAAAAACTTGGGTTTAAACCCTTGCAGAATTAGACATGGAAGACCCAATGGAATGAATGGGATTTTAAATGAATCACAGTCTAATTCCCATGTACTGTATTTCATTCTGAATTCAACCCATTATCCATAAAGTTTCCTGATTAGATTTTCAAGAGAAATGAGATACTGTATATACATTATTCCTGAACGCCAAAGAAATATTTCCAATAGAAGGTACACTGTTGTGTGGAAGTGGAGTTGTGATAGATTATAGAGAACTTCAGTGGCATTTTCAGTATGAATAATTTGAGGTATTAATCATATTTTATACTAAAAGCAGAAGAGACCAAAATAATTATTTAACTAGGCAAATGTCTCCTGCTGTCTGAAGATAATGATTTGCTATAAGTTATTAATGTTTCCTCTCATGGCCAAGAAAGCAAAAAATACATGCACTATTAAGTAAAATCGGACCAATGAAGTATCTTTTTAAAGTCCCTGGTGTTAGAAAATATGTATAATGATAACCTATAAAGTCTTCTTTACTTTGTCCCCCCAGTCCCGAAATAAGGAGTCCACACAGATCATTGGGTTTTAAATCGGGCCACAACTTTATTAATAACTTTATGAATAACTTTATTATTAACTGTACTGAAACTGTAACTAAATAGTTGTAGCCGAGGGATGGGCCTCCCGTAGTGCAACTTATATTTTAGCCTACATATGTTGTTTTAGTGTGATGCCCTGTTGGGACCCAGTAGGGGGGTGCTGTTCAAAGAAAGCAGCCCTCCCAGCCAAAACTAGGTCAGCATATTACTTGGGGCAGCTGTACGAGCCCGGTGACTTTATGATCTTTTAATTTACTTTCATTCTGTGAGGTTTACCTATAGGATGTTATTATATTTGATATTCTCTATTGTACAGCTGCCCTGCTTCCTGTCCAAGGTGCATTTACCGTTTTGACATTACAGTCTTGGCCCCATTTTAGTTGCACTACCCGTCAAGCAAACTCAGGTGGCCCTGTCTAACGAATGGAATGGGCGAAAACACACTGGTACCCATCAGCCAATCTTGGTACCAGTCAAAAATTCCCATTCGGCCCCGAAGCAACCAGATTATCTCATTCTCATAACCACTAAGGGCGGGAGGGCGGGGTGCAGTTCGACACAAAAGAGGAGAGTTGGAGCGTGGGCTGCCCTTTTAAGGGCTTTGATCCCCGCACAGCCCGGGGATCACGTGCTCTCCTCTTTCGCGCTGAATCTATGGCTACCGGGGAGACAAAGTGGCCCCAGTCTGAAACAAGCCCGGCAGGAGCCTACATTAGTTATGTTTTAGACAACTTTTCCTGAATTGGACTCGTTGTCCTCATTGGTGCATCTTTGGTGTTTTTTTCATATTATAAAGGGATATATTAATCTTAAGGTCTTTTCCAAGAGACTGTTGAAAGATTCCTGAAAACTTGAGCATTTGAAAATAGCCCTGAATTTAGAACCTTTTTTTCTCTTGCTCCAGTAACTTCACAAGCATTTCTCATTTAAGCAAAGGCCAACAGGATTTCAGTAAATTTAATCAATGTGCAACACCAGGCTTCAATACTGAAATGAAAGTTGTCATTTGAAGCAGCATATTCTAGCTACACAAGCACATCATCTGTGATCTGAAAGTTGAGTCATGGCAACTGAATTTCTTTTCTTGTGATATTGAAATGTTTCTCTACTCACCCAAGCAGCTTTGTCAGTCTAATGAAAGTTAGCGGTGAGGCTTCCAATTTATAGTTCATCTTGATTTCACATGACCCTGGTCTGAATAGGTCCATAAGTTGGACAATGGCCCGAATAGGCTCATTAGGTAGACAATGACCTGAATAGGCTTGTAGGTAGACAATGACCTAAATAGGCTTGTTTGGTGGATAATGACCTATTGTGGATAAAAGTTGCACCAATGAAACCCTGTCTAACATCCATTAAGTGTGGGTCATTATCTGTGGCCTGGCTGGTGGAGGTGTGAAGTGCTTCTGATTTCCATGGGGATTGATGAAAGGGCAACATGAAAAGTAGGAGTCAGATGGTGCCTGAGTCTCCCACCTCTGTTGAGAGAGGGGTTTTCAAGATACACATGAATGATTTTCCTGACCCTGCTCTCGAACCACATATCTTCTCTGTCTATAAGTGTACCTCTTCATCTTTGCATGAGTGCCCTTTTTCCTTCAAATGAATGTATGCTGCTGATTCTGATCCTGAATTGTTGCCCCTCATGTGTTGGGTTATCCTACTGTTTAATGGCTGTTTCATTTCTCCATTGTAGAGGTCTGCACTCTCTTCACTGCATTGGACCACATATACAGTGGTCCCCCGCCCTTTTGCGGTTCATATACTGCGGTCCCGCTATCTCGTGGGACCACAGTATGTGAAGAAAGGGCCCCGGGTTAAGTGGGTAAAAGGCCTGTTTCAGACCTCCCATACTTATCCCCAACCTGGCGATGTCCCGAATGGGCCTGCAAGGCCCTTCCCAGGCCTTCTGGAGGCCCTAAAAGGGCCTCCCTCCAAACCAGAAGTGACTTCCGGATCACCGAAAATCATTTCTGAGGTCTCCGGTAAGTACAAGAGCTCCCAGCTAGGTGCCCCAGGGCTGACCTTACCTATATTCGCATATTGCGGATATTCAATTATCGCGGGTCAGGTCAGGTCCCTAACCCCCACAATAGGTGGGGGATCACTGTACTATATTGCTCCTCTTGTATTTTGGTTCCGGGTCATATGTATGGATGAGTCTCTGCCTTAGTGTTTTTGTGTGTTAGAAGTACACAGGGATGTGGTGTTTGCCAAAAATCCTTTTAAGCTCTTCAGGTACATCAGTCATGTAAGGAATGACCAGGTTTTTCCATCAGCTCTGGGTTGAACCATTTTTCTTCTGGGTCGGGAGCCTGCTTT
This sequence comes from Phrynocephalus guinanensis, assembly GCA_037367245.1. Taxonomy (NCBI): domain Eukaryota; kingdom Metazoa; phylum Chordata; class Lepidosauria; order Squamata; family Agamidae; genus Phrynocephalus; species Phrynocephalus guinanensis. The sequence continues at coordinate 22,504,709 of CM074739.1, forward strand.
GTTGAACGCCCACTTTGGATATCCACAGGCCTTAGGTGCTGTCTTCAGGTGCCTGTCTTTGATCTTATTGACTTCTGTGGAGGTGGGGGTGCTTTATGCTTTGTCGTTTAGAGTCCTGATGACTCCTAGTTTGTGTTGTAATGGATGGTGGGAGTCAAACAGTAAATACGGATCTGTTTGAGTAAGTTTCCTGTAAACTGATGATGACTGCATGATCCAGGAAAGCCAGTCTTTTCCCCTGGGTGTCTTCCCTAGTGAACATAATGATCGGGTCCACTGCATTGATGTGGTCTATAATAGTCTGTACTTCCTGAGTATTGATTTTCACCCAGGTATCACCTACATACCTGAACCAGTGGGGCAGTATTATCCCTGGGAAGGTGTTTAATGCCTTCTTCGCCACTTCTTCCATGTATAGTTTAATAACAATGGGTGACACTGGGGAACCCATGGCACACTCATGCTTCTATCTGTAGAAGTTCCCTCTGTATATGAAATGCATGGTGTTCCAACACAGGTCCAGGAGCAGGCATATGTGGTCTGGGTTGAGGCTGCTTCTGGTGGTGAGGGTGCTGTCTTCTTTTTTTTTACCATTGTTAGGGCGTTGGTGGCAGAACGCTGGTGAAGAGAGACACAACGTCAAAAGATACCATGGTTTCATCTGTGTCAAGTTTCATCTCCCTTATCTTAGAAACAAACTCTTCTAAAATTCATTTGTGATATTTAATTACCTAAAATTGGCTGTTTTGTTCATGAATTCAGGCTTCCTGATTTTGATGGGAGACTCTGAAAAGTGGACAGAAATGTCAGAAGAAAGAGTTTCAAAAGTCTGCCTGAAAAGTCATTGCAGAAAAGACAAGAACTCCCAAAGGCAAAACAGCTTATTGTAGTATAGCATCCAATTTGTCGTTAAAGAACATGCACTGAAATCTATAAGGTCACATTACTTCACAGTAATATATGCACAGTATATGTATAAAATAAAAACATCCTTATATCAATGGAGCTAAAATTGCCACTCACCCAGATAAATACTGTTTCAGTATTAGATCTTTATCACTATAATTAAACAATTGAGGTACTTAAAATGAAATTACTAGAAATCTGCAGATGTTGGAAGCAGAAGTTATGAACCGACTTTCCTTAGCCTACTTTAATATCCAATGCAACCAATCATATGTAATAGTATTTATTTCTGATGGCTTTACACAGGCTTCAAATACGACTGATCAGATAATGTCTCTTCCCTTTCCAGCCCTATTATCAGGCCTGTGAAAGATGGGAGGGAATATTTTCACACATTCTTGTGTGGAGAAATTCTAAAGGAAATGGTGTGTGTACATTAAGCAAAGCATACACACACAACTAAAGAAGGATTCAACAAAGGATAGCCTGGGAGTTAGTTTGGAATGTTATCTAGTGTTCCACTGTAGGCTGTAGAAAAAAATGTTGAAGCATCAGCCCAGAAACATCCACTTACCTGGAAGCTAGTCACAAAATGATTTGAAAATCACTATCAGTTTCATCTCTACAGAATGTATGTATTGTGTTTACACTGTAGTCATAGTTAGAAAAGTGTTGACCTTAAAGCTCTATAGAGCAATGCATTTCCAGCTATTCAATATTTATAACAGCTACATCAATCTGTACAATGGTTGCTAAAATACATAATTCCTTACTCTAGTAAATAATCTATAGCATTTCTTACAGTTCTAGCCAATCTTGCAATTGTAATAAACTCCAAATTACACCTAAGTAGATTTCAATCACACCTAAGTATTTTTTTTACAATTGCTGGTTCACCGGGAGCATAGCATTTCAAAACACTACATTCCATAAACAGCTATTTATGGAGTTATCATTGTGAACACATTCCAGTTTTAGCAATTGGATAATGTTGGATCCTGCTGTTTGGTGTCGTTTTAATGTTTAGAGCCAGCTAGTGAGCGGGACAGCCAAAGTGTGGTGCTCCATGTACAAATTTGGACATCAGTGGTCAAATTGCTTCATGCCAATTTCTAGAGGATAAAACGGGGTGGTGATGGGAGAGCCATATATGCTACTTAAAGCATATTGGAGAAAGGATATAAATATGTTGTTAAGTGTCATCACGTCACTCCTAACCTGGGGCAATCCTATTACTATAAATGTGACAAATAACTAATTCACATACTATAAGATATTCTACTTTTAGGAAGTTAGTTCTGATGATGTATGAGGAATGTTGATGAATGATACGGTAACTCCCCGCCTATTGCGGGGGTTAGGGACCCACCCGACCCACGATGACTGAAAATCTGTGATATGCGGATGCAGGGCGTGGGGGGGCTGGGGGGCATGGGGTGATCAGATTCCCCTGCTGCCACCGGCGCATGCCGGTCCAAGAAGTCTTGGGGTGGCGCGCACCGGCGGTGTTGCGGGATCTGACCTCCCACCGCCACCTGCCCACGCCACCCTGAGACTTCTCGTCCGGGGTCGTCTCCATTGAAATACATTGGCTCAACGCATTTCAATGGAGAAAATTTTCCCCATTGGAATACATTGGCTCAATGCATTCCAAAGGGGAAAATCTCTCCTTTGAAATGCATTGAGCCAATGCATTTCAATGGAGATTGTGGGGAAGCGCCCAACGCTGCCGGTCCGTGCTCCTCCAAGAACCCTCGGGCAGCGTGGGTGGGGGCGGGGATGCGATCACATCAACACCATCCACCCGCGCAGCCCCAAGGCTTCTCGAAGGAGCATGGGCCGGCTGTGTGGGGCAATGCGATCACCCCCGATGCCCGCCCACACAGCCCTGCGCGGGCCGGCAGTGATGGTGGATCAGATCCTGGGCTTTTAAACCTTCCCCACTTCCCCAAACTCTGGATCCAGCTCATTGGCACTGGGGTGGGGAAAAAAATGTTTTTCTCCCCCACCCCAGCGCTAATCAGCCGGAGCCAGGGCAGGTACTGCGATCCCATGATATAGTGGGACCGCAGTACCTGAACCGCGAAATGGTGGCAGTGGGGTGACTGTACAGCTTCTGCAAGTTAGGCAATGTTTACACATTCAAAATGTGAATTTCTTATGTTTTTCATTTTGTGGAAGGTTGCACAATTTCAGTTCTCTATGTGCAGTCTTGCATTGTTTAACATGAAATGACCCACAATTGTTCTTTCACACGCTGGTGCCTTCTCTAAAGGAAACTACTGCATTGCCCATCATGATGTATGACCAGTGGGGCTGGGGAGGGGGTGTTTTGGTGTGTTTCAAGCTGTACTGTTCTATCTTTTCTTCTCTGTTCTCTGGTGTAGTCTGTGGATGATTGTAGAGCAAAATGCATAATTAAAAATAAGTAATAGGTCCCTGGCTGGCAGGATTTGCCATGGATGCAGCATGCTTTGAGGAAGGGAAAACATGAGGTACAACATTTGTTATCTAAATAACAAGAAAGAAAGAAAGAAAGAAAAAGAAAGAAAGAAAGAAAGAAAGAAAGAAAGAAAGAAAGAAAGAAAGAAAGAAAGAAAGAAAGAAAGAAAACTGGGCAGACATTTTGGATGTCTGAACACAGCATGAAGTACAAAGGAACATGAAAGGCTACACTAAAATATTTTGCAACTTAAGTTTTGATAACTTCAGGAGAGACCCTTCTCTTAGTTCTACTGCCCTCACAGAGAGAAAGACATTTCATTCACTTCTCCCAGACAGTGGAACTCCTAACTCTGACAGTTACTTCATGTCCATTCTCGTTCCGGGAGGAAGTTTGTTGTGTGTTGATGTCGGTCACGGTCACGTGGTCTTCTCCCACTTCTGTCTCTGTTCCCGTGTACCCGCAGGCCTTATTAATGATACCGGGATGACTGTTACTGCACGTCCTCAATCTGTGATGAGATGTGAAATTCTATGCCTTTTGTTCTCTCTTTTTTTTTTTTTTTGGTCCAACCTTCCGTTTTTCAATGTTTCGATTCTCCAAAGCCGTGCCTTCAATGTGTTATGGAGCAAACTTCGAGGCATTTGTCTTTTAAAAGCTCAGCACTGCATTGCTAACTCCATAGGGAATTTACTGGTGAATGTCACTTTGCACTCCTGCCACTAGATGGCAGCGAGCTACAATGGGCACTCGTTCCGTGACTAGGCTTACTTCATGGGCTCTTGTCTCAGAATGAGAATCAAGACGAGCAGATTCCCGAGCAGTTCAGGGGGCGTGGTCGGGACGAACTCCTCTTGTCCCACAAGGGACGTGGAGTTACATTTCTTCGTACCGGTCCCAAGCGGGAGCACAAAACGTGATGAAAGGGACGTGAAGTAATGGCCTATCTGAGAAACTAAGATCCCCATCTTTGTTCTGCCTTTCTCTCACTTAGCATAGACCTTTCTTCAGATGAGCACCTGACAACATAATAGATTGTAGAAAGAACAGCTTTTACTGGGATATTTCTCTTTTCTTTTTCTTTTTTAAAAATCATTTTAAAAACTTGCCTTGGGTCCTTGCTTTGAGAAAATAAACTTGTATGTTAATTGTGACACTTCTGTCTGAGAGCAATGTGGCGACAAGGATGACTTCAAACTTCATGTAGATAATCGCAACACTACACATTTCAAGCATTCTGCAAAAACAATCTGCAGTATGTATTTTTTCTGGTTAAGAACAAATATAGTTACAATCAGAAAACTCACTGTGCCGTATTTGGAAGTGGCTAATCTTCACAGTTTGAAATACTTGTAGGTCTGATTGTGTTTTAGATTGAGACATTCTTAAGGCAAGTAGAATTTCACTACTTTGCCTGGTTAATGGCTCAGTTGCTTAGCAGTGGGAAGGACTCTTCACATGTGGCATTCGTCATTTGATGACTTGCAGATGTGAAAACACCTTTGCAGATTTGTCCTTCAAGACATCCTGCATTTCATGAAGGGAATTGACATTTTTAAAATCACTTGGCCTACATTTAAGTTTAAACTTAAGACAGCCCATGGCCGGGGGGGGGGGGGAGGGGTTGGTCTTCCTCTTGAAATGGTGGCAGAAGTAATCCACCTTACTCTGATCATACCTGTGTAAACCAGATGTACCAGACGTAATTATGAAAGTCAGATGAATCCCATCTCCTGAGTCAAGGAGAAATTCAAGTCTGAGAGGCAAGGTCAGCTCCTTAAGTGGCCCAAACTGAATCTGAGTCTTCTCTAAATATTTTGAGTTTGCACATTCAGAGACAGTGGTTGGAAGGTTGTTGCACAGCAATGATGATGATGTCATTAGCAAATCACGATTGAGTAAAGGCAAATCAACACTGATTAGAGGTGATTTTAGGGTGCACATGACTTGTACACCAAAGTCCTGTGCACCCAAAAACAACTAAAGGAAGTCATCAGTCAGTGGCAATTTGCACTTGCTGTTGCTGATAACATGATCAATAGAGATGGGCACGACTTGAAAAAAAATTTTTGAGTTGTCGTTAGTCGGGCCGGTTCCATTTCGGCTCGTTTCCGTTTTTCGCGAAAATTTGCAAAAATTAGTCGGTTCGTTTTTTTCGTTTTTTTTTTTTCGTTGTCGTTAGTACTGGTTTGGGGAGGGGGTAGCGGGCTCCTGGAGGGAGCTGCAGGAGTCAGCCAGAGCCACAAGTGACGGACTGGCAGACTCTTTGCACCCGCTGTGTCACACGTACTTGCATGTAGTGCAATGCAAGTAGATCTGGCTTAGGGTTAAGACGGGTTAGCGCAAGGGCTAGGGTTAGGCTAGTTACGGGTGAGGTTAGGGTGAGTATTGGGGTGCACCTCTGGGTGCCTCTCTGACCCACTTAGAAGGACAGTGAACTGGCGTACGGGTTAGGCTTAGGGTTCGGGTTCGGGCTACGATTAGTGGGCTGTTTATGCCTGATTGGCACATCCCAGAAGTCTCTGTGGTCAACCTGGCCAAGTGGCCATGCGATTGGTGGAAAATTTGCATGGTCTACTCCCATGGGCGAGCCCATCATTGCAAATGTGCAGGTGTAATAAAATAAAATAAAATAAAATCAACGGAGACTTTTTTTTTTTGCAAGAAAAACCCACTGCTGCTACTGTAAAAATTCAAGCATTTAAAATAGCTAATTTTCGCATGTTTCTGTGGTGCTTTGGTGGGGTTTTGGGCAACGATTTCAAAAAAAATATTGCGGTCGCCATTTTGGATCCCCCGCACTGCATGGCAAATGGATGCGCCCTCCCAGCCTGGTACAGTCAGCAAAACCTGGCCATGCGATTGGTGGAATGGCTCCAAAACTTTGCATGGTCCACTCCCATGTGTGAGCCCATCATTGCGAATGCGCAGGTGTAAAAAAATAAAATAAAATAAAATAAAATAAATTCAACGGAGACTTTTTTTGCAAGAAAAACCCACTGCTGCTACTGTAAAAATTCAAGCATTTAAAATAGCTAATTTTCGCATGTTTCTGTGGTGCTTTGGTGGGGTTTTGGGCAACGATTTCAAAAAAAATATTGCAGTCGCCATTTTGGATCCCCCCCCCCACCGCATGGCAAATGGATGCGCCCTCCCAGCCTGGTACAGTCAGCAAAACCTGGCCATGCGATTGGTGGAATGGCTCCAAAACTTTGCATGGTCCACTCCCATGGGCGAGCCCATCATTGCGAATGCGCAGGTGTAAAAAAATAAAATAAAATAAAATAAAATAAAATAAAATAAAATCAACGGAGACTTTTTTTTGCAAGAAAAACCCACTGCTGCTACTGTAAAAATTCAAGCATTTAAAATAGCTAATTTTCGAATGTTTCTGTGGTGCTTTGGTGGGGTTTAGGGCAACGATTTCAAAAAAAATATTGCGGTCGCCATTTTGGATCCCCCGCACTGCATGGCAAATGGATGCGCCCTCCCAGCCTGGTACAGTCAGCAAAACCTGGCCATGCGATTGGTGGAATGGCTCCAAAACTTTGCATGGTCCACTCCCATGGGTGAGCCCATCATTGCGAATGTGCAGGTGTAAAAAAATAAAATAAAATAAAATAAAATAAATTCAACGGAGACTTTTTTTGCAAGAAAAACCCACTGCTGCTACTGTAAAAATTCAAGCATTTAAGATAGCTAATTTTCGCATGTTTCTGTGGTGCTTTGGTGGGGTTTTGGGCAACGATTTAAAAAAAAATATTGTGGTCGCCATTTTGGATCCCCCCCCACCGCATGGCAAATGGATGCGCCCTCCCAGCCTGGTACAGTCAGCAAAACCTGGCCATGCGATTGGTGGAATGGCTCCAAAACTTTGCATGGTCCACTCCCATGGGCGAGCCCATCATTGCGAATGCGCAGGTGTAATAAAATAAAATAAAATAAAATAAAATAAAATCAACGGAGACTTTTTTTGCAAGAAAAACCCACTGCTGCTACTGTAAAAATTCAAGCATTTAAAATAGCTAATTTTTGCATGTTTCTGTGGTGCTTTGATGGGGTTTAGGGCAACGATTTCAAAAAAAAAATTGCGGTCGCCATTTTGGATCCCCCGCACTGCATGGCAAATGGATGCGCCCTCCCAGCCTGGTACCAGCAGCGCAGCAGTAGCAATAGCCAAGGAGAGGGGGGTGGGGAACCCCCCCCCCCAAATAAAACACCCTTCTGGCCTGGTAGGTGCCCTCAGACAGTTTTCGCCTACTTTTAGGGCCGGGAATCGGTTTTTTTTTTAACTTTTAAAAACTTTTTTTCTGTGCCGCTTGGCATTGCGCGATGCAAGTAACGAGCACGACAAATCAGACCAAATTGTTCGTTCGTCGGTTCGAGCTCGAATTCTGGTGGAGTAATTCCCGTTTCCGTTTCCGTAGAGTAACGGATACGAGTAACGGAAACGGAAACGAGAATATCGCTAAGTCGTGCCCATCTCTAATGATCAACATTGGGTATATGGAGATTCAAAATGGGATTTCAGCCAGTGTTTCTGCAAAACTAGAAGTGACTGTCCTTAAGCCTTCTAAATAAGAAAAATGCCACAATGGAGAAGAGGAACAGTTACTTAGGCAGGTCATTTTGTCATTAAGGGTTCTTATGGATGAGAAATCTGCATACGTTAAATATCTCTATCTAACATGGATTGTGCTGGGATTTCTCATACCATCCAGATGATTTTCCCCTTATCCCAATAAACAGGTTTGAACAGGGATTTTGCATGCATTCCCATACTCCTTTCTTCTTCCTGGGCATCTTGATTCATTTTGTGCTGCTTGGAACTGCAGTACAAACAAAATGTTGCAGCCAGAATCCTATAGAGTAGTTTTGCTGACAATAAGTGCAACTGTAGCACTAGTCAGACTGCCACTAATTAATGAGTTGCTGTGTTGCACATTGCATGCTGAATTATATGACTTTTGTGGGAGGGATAAAAGTGATTTGTTAACTACCACAGTTTCCTGGAGCAATTTATGGCATTGTACTTTTGTCCTTGTGACTCGAAATCAATAGATTCTGGCCAGTAACTTGGACCTAATGGATGGTATGTATCAAATGATTTGTCAAATGCACATATGGCTTGTCACTTGAGATTGGCAGTACAACCCTAAGCATGCTTAGACAGAAATAAGACAAACTGAGTTTGTGCATGGTTCATTGCCAGGTGACTATGTGTAAGACACCACACTTTAGGATATTTACCTTTACTAGACTTTCCTTTTATACTCCAATGCCAAGATCTCTGTCCATCCCAATGCTTCTCAGATTTTGGTTTCGAACAAAAAGTAAACCCTGTTGCATTTCTAGGAACACAGTAGCCATGCTCACATCTAAAAATAAGGCTTAATTGTAGTGGCATCTGATGCACAAGCAATGTACTGGTGTATGCCACCAGTCACTCTTGTTTTTCTCCTCTGCTACTAGGAGTGGCCAAAGTCAGGAATCAACGCAGTTGCAGGTAATTCTTATGTTGTTTTCTGTTTTGGCCTGATGCCATCCTGAAAATTTTAGCTTGCTCATCACCTGATTGTGTGATACATGGAGACCATAATGAAGAACAGATTACTAATCTGTAACTGTGGTTCTTCAAGCAGGCATTGACATATTGACACAATATGTAGGACTGAAAGAAATGGGCTGAATACACATGATAGAGCTTCATGGAACCAAAGGGTTCTGGAAAGTTCTGTGGATTTATGTGTGGGTGAAAGAAATGTGAAGAAGTAGCAGTAAAGTGTTCTGCTTACATACCGCCCCATACCACTCCAAGTAGTCTCTGGGCGGTTTACAGGTTAATTGCTGTAGGCAGGCTACACATTGCCCCTCCAGCGAGCTAGGTACACATTTTACCAACCTCAGAAGGATGGAAGGCTGAGTCAACCATGAGCCTGCGACCTGGGATTGAACCCCAGGTCGTGAGCACAGTTTTACCTGCAGTACAGGCATTTAACCACTGCGCCATGGGGCTCTCAGTAGGACTTACCTTGTACCCAAAAGCTTTTCTATGACTTCGTTTCCAGGTTTTAGGTGCTGAAGTTTACTAAGCATGTGCTGACAGCAGAGACCCATTACACTTTGGAAATAAGTATAAATAACTTTATTTGAAGTATAAAACCATAAAATAAATTAACGCAATTGTAAATATTACAGTGCAAGAATAATACAGTTCTAATATAGGATAAAATCATCACAAAGAACAACACAACTTCCTGATTAATTTTCTATCCCCTTTTGGTACGACAAAAGGCATTGGCAAGAACATCACTGGTGATTAGAGATGGGCACGACTTAGCGGTATTCCCGTTTCCGTTTCCGTTACTCGGTTCCGTTACTCTACGGAAACGGTAACGGGAATTACTCCCCCAGACTTCGAGCTCGAACCGACGAACGAACAATTTTGGTCTGATTTGTCGTGCTCGTTACTTGCATCGCGAGATCGCGCGATGCCACACGCGGCACAGAAAAAAAAGTTTTTAAAAGTTTAAAAAAACCCGGTTCCCGGCCGAAAAGCAGGCGGGAAAATGCCTGCCGTGCCTCAGGGCACCTACCAGAGGGGTTGTTTCTGGAGGTCCCCGGCCTCCCCCCTCATCCCCCGTCCTCGGCTGCTCTGGTGGGACTCGCCGCAGGCTCGCAGCCAGCAAAAAGCCCAGTCTCGCCGGCCGCCGGCCGCCGCAATTAAAGCGCAAGCAAGCGGCACGGACGGCACAGGAAAAAACTTTTAAACTCTCCCCCCACCCATTCCCGGGCCAAAAAAGCAGGCGGAAAAATGCCTGCTTGACTAAGGGCGCAGGGCACCTACCGGAGGGGTGGTTTCTGGAGGGGGGGTCCCGCCTCCCCCCCGTCCTGGGCAGCCGGACTCGCGAGTCGCCATCGCCATGCCATGCGGTGCGGGCGGGGGATCCAAAATGGGGCGGCGAACGCAATATTGTTTTTGAAATCGTGGTCCAAAAACACACAAGCACAACAGAAACACGCGAAAATTTATAAACTGCCAGATTTTTCACAGTAGCAGTGGGTTTTTTTTCTTGCAACAAAATGTCTCTCCTCTCCTCCTCTGTCCTCCATTGATTTTATTTTATTTTATTTTATTTACACCTGCGCAGTGCGCAATGATGGGCTGGCCAAGTGGCCAGCCATGTGGGAGTGGACAACCATGCAAATTTCTGGAGCCATCCCACCAGTCGCATGGCCACTTGGCCATGGAGACTTCTGGGATGTGCCAAAAAGCCCCCTAAAACCTGCCCTAGCCCTAACCCTAACCCTTGACTCCGTACCCATACGTCACAGACTGTCTTCTTAGTGGGTCAGAGAGGCACCCAGAGGTGCAACCCACTAGCCCACCGTAACCTTACCCGTCACTAGCCTAACCCTAGCTCTTGCACTAAGGCACCTTAAAGCCAGATCTACTTGCTTGCATTGCACTACACGCAGCAAGTACAATTCCCTTCTGTGTGAGACATGGTGGTGCGGGAGCCTTGTGAAGGGCGGGTATGACCCTATCACTCTCACACTGGTCTCACTGTCTGCACATTCTGTTATGCAATATCCATATGGCTATTGCATAGCATTTTGCAGCAGCAGCAGGTGAGGAAGGGAGACCCCCATGTAGAGGGGTGTCTCTTGGAGCCTGCTTCCCCTTCCTAGTGGCAGGAGGCACCCACGGGTGCCTCCAGGAGCCCACTTTCCCTTTATAGCGGGCCAGAGGAGGCACCCACCCCACAGAGATGCCTCCAGGAGCCCGCTACCCCCCAAAAAAACCAGTACTAACGACAACGAAAAAACGAAAAAACGAACTGACTAATTTTTGCGCATTTTCGCGAAAACCGGAAACGACCCGAAATGGGACTGGCCCGACTAACGACAACTCGAAAATTTTTTTTTCAAGTCGTGCCCATCTCTACTGGTGATATTGCACAATTCCTTGGGCACTGTACACTGCACAGCAAAAATGACAGTTGTCATGGCGCAATGAAAAATATGATGGACACGAAGAGGCCTCCTTGTTAGTTACAGAATGTTTTTATTATTATTGTGAAGCAGTTTATAACATCAAAAAAGGGAAAGAGAACAAGACAGAATAGGTGAAAGAAAGAAGAAACTGTCCTTTTAAGTTCATCACTTAATAACCTGTTAGGTATGTGTCCTTAGGTTGGAACCAATTTATAGTGATCCTAATAGGGCTTTCATGCTACTTGCGATACTGAGTATCCATGGCCAAAATGGGTTTTGAACCCTGATCTCTAGAGTCCTAGTCCATCACTCTTATCTATCGCACCACAATGGGTACCGCTTAATCTGTGCCATTACATTATTTGCTTTTAAAATGTGAAATTATAATTGTCATGATTCTTATACACACATTGCCATTACGCACACATCACTAAGTTTCAGTTCTGGTCAGTATTTATTTCCTTCCAGAGGTAGCTCTCATATGAATGATCTTGTGGTACATCACATAGTATGAGTCCTTGGTAAAAATCCTTCCAGCTTGGGATAATTTATCTTGGAGTCTTTTAAACATACATCATCAGCAAGAGTAATGGGATTTATGTTCATCCCTGCAGCAGTTCTTTGCACTGCTCTGGAAGCTGCTGATGGCCTTTTCCTGGATTTTCATGCTTGGTTTGCCCAATCAGTGGTGCATAGGGTTGCCCCAGAAACACCATTGTGGAAGTTCTGTGATGGATGTGGAGCTCTCCACATGATCCTTTTGCTTTGGGATGAATGATTTTAAACAAGAAAAAGGAGGTGGGGAGCGGGAGAGTCAAAAGCTTTTAACAGGAAAGTTTTTAAATAAGAAAGCAAGGTCCCACTTGTTTATAAATCTCACAATCAATGTAGAACTGCAGAGGTGGAAGGGAACCATTGATAATCAAGTCCAGCCCCTGACAAGATGGCACACCGGGGAATCAAACTCCCAACCTCTGGCTCCCCAGTTAAATACCAAACCACTGAGTTATCTATGGAATTATCTTGCTATATTATCTGCTATACATTACAAGTAGGAAGGAATTTAAGAAGTAACTGATATGTCTAATGAAAGTTGTCAATATCCTTGTTGCATTTCTTGATTTTAAATGGACTTCTAGGAGAAGATATTTACAGCATTCCATGCTTTAAAAGAACAAATACAGATTTTAATCATTACCCTGCATTTCTTCTTGATACTGAATGTTGCTATAAACTTTTAAGATAGTGGTAATGTAAGTTATTACATACAGTAATAGTTACACTATTGATTTTCTTAGAACAGAAATTATAGTGATACACGAATATCAGTGTCATAATAGATTATTTATTGTATTTATTTATTTATTTATTTTTATTGTTATATTTATATCCCGTCCATCTTCAAAATTAGAACTCTAGGTGGCTCACAATGTGTCGAGCATACGCGACAATGCAAAACAAACAATTAAACAATTAGAACAAGTACAAAGCAACCAATAAATTAAGTATAGTTAACAGTATAGTTAATGCAGTTTAAAATCAATTAAAACAATTTCGCGCCCCAGGATCGCCAATAGCGTGAGGCAAAGTACACTAGAATAGGCTATGGATGGCGTGAGGAAAGAAAAAAAAATTAAAGGTCTCCATAGGCCTCGCGAAATAGAAATGTTTTTAAAGCTTTGCGGAAGGCCGGCAGGGACTCTGCAGAGCGCACTTCGCTAGGGATGGAATTCCACAGAGAAGGGGCTGCCACGGAGAAAGCCCGGTTCCGCGTAAGCGTCTTATGGGCTTCTCGAGGAGTGGCAACCCAAAACAAGTGCACTCGCGACTGCCGAACAGGTCGGGCCGAGGTGGATCGCTGGGCGATACGCTCTGACAGGTAGTCCGGGCCCAGGCCATGGAGGGTTTTATAAACTAAAACCAAGACCTTGAATCTAATCCGGGCTGCAACGGGCAACCAATGCAGGCGAGCCAGGACTGGGGAGATGTGGTCATAGCGACGCACGCCAGCCACCAGCCTAGCCGCCGCATTCTGTACCTGCTGCAGGCGCCGGAGAAGAGTCAAGGGCAACCCCATGTAGAGGGCGTTGCAGTAGTCCAGCCTTGAGGTCACCAGTGCTTGGACCACTATTCTCAGAGAGTCAGCATCCAGGTACGGGCGGATCTGGGCTATCTGGCGAAGGTGGTAATAAGCGGCCCTGGTCATGGTCGCCACCTGGGCCTCCATGGTAAGCGCCGGACCCAAGACCACGCCCAGATTCCGCACCCTCTCCGCGAGTTGGGGGGTAACTCCCCCCAGTCACGGAAGAGGGCCTCCGTACCCAGATGGCGAGCTCCCAAAGAACATAACCTCCATCTTCTCGGGGTTGAGCCTGAGCCTGTTCGCCTCGGTCCAGGTCAGTACGGCGTCCAGGCACCCATCAAGGATCCTCACAGCTTCCACTGCAGAGGTGGAAAAGGAGAGATAGAGCTGCGTGTCATCAGCGTACTGGTGACAGCAGTCTCCAAATCTCCTAATGACCCCAGCCAACGGCCTTACATAGATGTTGAACAGCATGGGGGACAGAGACGACCCCTGCGGGACTCCACAAGGGAGAATCCACGGGGCCAATAACTCCCCCCCCATGCTGAACGTACTGGGGATGGCCCTCCAGGAAGGAACGGAGCCAACTGCGAGCAGTGCCTCCAATTCCCACCTCGGAGAGCCGATCCAGTTGGATACCATGGTCGACGGTATCGAAGACCGCTGACAAATCCAGGAGAACCAACAGGGTAGAGCAGCCCCTGTCAGCCGCCCGGATTAGGTCATCTTGCAGCGCGACCAGAGCTGTTTCAGTCCCCCGACGAGGCCTGAACCCGGACTGGCATGGATCGGTATGACTGCAGTAGGACCGCAGCCACCCTCTCGATAACCTTGCCCATAAACGGGACGTTTGTGATCGGACGGTAATTCGCCAAGTCATCCGGTGCAAGGCCAGGTTTTTTAAGAATGGGCTTTACCACCATCTCCTTCAGACAGGAGGGAAAAAACCCCCTCGCCGAAAGAGGCGGTGGCGATGACCGAAGCCCATTCGGCCATACTCCCGCTTGCAGCTTTTATTAACCAAGCAGGGCAAGGGTCGAAGGGGGTGGACGCGGGCCGGCAATGCGCCATAGCCCTAGAGGCCTCGACAGGAGAAACAGGCCCAAACACATCCATCCGAGGCAACGAAGGCGGCCCGGCAACTGGGGATGGCGGGGCAGGGCCACTGCAACCGGAGTCGAAGCCGGTCCGGATGGTCTCAATTTTTGATCGAAAAAAGGCTGCAAAATTCTCACTACTGAAATCAGTAGGAGGAGGCCTAACCAGACTAGGATTGGTGAGGTCTTGCCACAATTGTAATTGTAGCAATTACTTTTTTTGTTGATTTAACTACTTTTATCATTTAGCCACCACTAGCATTGGAGTTAAAACATAAATGCAAATGGAATCATGAACACTTGCAGAATGCTGACAACATAATGCGTGCCAATTAAAAAGTGCAAATAGATAGACTGACACAATTCTGGATTGAAAACAAAGTATAATTAAAATGCAGAAATAATTTCAAATAAATAAATCCTTTCAATTGACCTTATGGGCCTTTCTTAGTGATATGCATAAAATGAACCATGAAATAAGAAACTCATCAAACCGAGCTGATTTGTTTCCTGAACCAGTTCAGGGATTCTGTTTTATTTATTTATTTATTTATTTTATTTTTGCATTTATATACCGCTCCCATTTCTCAAAGGAACTCTGGGCGGTTCACACAAAAGTTCAAAACATACATCAGTAAAACAATATAAAATGGCAAGAAGCAAAAACTGGATGACCATGAATTGGGGGGGGGGGGAACAGAAGAAGAAAACCTGGTACAGTATTATGAGCAATCACCAAAGTAAAATGAAATGCCAAACATGCTGTCTTTGTCCGCCTTTTAACTTTTTAACTTTTTTTAACCTTTTAACTACTTATGTTAACCGCCCTGAGTTCCCGGTCCGGGAAGAAGGTGCGGTATATAAATATAAAAATAAATAAATAAATAAATTTCTTGTTGGCATTTTGTTTTGGTTTGGCAAAATGAGATGCCCCCCCAATCCCCTTCCTGCCTCCCTCCATGGCCTCACTTATTTTGCTGGTGCCACCAATATTACCACCCAGAGGTGCCCTTGTCACTGGAAAGCTGGGTTACTGCCTCTGTGCATGCAGCCACCGCACAGCAGAGGTGATGATAGGCTCAGTGGCCTGGCTTTCCTGCCAGGAGTAGGGTGGTTCCCTCTGTGCATGTGCTTGACAGTCAGCTCATTGCCAGGGAAGACCCAGCACCATGCTCCCCTGGCAACTAACTGAACAACAGGCAGATGCACAGAGGTTACAACTGGGCTTTTCTGGCTGGCTTCTCCAGGGAGACAGAGGTGGTAGTGATTGCAGTAATGGCACTGATGGCAACAATGGTAGCAGCAAGTAGGCCAAGCACCAGCAGTGGGGGGGGCAGGGCACAGTGATGGGGCCAAACCACCAGAAATCATGAAACGATTCATTTTTCAGGTGGTTCATTCTAGGTTCAGAAAATAAAGAGCAATTTAGCAATCTGTAAGTTGGGGCATGGAAAATGGACTTCTTTTCTTGTGCAACTGGAATGTGTCGCTACTTGTCCAAGTAGCTTCATCGGCCCGTGTTGCTTTGAAATGCTAAAAATGTAATGGCATTCATGTCTTGATGAGTATAAAAATCCTTCAATTTTTTTTTCTTCAGAAATTTGTTGGCCTTTTATAAATTGTGGTTTTGGAGGGGTTCTGTTTCTGTTTTTAAATAACTATGGGCCTTTTCACACGACCCCTAAAATCCGCAGCAAATGGCTCCCAGATCCGGACCTTAAAATTGTTTCCCCACCAGCTCCGGAGTTTACAAAAAATTAAGTGTGACCACGCCCACCTAAGCGTGTTCCAGCACACTTTTCAAGTACCTGCTCTCCGGGGGTGAAAAAATTATTGATGCGGATGTAACATAGTGAGTGCCGGGCTCTGCTCGCTTCTGTTTGTTTTTTGTCCCCCGCCCCTTTAAGAGATACTAAGAGACTGGAATGCTGCTGGGAGAAGAGCGAGATGGCAGAACGGAGGTGAGCCGGCATTCTTTTCTTCCTTTTTTTCTCCCTCCCCTCACGCAGATAGCAGCCAGGAGTGCGGAGGGGGTGGGAACACAGGAACAGTGACAAACCCCCAAGATCTCTGGTCCGAATTTAAGTGGCCAGCGGATCTTAGGGGTTGTGTGAAAAGGCCCTAAATAAATAACAATGTGAACATTCCTGAAATAATGAGAACATGGGAGTCACTTTCAGTAATCAGTCCTCTTGTAGAAGCACAGCTAGGTAAAATCAGTTGTGTTGGATCAGAAGAGATCTGATAGAGCTAAAGGAATTTAGCCTTTTCCTTGGTCGTTCCTTCTGCCCTCAGTAAAAGTAGCAGGAAAAACAACACAAATGGCCTTATCCCCTAATTCAAGCAAGGAGTCTTTCTGTTTGTTGTTGTTGTTGTTGTTGTTGTTGTTGTTGTTGTTGTTGTTGTTGTTGTTGTTGTTGTTGTTGTTGTTGTTGTTGTTGTGTTTGTTTTAACTAATGGTGGGTGCTCTTTTTTGATTCATGTACTAGCTAGTGTAGAGCCTTGTCTTATTGCAACATTTCACCAAATTAAATCCGATACTCTACAACTGAGACATTGATGCACATTCTAAAATAAAAGAAAATGATGCAGTTCAACTAAGTATCTTAAGCTTGAGTTCTCCCATACATTTCATCAGATGATTGCTCATCAAGTAAATGATCAGGCTGAATCTGTGAACAACTGTCAGCGGTAATGCTGTAAGCCAACCTTCCAAATCATATTGTATCATTTTGGATACAATGTTTCCTAATGGCAACAATTCATATGTCCCTACAAGTCACTAGGAATATTAAGCGGAATTTGACTTGGATAGAACTGGCTTTAAAATATGTAGAAACTAATTCTAATTTGGCTGCTCTAACCTACAGAAATCATTACCGGTGTTAACAAAATCCAGGATTAAACAGAGATATGCCACAAAAGCCTAGCAATTAAAGTACTAGCTCCAACTTTTATGTGAAAAAAGGGAAGAAGAGAATATTTTTATTTCAGACGGGTTTATTTCACTAAATAATAACAGCACATTTTATATTTCTAGCATGATTTATTTACATTTTGTTTTCATTTATTTTCACATGTGGGCACTCTCTTTAATTAATCGGACTAATGCCTTAGTTTTTGCTTGTTTAAAGTAATCCCTATTTACTGAAGCTCCATTGTTTGGAAAGTACACAAAGGCTACTGATCTGGATTTCAGGTCTTAACTTTGGGTTGTGTGTGTGTGTACATAAGAGGGTAAAAGGGATTATTTCCAACACTCAGCAGAGGTTGATATGAAAATGTACACTGATTTTATTAATTCTGATTGAACATTATGTATCTGGGTTTTGATGCAAAGTCCTGTAATGAAACAGAGCTGTGATTTTGTATTATGCAGCTCCAGGTTTAAATCCATTGTGGCATTTTGGGATAAATGCTGATTCCCTTCTTGCTTCTAATGATTGGGTTTAGCATGGTTCATTATCTCAGTAGGAATACTGTGTTTTAGGATTCTTGATTGTGGCTTAAGTGTCACAAAACTTGCATCTTGAACTTTAGTGAAAGCCTTAGGGGTGGAGAAAGCTACCACTATCCTTTTATCTCACACTTGAATGTTGCAAATGCTGGTTAAAATCTATTTTTTTTAAAAAAAAAAATCACTGAAACAAACAAAAAAATCAGGGACTCATATCTATCGTTAGAGATAGTTTCAGACCTTGAGCCTGACCAAGTTTAATATACATGTTCTTGATCCACATGATAACGTTCGGAGGGCAAGTTTAGTGCCAAAGTTCATTGTATATGTAGAACTTTGGCATCTGGCCAGAATCCAGATGATTAAAAGAATATGTTTGAGGGCAATTACACTGTTGTTATCTCTTTGATTGGCTGTCCTTTGAATATTGGCTGCACAGCTGATAGCAGCCAATATTTTGCCGTTATTGTGCAGTCCTTTGCACAAAGTACTACCATCTAGGAAGGAGCTTTCAAAAATGCACTTAGATGGCCATCTACATGACTACTATTATGCATATGCATGTGTGACCCATGCTACTGTGATATGGGTTGGCAGAGCTATATCTTCCACTCTGGGCTCCACTGACCCAGCACACTGGTAATTAGGTGAACCAAACTTTACTGTAGTAAAAATGGGCCAGTATATCCCTTGGTCCTAGATGCCCTAAGCACATCCGATCTCGCGTGATTTTGGAAGCTAAGCAGGGTCGGCCCTGGTTAGTACTTGGATGCGCGACCACCAGGGAATACCAGGTGCTGTAGGAGCCTGGAGTAGGAACTGGCAAGCCACTCCAGTACTCCTGCCAAGAAAACTCCATGTACATGGAGTCACGTATAGTCGGTCACGACTGTAACGACACAACACACACACATACCCCTTGGTCCTAGTCCCATGCCTGATTTACAGCAATTCCTTAGCCTGGGCCATGGTTACGGTCACTAGATCTAAAATCGGTATCTGGGACTGAGTTTGAGTCCCTGGCTGGATTTCCAATGTCTGGATTTTAACTGCAAGTGCAGGTACATGTTTAAGCCAGTTAGACTTCAAGCTACAGCTGATCATTGCATTCCTGGGTACCTGTTGTTGGTGGTGGCATTTCCACCACCACTTCTGTGCTTGGGTGGGCAACCCAGTTGAGAAGTAGTTGGGCATTCCTCTTTGAACTCCTGCTGATCATGAAACTGTGGGACAGAATGTATGGCCCATTAAGTCCCAGATGCAGGTAAATGGGGTCCATATCTCCATCCAGAGGTCCTGGAGGGTGAAGGGGCCTCTTTCTCGCTAGGAGGTATGGAATCAGTGGCTGCTCCTCTATCCACCAGAGTGTCTGAGGAGTCTCCGAGGAGCCTAAGGATGAGGTGAAAGTCATAAGAACATAAGAACATAAGAACATAAGAACATAAGAAGAGCCATGCTGGATCAGGCCAAAGGCCCATCTAGTCCAGCTTCCTGTATCTCACAATGGCCCCACCAGATGCGTTTGGGAGCACATGAGACTAGATATCTGTCTCCTGATACCACTCCCCTGCATCTGGCCCTTGAAGTACCCCGGTTTTAAGCCTGGAGATTACACATCTCCATCATGGTTTGTAACCTGTGATGGACTTTTCCTCCAGGAATCTGTCCAATCCCCTTTTGAAGGCATCCAGGCCAGATGCCATCACCACATCCTGTGGCAGGGAGTTCCACAGACTAACAATGCGCTGGGGTGAAAAAAATATTGTGCTGGCAGTTTTGTCCCTCTTACATTGTGTAAAATATAAAGTGCTTCACAAATAGAGCCTCTTCTGGGTCCTAATTTCACAAGCAATTCTTACCTGCATGATAGATCCAGGCAGATTTTTCAACAGAACTGTTTTCCAAAACTGGTAACCGAAAAGGACTCAAGTTTGAATGATTCATTTCCTTTCAAAGTTCTCTCTGGTGAAATGCACATACTGAAATGTAGTAGTAAATAATAGAGGAATAAAATCTTTGCTGCTGCAAAGTCTAAGTAGGGCCGCTTTCACTATGCAGCTGTAGAAGTGCAGCATGTTTGCTAGTAGATGTTTTTAATGATGGTGGTAGATGATCTTATGTTCTTATGATCATGTACGTCCCATTTTGTTTTGTTTCAGAGAACTCTTGTCAGCTTTCAACATGTAGCATGGTACTGGAAAATTATATAAAGAAGAAACCATTAATAATTGTGTTACTCCTCAGTAACTGACTGCAATAATTGGATACTGTGATTCAGAAGATGATATGAAGCTTTATGCCTAGAGATTTGTGATTGAAATAGAACTGGGGGAAAGATAAAAAGAAAATGTCACACTTTAAGAAACCCATTGAAATGATGGTTTGCCAATGCTGTATATGTTTCCTATCATTTTTGCTGATCAGTTAATGGAGAGGATTCATAGCGGGTACAGAGATCCAGCAAAAATGTACTGGAAAAAGAAGTGAGTAGACTAGGGTGGCAATTTTCTTTTAAAAGGACAGCTTTCAGCAGTAACTGCAGCCTATTTAGAGGAAGAAAAATTAAAGAGGTAGAAAAAAGGAGGTTTGTGAGAGATTAGTAGTATATGGTACATAGGACAACAGCCGTGTTGAATTCCCTCCCCCTTTTTTCTATCCCTTTAACTTTTCTGCCTCCAAATTGTCTGCAGTCCCACTGAAAGCACAGGTGCTGCACCCCCATTTCTCATTACTTTTCAAATGTTTTCTACACTATCCTGAAGCATCCCCACTCATCAAAAAAAAAAAGGCAGAGAATAGATGGTTGTCACACTACTTCTTCCAAGCCTGAAGTTTGCCCAGTTGGTTTAGCCAATATCTGCACTCCCTCCCTCCCTCCCTCCCTCCCTCCCTCCCTCCCTCACTCACTCACTCACTCACCCAGACTTGTGCACAGATCCAGAAAAACACATACATATCAGCAGATAAGTATTTAATTGTGAAACTTTAAAAGGGCAACAGATTCTGTACTAACATTACTCTTCCTCCTTTTCGGTTTAAAAACGGGATAATTGGAAGTCTACTTTTTTCTCTACAACAATGCAAATAATCTCTTCCCCCGTATTTGATCTGGATCAAATATGGATCAAGTGAATCCTCATGAGAGCAATGGGGAAATAAAAGCATCGAGCTAACAGGAGCAGCAGGCTGCTGCAAGTAGCCAAAACAGACTGGCAAAAGAGGGTGTACAGGACTCATATATGGAGGGCTTTGATGTTTCTGATTGGCACTGAAGCAGACACACCGGGATCCTGATCCAGCAGCATTGGTACAGGGGAGGTTTAAATATTCATCTCACAGTTAAGAACATAAGAACATAAGAAGCGCAATGCTGGATCAGGCCAAGGACCCATCTAGTTCAGCTTCCTATATTTTACAGTGGCCCCCCCACCAAATGTGTCTGGGAGCACACAAGACTAGGTATCTGTCTCCTGATACCACTCCCCTGCATCTGCTCCTTGAAGTACCCCGGTTTTAAGACTGGAGATTACACATCTCCCTCATAGTTTGTAACCTGTGATGGACTTTTCCTCCAGGAATCTGCCCAATCCCCTTTTGAAGGCATCCAGGCCAGATGCCATCACCACATCCTGTGGCAGGGAGTTCCACAGACTAACAACGCGCTGAGTAAAAACATATTTTCTTTTGTCTGTTCTCACTCTCCTAACCCTCAGTTTGAGTGGATGTTCCTGCTCTCAACCCCCAAAGGATACTAGAATTGGAAACACAGATGAAGGAAGAAAGCAAAATGAAAGAATCCCAAAGTGTTCCTCCCTTTCATGTTTAATGAAGGAATTGGTACCTGAATGATTCTAAACTAAATGAGGCATGTCTTGAAAGAACATGGAACAAATAAAACCTGACAATTTCCCCCTGTGTGCAATCCTAGTGTTTAAACCTAAAACGTTATTAAGAAAACTTTTATGTTAAAACTCTGTGAACATACCTACCAGACTTCCTTTGTCATAAACACGCCTCACAGCTGGGTAGGAAGTTGATTTATTTTATTTAATGCCCTCAAGGAGACACTCATTAGGCCCATCTGCCAGAAGGTGAACTTGGCAGAGGATGACATCTACAACTATGGGCCTGGTGGCAATATTCCTTTTGTGAGCAAGGTCATGGAGCAGGTAATGGCGGAACCTCTTGAGGGAGACCAGTTGGGGAAAAATATCTGCCTTGGTCCTCCTCGTTTTCTCGGCAGCCTTTGATAACTTCAATCACTGTCTTCTCCTGGGGTGGTCTCTGAGCTGGGAATCAGCAGCTTCACCTTGGCATGGCTCCGGTCCTTCTTGGAGGACTGACCCCAGAAATTGGAAATTGGGTGGATGCCATCCACCCTTTGGACCCTCAAATGTGGGGTTACCCAGGGGTCGATTATCTCACCAATGGTATTTAACATCTATAAGATACTGCTGGGAGGGGTCATCCGGAGTTTTGGAGCTTTGTGTCATCAGTACAATGACGACACCCAGCTCTATCTCTCTTTTCAAATTCTGCAGTGGATGCTGTCTCATCCCTTGAGTGTTGCCTGGATGCTGTGCTGTGATTGATGTGGCTGCATAGACTGATGTTCAACCTGGACAAGACGGAAGTTCTGTAGGTGAACTGGGGCTGCTGCCAGAGCTGGAAAACACCCTCTCTTTTGTGAGTGTGACTGCTCTGACTCAGACTGAGGTTCACATCTTGGGTGTCATTTTTGACCCAATGCTATCCATGGAGTCCCAGGTGGTGACATTGGTCCATACTGCCCACTTCCATCTGTGATGGATCCCCAGCTGTGTTCCTATCTAGTCACCAGGGCACTCAGCAAGCTGGTCCATGCATTGGTAGTCTTGACGTTAGACTACTGCATTGCTTTCTATGAGGGGCTGTCTTTGAGGCTGATACACAGACTTCAACTGATCCAGAACATGGCAGCCATATGGGGATTAGGAGACACTAACTTAGATACCTAACATTGGCAGCCCTGCAATGACTTCCAGTGACTAAACTGATTACTGGGCTGGGGGACCTACCTTATGAGGAAAGGATAAAACATTTGGAGCTCTTTAGTCTGGAAAAAAGGTTCCTGAGAGGGGGATATGATTTAGACATACAAAATAATACAAAATAATACACTCTTCTCCCTCTCACAAAATACCAGAACTAGGAGACATCCACACAAATTGAAGGTTGGGAAAGTGAGAACAGACAAAAGAATTTTTTTTTTACCCAGCATATTGTTAGTCTGTGGAACTCCCTGCCACAGTATGTGGTGATGGCATCTGGCCTAGATGCCTTCAAAGGGGCGTTGGACAGATTCCTTGAGGAAAAATCCATCACAGGTTACAAACCATGATGGAGATGTGTAATCTCCAGGCTTAAAACCAGGGTACTTCAAGGGCCAGATGCAGGGGAGTGGTATCAGGAGACAGATATCTAGTCTTGTGCACTCCCAGACACATTTTGTTGGGGCCACTCTGAGATACAGGAAGCTGGACTAGATGGGCCTTTGGCCTGATCCAGCATGGCTCTTCTTATGTTCTTATGTTGCTGCATAAGGTTCTGATGTTAACATACAAAGCCCTGAACATTTTAGGACCTTGTTACTTATCATCTTTACCCGATGAGAATTGCCTGTAATACCCGATTCTTCCAGGCCAGGTGTTTGAGGCTTTTGACACTGTGAGAGGGCCTGAAGGATAAAACAACAAACTGGTCCTTTTCTTCAATTTTCCCACACCTCTGGGATAAACTTCCACCTGACAGCTGCCTGTTGCATCTGCTGTCATTTTTGGCTCAAATCTCATAGTAAGGCATAACGGAGGCCTTGATGACTTAGCTTCTCCAAAACATTTTTGATTCAGTGAGAGTACTCCAGCGGTGACTTACTGCTGGAGTTATTTGCCTTTATTATTTAAGTCTCAAATACCTTATCATATTTTGCTTTTTTTTCAAACTGAGTATACATTAGTATAAATTCTGTATAAGTATTTCTGTGTGGATGCAATGGAACAGTACGGCAGTGCAACCAATTACCACGAGAGGTGGTGAGTGCTCCAACACTGGAGGCATTCAAGAGAATTCAGGACAACCTTATGTCAGATATCCTTTGATTTGTATTCCTGCATGGAGCAGGGGGTTGGACTTGATGGTCTTATAGGCCCCTTCCAACTTCACTGTTCTATGATTCTATGATGCTTCTGTGTACTTGAAAGAATTAGAAGAGGAAATGTGAGAGCTTAAATAATAGATATGTATACGATTCTTCTTACTGGCACTTTCATTTAATTAAATCTATTTTTAAAAATAATGTATCTACATTCACCTTAGGGAATGGATTATCTTGCCATAAACATGTTGATGGAAGTAAACTATTGCCCATGCTTCCTCCACTGACAAAATTCTTGTGCACATAAATGACACTCAGACAGAATAATACACAATGTATACCAAGAGAGTCAGTTTAAAAAAGAAAGGAAAAAGAAAGGAAAAGAAAGGAAAAAAGAAGAAGAAAAAAGAAGAAGAAGAAAAGCAAAATGAAGTATGACAAAATGGTGAAAAACTTTCATAAATTACATTTATTCATATGATACTGTCAATAACCTAAGGTAGATGTTGGGGGCTTTCAGTACTTTGTTTTGTTTTTCTTCCCAGGTGATTCAGATTAATTTTGAGGAATTTGACCTGGAGATTGGTTACGATACTCTAACAATTGGTGACGGAGGTGAAGTGGGTGACCCCAGAACTGTCCTTCAAGTGTAAGTTTCCTTCATTGACAACTTATTTCATTAATAATTTGTTGGACTTTCCATGTGAAGCAGACACATTTTTTACAAGTTGGAAATTATTTTCTTCATGGATGGAGTTGTTTGTTGCTTCAATCTTCTATCCACTACTTAAGGTTTTTTTTAGGAATAGGTGTCTGCCTGCCTGAAGTAAGAAGAAATGCATTAGGAATGGAGTGAAGTGAAGAGAAGGCCATTCCAGGCAATAATGTATCTTGAGCCTTCATTCAGGCATTACTGATGGGAACAGTTAGAGGGAAACCAAATCTCAGTTCTGTAGCAAACTGTACTGAATTCATTCCACCTTTCGGTAGAATGAATGTAGTGTGGCTTTTGCTTTTTGTCAATGGAAGCCTCCATGGGCCTTTTCACATGACCCCTAAGATCCGCTGGTCCCTTAAATTCGGACCAGAGATCTTGGGGGTTCATTTTTGTTCCTGCGTCCCCACCCCTCAGCACTTCCTGCTCCTGTCGGCGTGAGGGGGGGAGGCAAAAAAAGGACAAAAGAAGCCTTTACTAACCTGCCCATGCCAGTCAAACTTGCCACAAGCCCCATTACTTCCTGCTTCCGTCTCAAGGAGCTCTTAAAGGGGCGGGAGGCAAAAAAACAACAGACAAGCCAGGAGAGCCGGGCACTCTTATCCGCATCTAATTTTTAATCACCTCCAAAGAGAAGGTACAAGGAAAGTGTGCTGGGTCGCGCTAAAGTGGGCGGGGTCGCACTTAATTTTCTCCAAACTCCGGAGCTGGTGGGAAAACATTTCTAAGCTCCGGAGCTGGGAGCCATTTGCAGCGCAGCTTAGGGGTCATGTATAAACGCCCCATGTCTCATGAAGTGAGCTATAATCCATGATACTGCATTCCATTCAAGCAGGGGTGCCCAAACTTTTTGTAAGGAAGGCCAGATTTGGTGGCTGAGAATGTGTCAGGGGCCAGTTGCTCCCTGACCCTTCCACCCCACTGCAAGCCCCACCCACTGACCCTTTGCAACCCCACCTGCAGGAAGGAAGGTGGGGACCGAGGGAAGGAGGTGGAAACCAAGAGAGGAAGGAAGGAAGGTGGGGAACAAGGAAGGGAGGGAGGAAGGAAGTTGGGGAACAATGAAGGGAGGGAGGAAGGAAGGTGGGGACCAAGGGAGGGAGGGAGGAAGGAAGGAAGGTGGGGAACAAGGGAGGGAGGAAAGAAGGAAGGTGGGGACCAAAGGAAGCACAGGGAGCCGTGGCCACAGGTCACCCCATGGAGGAGGCGATCTGTGTAACTTTGCACCCCTCCCAAGCTCCCCAGCGGTGGTGACGGCTCGCCCACCAGCCCACCCCAAAGCTCCTTGGCGGTGGCAGAGGCCCGCTGGCCTGCCCACCCCCACACTTTCCCCTGCAGTACCGGTGGCGGCAGACCGCCTGTCCGCCCAGCCGCCCAAGCTTTCCAGATCACTGCTCATGTGTGCGCCCAACCCCACAATGTTCCCAGCTATGCCGGTGGTGGCGGCCCGTGCACGCGCTGAGCTTCACAAGGTTCCCGGCAGTATCAGTGTTGGCGGAAGATTTTTTTTTAAAAGCATGGGGCAAAGGAGGGGGAGGGAGGAGTGGGCCAGCCAGCCGCGGGCCACTCAGAATGGCCTGACGGGCTGGATTTGCCACCACCACCCCCGGGCCGGACTTTGGGCAGGCCTGCATTGCCTCCCTATTGCACTCCCTGGTTCTTGGTTGTTTTCAGTGGAGCAGACAACTGCAGCTCCCCCTTTGATAATTACGGTATTTAACCAGCAGCTGAGGTTGAAACAGTTCTGGCTAGCCGGAATGGGACTGGGTGATGACAGCCAAGGGAGATGAGGAACCCGAGACATCTGGTTTTCCTACACAGCCAACACTTATCTCCCTTTAGTATAGCCTGAAACATAAAATTAATTTTAAATATTGATTTTCCTTTTTCTTTTTAAAAAATTGGACACAGTTCCAAATGGTAGCAACTCCAGTGGAGTTTACTCTTCAGTACTTAAGGCTTGGCTGTTTGGTGCTAAAACTGAAATTGCATATGGATAGACATGCAACACGGCTGACACAAGTATGCAGAGTCACATTTCAGGGACAGCGGGATCCTCATCTTCTCAAAATGAACAATAGATCCCAGCATGCCAAGTGCTGCTATGTTTAGCGGCTGGAATTAGAAGAAGGGGCTATTGGAAAAAAATAAATGCAACTTGGGCTGCAGCTTTTTGACATGATCTTCTTATATCACTTATGAATTGTGAACAGTTTGTTTTTCTCTCATAGGGATTAGGCTATACTGATTTCAGAGAAGACCATTCTTTAAAACATAGCTCGAATGCAGGAAAAAATGTTTAACAAATGGTTCTTCCTTTTCTTACAATGGCCATACTCTTGTTTTTTAGTTGGCCATGTAGAAGGCAAATGGTGTATTTTGCGGTGTTGTCTAGTGAGGAACAGCTGCCTAGATGCCCTAAGCACATCCGATCTCGCCTGATTTCGGAAGCTAAGCAGGGTCGGCCCTGGTTAGTATTTGGATGGGCGACCACCAGGGAATACCAGGTGATGTAGGCTCCTAGGGTAGGAACTGGCAAACCACTCCAGTATTCCTGCCAAGAAAACTCCATGGACATGGGGTCACGAAGAGTCGGTCACAACTGTAACGACACAACACAACACACTAGTGAGGAATAATGTCCCCAAGGCACCAGAAAATGAACAGTGTGACTGTCTTCTGCAAGCCCTTCAAGTTTGGTTGACTTTTGGTCTGGATTCCAAGTTATGTACCTCCCCTCCACCCTGCCAGGAAAGTTCTTCCTGAGCACCTAGAGACACAAACATTGCAGTCACTTCTCCCAACTCTCCTCTACAATCTCTCCATGTTTGGAGAAGATTTAATTTCAGACTTCTGAGTTATACCTCCACATGATGAAGCCCCCTAGGAAAGTGTCCTTTAGCAGCTGGCTTAGGGAAACCCAACCTCCACCAAACTTGACGGTGCTGTAGGGAAGGGATGCTTCTTTCCAATGTTAGTGTCTCTTTAGATGCCAAATTTCTACAATTTGTGCTTGTCAGGGACTCTTTATGACAAATACGAATTGATGACTTTTGATAAATTGGCCTTATGTGTCAGATAATGTGCTTCAATTTTCAATCCATCTCCATCTCTAGTATCTACTCTTCTTTCATGTCATTGCAAATCCTAGGATTTTATATAATGGGCAGTTTAAGTGCAACCCCAAACGGGCCTCCAGTGGTCTTCTTGGGCCTGTTGGAGGCCCTAGAAGTGCTTTCTGGATCCAGAAGTCACTTCTAGTTTGCCACAAAGCACATCTGGGGCCTCTGACAGGCCCAGGAAGGCCATTGGAGGCCTCAGAAGTGGTCTTCAGTGATCCAGAAGTCACTTCCGGTTTTCTGGAAGTCACTTCTGGTTTGCCGGAAAGCACTTTGGGGGCCTCCAACAGGTCTAGGAAGGACATCAGAGGTCCTTTTGGGGCCGCACTAGGCCTGGGGTAAGTACAGGAGGCCTGAAACAGGCCCATCCAGCTACTGCAATCCTGAAATATACTGGGATCGCAGTATATGAACTGTGAAAGGGTGGGGGGAATATTGTATTTGTATAATTTTAATAGTAAAACAGTTTTTACTCTGATGCTCTTTTCTAAACAATTTCAAACTTACATTCTTTTCTTTCTTTTATAACTACTTGGAGATTTCACATTCTGAAGGAGAGAAACATCTTTGATATATTGTCGGGCAGTGCAGTTGATAATCAAAGCCCTTGAAACAAATTAAAGGTGTAATGAAGTGCCTTTATATCACAATAGTCTTCAAGTTATATATAAACATAATGGTCACTTTTCTTTTTCCTTCCCTTTCATATTTGATTTTTCTCTTTTTAAAGTGATTTCTCCTTTTTTTATTCCCTACTTTCCTTTGGGCACATATGAATCATTCCATGCATGACTGGTCTAGTATAAGATAAAAATGTTTTGTAGCAGCTCATTGGATCCAAAGCATACATTAAAAAGACTGATGAAATGGTTATGTATTGTTGTGAATACAAATAAATATTCCTTCTTTTTTCCCCTATCAGTACAGTTCTCAATTTGTTGTAAACTTCAGATTTACTGATGTATTATAATGAAGATTTATTGGAGAAAGATACAAAGATAATTTTGTGAAACTCTTTTTTTTTTAGTCGACAGTGCTATAGCCTAAGCATCATCGTTTCAGAGCTATTTCATCTTCAAAATGGCATCTTTAATCTCTTTTTCAAAATTAATTCTTTTAGATATTTCCCTTAATATATGTTCGTTTGCACTAAGGCTAGTGCAACAGAGAGACTTCAATGAATTCAGTTTAATGCTCCATAAATTAAAATGTGAGGCCAAACCCCATAAGAACGGTATAAACCATTGTCGTCAGGACATAGCAGTGACTCTCACAGTGATCGTAGCAGGTCTTACCTTGGGGAGCTGAAGAACGGTATACCTTCCTCCAGAGTGATAAGCATCCAGTTATCAACAATCACAAAAGGCAAATTAAGAGCCCAAGTACGCCATTAGATACCTTAGAATCTGCTCCATTTATAAAATGGGTGGGTAAATATGAAGTATGTTTTCCTGTTGACGTGACACAAAGGCTAAGTGTAATCTGCCCAGCCTTTTTGGCCTGCAACCAGTGTTTCTTTCTCCTAGCTAAAGGCTATATAGGAAATCTTTCTAGAAACTTTGTGAAAAAATATAATTGTTTCCTCCTGCTCTGCAATTTTTTTTAATTTTTCTCCAATGATTTCTGGAAACTATACATCTCTACTGGACGCTACTACTCTTTTCCTGCAAATAAGATTCAAATGGTTTGTTTCCTGGATAGGAGGGTGAGTTGGGAGTGACTGTAGAACAGGCATGTCCAAACTTTGGCCCTCCAGATTTTTTGGACTACAACTCCCACAGTCCTTTGTCATTGGCAATCTATGCTTAGAATTCTGGGAGTTGTGGTCCAAAACATCAGGAGGGATGAAGTTTGGACATGCCTGCTGTAGAAGAAGCAGGGGAGAGTGAAAGGAGAAGCACCAGCTAGGAGACAAGACTAGGAGATCAAGAGAGGGGTGACAATGAAAGAGAATTGGGAGTGGGGGACAAAAGTGCATGCGTAGTCACCTTTGTCTGCAAGGCCTCTGCTCATCTGAGCCCCCTCTTCTTCTTTTAAAACAATAGCTTCCACTGCCCTGTCCAGTTTATTCCTTCATTTCTTTTTAAATAGCTTTCTGAAGGCAATTTCTTTGAACTGCACCACCTGCAGGTGCTTCAAACCACAAGCAGAAGGCTCCCCCCCTTTCCTGTTTTCTTGGCCGCTAATATCAAAGAGAATCAAAGACCCCAGTGGGACTTCACAGCCAGAGAAGGCGAGTTAATTCTCACTTTTTCCGCCATGTATTCACAGCCTAACCTTGTTTCCAGGAGGAGAAAATGCAGGAGAGAGATTTCCTTTGGAGGGAAGTTAGATATAATCTATATCACACATGAATGGCTGTATGACATATGAGGACACAACTAACCTTCCCCTACCAACCCTAAATAACTTTCTGAAATTTACGTCTAGTTCTGTGAACTTCCAAAAATATAGAGTCACAGTGGAGAAATTTGAATTATTTTTAAAATTAATTTCCTAAATTAACTCTACCTGTTGTGTCTTCTGTACTGCCAATACAGTCATTATTTTGTTATTATTCTTTAAAGCCTGGAATTGGTCAGGCTTTAATAGTTCAGTTGACCTAGGTGGATAATGAACAAGAACAGCTTGGACCAAATATGGTATTGGATAACATTTACTCGTATACCTCCTTGTAAATGCTGCAAAAGGGGCATGGTGGCTCAGTGGACTAAGGCTTCTGAAAACTGTCAGCTGCAAAGTCAGCAGCTCAGCGGTTCAAATCCCAGGTGCCACACAGTGGAGCAAGCTCCTGCTGTTCACCCAGCTCCTGCCAACCTAGCAGTTTGAAAGCATGTACATGCAAGTGGATAAATAGGTACCGCCGTAAAAAGCGGGAAGGTAAAACAGTATTTCCTTGCAGTCCATGGCCATGGACTTGCACCACACTGGCTCTTCGGCTTGAATACAGAGATGAGCACTGCCCCTAGAGTCGGGCATGACTAGCACGCATGTGCAGGGGGAACCTCTACCTTTACCTAAATGCTGCAAATATTACACATTTACTGGTGGTATTAAGCTATGCAATTTAATTCCCTCCCCCAAAATCTCCTGAGATTATGCCATACCACCCTTGAAAGATTTCGGGAGAAAATTGGGTATAATAGGTCGTGATCATAGTCATAACTGAAATACAGTTCTGGAAGGGAACCTATGGATCACTGAGTCCAGCCATTGTCAAGGGTTCACAGTGGGGAATCAAACCATAACCTCTGCCAGATAACATACCAGTGAACTTTACAGCAATGATGAAGCAAATAATGTATTTAGGGACTGTGGGGAATATTAAAACATTGTGCTTTGCAAAAGTGGAAACGTGCCACAGCCCATCCAGTCCAGCATTTTGTCTCACACAACAGCTCACCAATTACTTCCATGCAGATGTCTTCACCTGCTTACGATCATCTGTAACATAATCATGATCAATATTACAACTGCAATATTGAAACCAGGTGTTCCCTTGAAACAAATGGTCATGTCATTTTATGTGGTTAAATTCTTCTCATGGTGTTCTTTGAGGTATACAGGATTCAATCATTTTCATCCGGCTTCTTCTCTCCTAATGTGTTTTATGGGTTGTTGCTTTTTAAATGCCATCCCTGCTATGATGTTCTGCTCCTTAGAGTGCTCTAATCAAGGGCTTTTACTTGTTTTTTTTAATCGTATTTGAAGTCCATTTCCAGCTAATGGAATTTTTATTTTGTTTATGATTAGGTTAACTGGAAGCTTCGTGCCAGATTTAATTGTCAGTATGAGCAATCAAATGTGGCTGCACCTTCAAACTGATGAAAGTGTGGGCTCAATTGGCTTCAAAGTTAACTACAAAGGTAATTATATGCAGATATGTATTTAAAAAGAGCAGAGTATGACTCTTGGCCTTTGGACTCTAAAGAATATAGAAAATCTATGTTGCTGTGTTGCTGTGCAGATGTTGTATTATAGGCACAAAAGTTTCAAGTATATGCCTAACTTGTTCAACCAATTTGCTGATACTATCTATGAGGAAAATTATGCAGTTGGTTAAGATTTTCACTGAGACAAAAAGTGTTCTGCTTATATACCGCCCCATACCACTACAAGTAGTCTCTAGGCGGTTTACAATTTTGATTACAGTGTGCAGGCTACACATTGCCCCCCCCCCCCAGCAAGCTGGGTACTCATTTTACCGACCTCGGAAGGATGGAAGGCTGAGTGAACCTTGAGCCTGCTACCGGGGATTGAACCCAGGTCGTGAGCACAGTTTTACCTGCAGTACAGGCATTTACCCACTGCGCCACGAGGCTAAGCTCTAAGCTCTAATATGCTTTTCCTCCCACATGCAGCTATGCTGCTGAATTAAATTGAGAGCTGGTTCTGGTTTTTAAAAATTGATTTAACATAATGTGGGTTTTGTGTAGGTTTGTATATTCTCTGGGAACAACTTTTAGTCCATTTGTAAGCTATATTGTACATTGGTAATTCAGTACTCTAGATGTGGTTTCTCCTACTCTGTCCTTTAAGAAGCAAAATGTCTGATCTTAAGTTTTTTAATATTTAATTTTTTTTATACAGAAGTACGTATTGATGTGGCATAGCACTAGATCAATACAGTGCTAAAATAGAAACAGATGGGAAGGGAGAAATTTCTTAGACTGCAAGCTTTCCTGCATTTTTAAACCCAATTTACTTGGTTCCCAAAACTCTGTAAACCGCCTTCCCAATATTACTTTAGCATAGGTGATTAGGCATGCAAAGTTAATTTTTAAAACGTGTGCCTAGAATTTGATAAACAAACCCCAAATATGTGTTCTATAAAAAACTAAAAACTTCCTGGCTGGAAACAAGTGTTTTTAGCTGTACATGATGTAGTTGAATATTTATAATTTGATTTCAAGTATGTAAGTTTCATGCTGCCAGCTGCCCAGGAACAGTATTTCCAAGGATAGAAAATGGCGCTTAGAAATGTTTTTTCCCAGGGGGCACCCACTTTGAAGTTTATATACCTCGGCCCCCCCACCAACACCAAACACTGCAAATTTGGAGGGCTTAAAGTCCAAAGATGGATCACACTAAATTTGGTGTCTCTAGGACCCCAGGGCGGCGAGTTATAGAGAAACGAATTGGTTCATTTCAATGTAAAAAAATGCTGATTTGTTTCGTAAGTAATGAAACGGTGCATCTTCGTTTCGTTTCATTTCATCTTGTTTCATTAGCTAATGAAACGATGAAACAGCGTGTCATTTTTCATTTGTTGCTCATTCCTACTTTGTATATAAGCACACTTACTAAATTATGAGCAACTGAATGGAATGGAATCTATTGTCATTGTATTAAAAAACAGTGAGATTAAAAAGTGCCATCCCGTCAGCTCATTCACACACGCCAGTATAAAAATCCAAGACATAAAATCTACCATTTAAGAACAAAACATCCATACACATACTCCTACATTCACACACAGAACATCACTTGTACTCATTTAAAACTGACATAAAAACCAAACATACAAACACAGCCCTATACTCTTTCACCTGACAGCATTCATACCCAATACATAAAAATGACCAGAGTTGTAAATATTCTTGGGGAAAAACTTAATACTCTCCTACAGTATAGGAGAAATAGCAAGAAAGAAATCCAAGAAATAGCGAGAAAATACCTGCAGGGTTTGCTTCAAATCGGCTTTGTGAATTATTGATCTTGTATAGTCAACCTGGTTGCATTTGTTTCTCAGTTGCTAGAACATTATGTGTACAGACATTTATCCTTGCTCAAAGTGTAAAAGCTGTATGGATGACTAGTGACAAAATTTAAGTCAGGAACACAACTCTCAAACCAACCGCTCTTGAAAACAAATGAGTAAATCAGGGGAACAGTCTTAAATTCACTCCACTCCATCACTCCTTAAAATAAAAAAGGTCTTTGCCATGGTAAATTAAAGCTTCCTAGATAATACTGTTTTACATGTTTCAACTAAAGCCAAGATTTGGAAGGTTTGGGCTCCATGCTTTCTAACACATCCCCCCCCCTAAAAAAAAGACTTACAGATATGAGAAGTACACATTTTTAATGTGAGTTCCCTTTGGAGAAATGTGCATAAATAGGCCAGATCAACAGTAGGTTCTCAGTTTTGGGATCAAAACACAAAAAAACCAAGTCAGGTCATTACACCTAAAAGCAGAGCAAATCTTTGAGCTTTAAACGTTTTTACTGAGCTTCTTCTGGCAGAGAAGAATCTGAGTCCAAATCCACCCACTCCCACCACCCCAGTGACTTTGGTATCTGAGTGGATTCAGATTGAGATCACTGCATAGTGTATGCAGTATCTCTGGGGATACCAATTATCAGGGATGAACTCAGGGGCAGCCACAATTTGTCTACCTCTGTTTTCAGGGATGGTATAATTTAACCCAGCACAGGCTGTATTCCCATTTTATGATCTGCCTTTCAACTAGTCTGGAGAATCTCTGTTTTATCTGGATTAAGTTAAAGTTTATTCACTCTCATCCGGACACTGATCTAGATTAGAGATGTACATGAACCCGAAGAAGCTGACCAGGAAGTTTGTAAAAACAACAACAACAACAAAACTGCTGGCCTGATTTGGGTTTGTCAAAACCAACAAACTGAAATAAAATGAACCAACCGATGAACTTTTTCAATGATTTTTGGTTTGATAGTTTGGTTCTTCCCTACATTCCACAGCCTGTATCCTGCCCACTTCCCAGTGCCCTATCGCTTCACTGCCTGGTCCTGCTGCCTTTGCCTCCTCCTCTGCCTCTGCTGCCATCTTCAGAAACAGTGTCTTGGCTTTCCATGCAGGAACTGGGCCTCCTGTCTCTCTGTAGGCACCCACCTACCAGTTGTTACGAGGGCACAATGACAGCAGACCTACCTCCCGGAGAAGAAACCAGGCCACCGTCTCTGAAAATGGTAGTGTCAGAGTTGAAAGAGGAGGACTCTGTACAAGATAGGAATTTGATAGAGGTAGTTGGAAGGGGCCAGGGGTTAAGGAGGTTAATTTCCATTCCCTCTGAGCACATTTTTGTTTTTTTAAAAACAAAATGAACCAGTTCATGATTTATTTTTTTAAAACAATATTCAGAAAGTCTGTGGATTTTGGTTAGCTATGGCTGATACTTCACGTCCATCTCATCGCTGTTCACCGTCTCGCTGGGGACCGGTGCAAAGAAATCTAACCACACGTCCATTGTGGGACAAAGGGAGTCCCGACCATGCCCCCTGAACTGCAATCTAAGCAGGATGAGAGATTCCCCTCCCTGGCCTCAGGAATCTCCTCATCTTGCTTCTCGTTCTGATACAAGAGCCCATGAAGTCAGTATCTTCCCGCAATGTGCCATTCTCCATCTAGTGGCAGGAGTGTGAAGTGCCATTCGCCAGTACATTCCCTATGGAGTCAGCAACGCAGTGCAGAGAGATTAAAAGACAAATACCTCAAACTTAGCTCCGTAACACATTGAAGGCAAGGTTTTGGAGAATCGAAACATTGAAAAACGGAAGGTCGGGCTGAAAAAAAACCGGACAACAAAGGCATGGAATTTCACATCTCATCACAGAACGAGGACGTGCGGAAACAGTCATGCCAGGATCATCAATCACGCCCGTGCGTGCATGGGAACAGGGACAGAACCGCAAGAAGACCATGTGACTGCAACCGACATCAACACGCAATGAACTTCCTCCCAGGATGAGAATGGATGTGAAGTAACGGTTTATGAGTCACAGGACCCCCACAGCATTCTCATATTTTTAAATTGAAAGAAAAGATAGAGATGCCTTCCATCTCAATACTGATAACACTGAAGTATGTCAGTGAAGATTCTCAGTCATCCAGGTGAGTTTATCTGGAAGTTGAGTCATGGCAACTGGACTTCTTTTCTTGAGAGATCAAAACACTTCACTGCTCATCCAAGCAGCTTCATCAGTCTGAGGAAAGTTAGTGGTGAGACCTCCATTTTATAGTTCACCTTGATTTCACATCACCCTGGTCTGAATAGGCTCATAAGTTGGGCAATGGCCTGAATAGGCTCATTAGATGGACAATGGCCTACGGCGAATCCCTGTTTGCTTCAGATGCACAAACACACTAAGGCAGAGATTTATTCAGCCAAACGACAAAACACATGAGGAGCAATATAGTATATGTGGTCCAATGCAGTGAGGAGTGTGCAGACCTCTACATTGGATAAACCAAATAGCCATTAAAGAGGAGAATGGCCCAACATAGAAAGGGCAACAGCTCAGGACCAGAATCCTGTCCATCTCTTGTGTGTGCAGTCACACTAGCATTTACATTTCTGCAAATGTTTGAGGGTTTTTTTTGGGGGGGGTCAGGCACCCATTTTATTGTTTTCATACAGCCTTTCACAGGACAATAATGAAGTTATTTGTATTAAACCTATGTGATAACGGTCCAGATATATTGGACTTAACATGGCAGCTCTTACAACAGCAAATGTTGGAGGCAATGGGTAACAGCATGACGTTTTAGGACACATTTATCTGTAACAATACGGGTTTCAATGGAAGAATGGATTATGAGGCTTGGTGGTTGCATCTTGCATTTTGAAATTGTTTTTGGAAATCAATCAACTGATCAACAGATGCTGGAGATACTGAAAATACATAATAGTCTAACTAATATGATCAAGTTCAGACTCGGAATGGCTTATTAATTAGCATCTTATTCAGGAGTAGAAACTTAATTCAGTGGCATTTCTGCAGAATATCAGCTGGTGTTTGAGGCAGATGTAATGATTCACAAATTTTATTATTTAATTAATGTTCCAGAAAGAATAGTTGGAATAACTTGTTCTGTTTCTTGGTCCCAAAGCTATTTAATGTAGTCAAAAAGCAGTGTAGCAAATTTAATGTTTTCATTGGCAGGGAACCTAGCTGTAAAACAATATGATATAATGGTCTCTTGATTTTCATACTGAGCAGACGATGGTTCAGAATCTTAAATATAGTTCCAGAAATGAATGAACAAGTTAGCACTTGTTAGTATAAACTTCTTCGGATATTTAGTCAGACAGACGGACAGTTAGTCAGTCAGTCAGTTAAAATATTTATATCCCACCTTTCTCCTCAAAAGGACCCAAGGCACTTGATAATGTTAAAAGGAAACAATAGAAAAACTCTAATGAAAAGCAAACAAAGAACCAAAGAAAAAAGAAAAATAAGAGCCCAAGTCTTAGTCAGCTAGTCATTGAGAAAGAGTCTGCCTATAGAGAAAGTCTTTATCTGCCTGCAGAAAAAGAGCAAAGAGGGAACAAGTCAGACCTCTCATGGGAGGGAGTTCCACAGCTAGGAGGCAGCAACAGAGAAGGCACTGTCTTGTATCCTCATCATATGTAACCTATGAAGGTTAATCCTATAGCCTTACTTGAACATGATGGGATCCTGTCCTGCTGCAGGGAGCTATTCATCATTCTTTCTACCATCTTGGATAATCTCTCATCCACTCAAACAAAAAAAGTTTCTATAAACTAAAGAGGGCACAAGCCCCAAATACAACTGGTGTTTCCTTGCCTCTCCAATGTTCCTGTTCATATCTCCAGGCTGCAAGAAGTGAAATTTATCCAAGTAAGTACAGTGTGTGTTGGTGGACAGCTCAATGAAGGAGTCTACCCCGTGTGCGGCACCGGTGAAGAAGGCCAATTCCATGCTGGGGATTATCAAAAAGGGGATTGAAAATAAAACTGCCAATATTATAATGTCATTGTACAAAACAATAGTAAGGCCCCACCTGGAGTATTGTGTACAATTCTGGTCACCGCATCTCAAGAAAGATATAGTGGAACTGGAAAAGGTGTAAAGGAGAGTGACTAAAATGATTACTGGGCTGGGGGATCTCCCTTATGAGGAAAGGCTAAAACATTTGAGGCTCTTTAGTCTAGAAAAAAGACGCCTGAGGGGGGATATGATCGAGTTGTACAAAATAATGCAGGGCATGAGTAAAGTGGATAGAGGGATGCTCTTCTGCCTCTCAGAAAATACCAGAACTCGGGGACATCCACTCAAACTGAGGATTGGGAAAGTGAGAACTGACAAAAGAATTTTTTTTTACCCAGTGTGTTGTTAGTCTGTGGAACTCCCTGCCACAGGATGTGGTGATGGCATCTGGCCTGGAGGAAGAGTCTATCAGAGGTTACAAACTATGATGGAGATGCATAATTTCCAGTCTTAAAACCAGGGAACTTCAAGGGCCAGATGCAGGGGAATGGTATCAGGAAACAGGTATCTAGTCTCGTGCACTCCCAGATGCATTTGGTGGGGCCACTGTGAGATATAGGAAGCTTGGCCTGTTCCAGCACGGCTCTTATTATGTCCTTATGTCCTTATGTTCTTAAGTAATAAGAATTATTGATTGTTTAATGCCCATAAGATCTAACGGACACTTCAGGGAAATAGGTAAGCTCAAGATGAGAGAAAATAAATAATGAGAACATATACTATGATGATGTAAAAGTAAATAATTAAACAGAATTTGATAAAAGTTGGCCAAATGTGCAGTCTGAAAAATACCATGTGTTTCGTTAGTTTTTCAGTACTTGAACTATTGCAAAAGTAAGTTCATAAGTTCTGTCACACTCAGGATGTAATACGAATGGTGTATCATTTAATAGGTATAATTGCTCTAATATCTAGTTTTAGCTGCTTTGTAAAATGGCATGCCAAGTTCATTAGAACAGACGTTGCTTACAGTACTTCCTTGAGAAGCTCACATTTGTGGCAGCCCAATCCTGTCCCTCTTAGACCATTCCGGCCACTTCACTGCAGGGGTGGGACACAGATTCGCCCTGGCTGGCAGCAGAGTAGGCAGCTGAGGAGGAAGGTGGGGATGGCCCAAACTTGCTTATTCTGCAATTGACATGATGACAATGATGTCTCAGCCTTCCACTGTATGGAGGAGAGAAAGTGGCAAGTCTGGTTGTGTAGGGGGAGGGTACAGGGCTGCCACAGCACCTGTGGTGTCACAGTTTATATTCATATAGTGTCCATCTCTACTTTGTTATATTCAACACTAATCGATTCCCAGTGTAAATTGTAAACAGCATATTTGAAAGCATGTTTAACATGGCATGTGGTAAAGGATAACAACAGACTGGATTTTCAACAGGAAAAATCAATTGACAAGCCATTGCTAAAATTACTGTTCTCTCTCTCTCTCTCTCTCTCTCTCTCTCTCTCTCTCTCTCTCTCTCTCTCTCTCTCTCTCTCTCTCTCTCTCTCTCTCTCTCTCTCTGTGTGTGTGTGTGTGTGTGTGTGTGTGTGTGTGTGTGTGTGTGTGTGTGTGTGTGTGTGTGAGGAATGCAGAACTGTAGTGAAAATATTTCGTAAAATAGTATGAGTGCTTCATTCATAGAACCATTATTTGTTGTTTAACTCTAAACACTTAACACTTCTATCAGGAAAGATGCAGGCTCATCCCTGTGTCTCCGAGCCAGGCTGTGCTGAGAGTGACTCTAGTCTGTAAAAGACCAGACTGTCTTCTACAAACTACCAAAGTTAGTGTTGATCAAAAGCCCATTTTAAAAGATATAATTTTGTTGAGGTTCTCCTCATTTATGGAGTTGCCTTACATTAGCTTACAGAATGTTGATTTGTTCTGCTATAGAGCATAATCGTCATAATGCAGCAAAAGCCCTCCTCCCATCTGAAATGACTTTGCAACACTCTTTTAAAGACAGCCAGTTGTCTTAGCTGTCCTCCCCCAGGCTTTCATAACAAAGTCAATAAATAATAAATAGCATTTGGTACGCCAGTATGGTGCTTTTTAGCCTGCTGCAGCAATGTGTCCAAAAGAGCAAAAGCTTTACAGTAAAGACCTTTAACCCCTGGGCATCCCCACCTTCCTGAACCTCAAAATGCAAACTGTTTATAAAATGCAACAAGGATATTTTTAAAAAAAAAGAATTAAAAGCTGCAAGGCAGCTTTTTCTACAACTTTGTGCAAACTGAATTGCCTCATCAGCTATAACATATGTAGAGTATGGTAGAAAGTGCCAAGTCAATTAAGCCACTAATTGACTATTTTCAAAACAGGCAGATGGTGCACAAAAATTCTGTCCCTTGGAATTTTCTTAGGAAACCACACCTATGGGTGATATATCTCCCAAGTTGCTGTAACTTACTGTCTTTTTCATTCCAATCCTATTAGTCTGTAAAGTGCTGGAATTCTGCCTCCAGCCTACAGAAGGGGAAACCCATCTCAGCCATGAAAATACCTGCAGGAGCTTTTTAAAAAATCTAAAACTGGCTGGGTACTCCTAGAACATATTTATTATTTATTTGTTTGTTTGTTTCATTTCTATACCACCCATCCTCCAGCAGGAACTCTGGGTGGTTTACAACAGGATTAAAATAAACAATACAATATAACGACAAAATCAAATAAAGCCAAAACAATAAGAGGGAATACCCTCATCAAGAGGCGTCAAGAGGGTGGGAAGGAAAAAAGAAGATTAAAGGTTGCCATATGCCTCCCTAAAAAGCATGGTTTTGAGAGCTTCTTTGAAGGCGGGCAGGGACTGTGCAAGGCGAGGCTCACTTGGAAGATGGTTCCACAGTGAGGGGCCCACCACAGAGAGGGTGCTGTTGCTCAGGAGCGACTTCCACGCCTCCCTGGGTGTGGCCACTCGGAGTGAGCACGCCTGCGACATTCTAGTGGGCCTGGCCTCAGTTGACCTTTGGGAGATACGCTCCAACAGGTATTCAGGTCCCAAGCCATGGATGGTCTCACTTAATCAATATAGTAGTCATTATTTGATCCACCTGGCATAAAGTCTATTAATCTCTCTTGAAAAATTAAAACAGGTAGGCTGGCAATGTTATAAGATTAAGGTTCAGTGTGAGTTGAGACTTCAGAATCATCAAGAAGAGTTGTTACTTTAAAAAAAAATTGGACCTTAACATCAGAAGCCCAAACTGGCTGAGAGATTCTGAGAACTGTGTTTTTGCCTCCCAGCAAGCACTGTGTCAAATTATTTTTCTAACAGCAAATAAGGCCAGAGTTCAGCCTAGACCAGTGTTGGTGAACCTATGACACGGATGCCAACGGTGGCACTCGGAGTCCTTTCTGTGGGCACCCGACATCATCACTTCACAGCCACCTGTATTCAGATTAAATTGATGTATTGGCTCTTTATGAATAATTAGTGGGTTTTGAACGGCAGCTTGGGCACTTGGTCGCTAAAAGTTTCACCATCACTGGCCTAGACCATGAAGCCTTCCAGCTCAGCTTTTCTCCAGGTTTGTGTCTGGTGGGTGGAACTCACAAAATGGAGGATTCTGGGGTTTTGAACGCAATGGGGGCTCTGACCATCCCCGTGCTGGGAGGGGCTCCTTTGTTGATCCACCCGAGGGAGACACGTTGGTCAGTATCCAGGCTGGCCAATGGGGCTTTGCCAGCATACCTAGGAAGATTGGCCAGCTGCTGACTGCCAAGTCACGTGACTTCCCAGTAAAGCCCCAATGTAAAGGATAGCAACAAGGTATCCACCCTCTTTGTTTTCCAGCAACTCACCCAACCACCCTCCCCTGGAGGAGAATGAGATTAGCTGGCTGCATAAGAGCCAGGTGGGAATTTTTGGCCATTGCTGTGATTGGCTGTGAATGGTGGCATGTTTTTGTCCATCCCATTCTCTTTGTCACGGGGTTCCACCTTCTATCTTCAGTCACAATTGGCTGTAAAGGCAAGTGGCTAAAAGCCCATGAGGGTACTAGTAGAAAAGAGTACCTTGTACAAGGGCAACCCTTAAATCCCCAAATTAGTTATATAAATAGATATGACAGAACAGAGTGATTTATGACCCTAGCCGTAAAGGGCTTGGGGAGGGCTGTCCACAACTTTTCCTTCACTGGGGGCACTAGTTAATGCCCCATTTACATCATTTGTAAATAGCAGAGAGATACTTGCCCTTTCAGGCCCCCCTTCTAGGACTTAACAATAAGAGAAATAATATTATACAATGTTAATAAATTGTGGCCCAATATTAATCCCAGAAACGGTTCTCATCTCTTTATTTTGGGCTGGGTGGACAAAAACCCACCCAATAAATGGATCATGTCTAGTTGCTAAGCCATGGATTGCCTGCGTCCCAGCAAAGAATGTGTTTGTAGATCTAAATTCCATCCATCAGTATGACAAGATGGACCATCTCTTTTAGGTTTCAGTCAGTTTTGGTTTTCCTCCTGAGGAAAGATTTTGTAGTGGGGAGTTTTTATTTGCTAGTTAGGAATGGACTGAAAGTTGGGAATGTTATTGTGTTGAACAACAGGATCTGAGCCTATGAATATCAGAATCCCCCTTTCTCCCTAGTAGGCAGGATGGGGAAATAATTGCTTTAGATGCAATAAATAAATAAATAAATAAATAAATAAATAAATAAATAAATAATCCAACCATCCCTGTACACTATAAACAATGTTTTTATGCTTAAGAGTGACATGAAAAATAGGCTTTAAATCAGTAGTTCTCAAAACTTTTTAACATGTGCATGGCTTCCTGTTTCTCCTCCACATTCTCTCTCTCTCTCCTCCCCACACCCTGTCCACTCCAGCCTGTCGCATACACCCATCTCTCCATTGCCATTACTGCCAGGCAGCAGCAGGACGGAGCCCTCCATACGGCTCCCGCCAGGCTGCCCTCTTCTCCTCCTCCTCTTCATCTCGAATCCCAGGTATCAGACAGTGGAACAAGCTCCCTTTATTAACCCCAGCTCCTGCCAACCTAGCAGTCTGAAAGCATGTAAATCAGGCCTGTATTGTGCCTGCATCACCAGCAGGAAAAAGTATACCAAATTTAACATATCAAGGAGCAGCCAATGGCAACATTGAAAATAGGATATGTTTTTGTTTTATTGTTTTTCTCCCCCCCTTTTTTTTTAATGTCCCACAAAATAGGAATTAAGCCCTTGATCTCTGGTATTTACCAACCCTTGATTTAAACAAAACATAGTTTATGCATATTGGTTGATCATCAGGTGCAAATCTGTAGCCATTTCCTCCATTCTTGCACTTTACTCCTTGCAAAGCACAAAGTTGCCTCAGTTCCTTGCAAAAGCTCTTGGCTACTGTTACAAACAGAGTGTCATGACATTCACAGTCCAATGTCTTCCTTTCAGACAGGAAGAAGCAAAAGACTACTTACTTGTTTTGGGGGCTGAAGCCAGAACTGCTGTTCTGTCAAATGCATTAATAGAGCAAGTGACCCTCCTGTCTCCCTGAGGTTATGTGTGTCACCAAAACACTATGCCTGACCTCTAAGATCACCACTAGGAACTGAAGGGCAAAACTATTCCATTTTCAGCGTGATTGATTCCAGCCAAGCATAACCTTGGGTAGCATGCCAATGAATTTTGGAGATAGTGAAATCTTCTGATAAGACTCATAAAAGTTTAACACTTTTTATTTCTATACCCCAGCAGTTTTTCACCAAAATGCCACTTCAGGGAAGCTCTTTTTCCCTCTGCCAGTATACTTTCTCTTCCCACTTGCCCAGCCTATCATTTTGTGGTATCCCTGCTTTTCCTCCACAACTTCAACTAGAGATGGGTCCGAACCTCGGTTCAGAAGCTTGTCCCTGTTTGTAAAGGCTCCTCCCCTCCCCTCCCCCATCT
The DNA here is from genome assembly GCA_037367245.1 of Phrynocephalus guinanensis. NCBI lineage: Eukaryota > Metazoa > Chordata > Lepidosauria > Squamata > Agamidae > Phrynocephalus > Phrynocephalus guinanensis. The sequence continues at coordinate 22,548,322 of CM074739.1, forward strand.
GGCTCAATCATCCATGCACCAGGCCCAATGTCCTGTCTTCCTCTACTGGTCTTCGGCAACAGTTCAGGCTTCTCTACCCCACCCTCTTGGCTAATCTCACACTGAGATAAAACGACAGGGCATGAACGTCCATACTGTTACTCGTGACTGGGAGATCAGCCAAGGAAGAGGAAAAATCAAGCAAGCTGCACCTGATGAGTGACCGATCAGCTGGGTAGAAAGGGGGTTGTATCACGCCTTTACAAACCTGCACAAACCTCTGAACTGAGGTAAAGGGACTCATCATTTCTCAAGATTTTCCACTGACCTCTTTTTTCTTTAATTTCACTGTTCTCTGACAACTAACCAGTCCTTGAACTGTCCCTTCTTTTCTCTCCCCCACCCTAATTTGGCTCCATCCATCATATACTGTACTTGCATTTCACATCCAGTTCTTCACCAGCACCTTCTCAAACTTATGGCGCTCTCTGTCAGGACGGCATTCACAACTAGACATGGGCACGACTCGGTGAAATTTTCATTTTTGTTTCCGTTTTTCATTTCCGTTACGTAACGGAAATGGTAACGATAATTAAGCCGTCAGAACTCGAACTCAAACCGAAAAAAGAAAAGTTTGGTCAGATTTTTCGTTTTCGTTTGTGGCATTGCGGCAATCGCGCAGGAGGCGGCAACCTCCCTTGACGCTTATTGTTGCCTAACAAAAAAACAAACCGTCACCTTTCTATCGTGTCCTCTGGAAATCCTACTAAAGAGACTTGATTGTTTTCGCTTTTCCCCCATTAGTGAATGTGCTTCTTCTGTCCCCCCCCCCTTCCCCAAAAGCCTTAATGGCAAAGTGGATGAGCAGCTCCGGCCTCCCTTTTCTCACCAAAGCCTCCCCCTGCAAATGCCGCTGGCGGGACAGGAAGGGCGCAATGCCAAGCGCTGGCAGAGGATTAAGCGAGGAAGGTGGGTTGCTCGGAGGGAAATCTTTGATCGCTGCTCTCTCTCTCTCTCTCTCTCTCTGCCCCCCCACAGCCCACAAGGCAGGAGGGTGGCGCGCCTTCCTCCTCCTCCTCCCAACATGGTGGAGGTGTGTGTGCATGCTGGAGCCCAGGCGCACATATGTGCGCGTGCATGTGTGTTCACTCCAGCCGGGGCTGCTGCGCTGTGGCTCCTTTGAGTCTCCCTGCCTTCCAAGGGCGGGCACATCCAGCCTCTGCAACGACGAGGAACCCAGAGCAGCAGCAGCGGCGGCAACGGGAGGAGGGATGAGCAATCCCAGTCTCCCCCATCGCTGACGCGTGTGTTCGCACGCGGCTGATCAATGGGACTCCAGGCTCGGCCCGCCTGCGGGTTGGTTTATACTGCAAGGCGTGGGAGCGCGTGCAACCACCCTCCCTGGGTTGCAGCTCATTCATTCCAACCAACCCTCTTGCACCGCCGCCCTCGCCGGGGCAATTACCTGTCTACCTGCTCCGCCTCCCTCACTGATTGGCGGCCTGGATCACATGAGAGGGGGGGAAGAGGTGGAGGAGGAGGTGGAGGAAGAGGCGAGGACGGCAGGGCGGGCGCTCACACCTGGAGCTGGAGGAAAAAGGAACACCCGATAGGGATGCGCTCGGCTGGGGTTGCCGAGTATCTGCGGTGAGCTCTGCGGGTAACCCCTCCCACTGCTTCCATCTCTCCTCCTTTCAATGCTAACAATGAGCTCGGCTCAGGCTGTGGAAACGACAAACGACAAACAAAATGACAAATTTTTGAAACATTTCACGACAAACGGAAACAACCCGAAACGGACCCGTTCCGACAAACGAAAACTCGAAACGTCATTTTTTCTGGTCGTGCCCATCTCTATTCACAACCTTTTCATCAAAATGTTACTGGTGGCATCAGCTGTTAGGCACTTTCACAGGATCTCCTTACTTTCCTGTAAACGCTTGCATTTTCTGGTTTGTTCTGCTGCTCACTTTGATTATGCTCTGCACAATTGCTACAACAGTGCACAGTTGCTACAAAAGTGAAGAAGTGTATTACAGTAACCCCCCACTTATTGTGGGGGTTAGGGACCCACCTGACCCATGATGCCTGAAAATCCGCGATATACGGAAGTGGGGCGAGGTGCGAGGGGTAATCAGATCCCCCTGCCACTGCCGGCGCATGTCAGTCGGAGAAGTCTTGGGGCAGTGTGTGCCGGCGGCAGCAGGGGGATCTGACCTCCCGCCGCTGCCCGCCGCGCCACCCCGAGACTTCTCCTCTGGGTCCGTCTCCATTGAAATGCATTAGCTCAATGCATTTCAAAGGAGAAAATTTTCCCCATTGGTGCCAGAACACTGCCTGTCACATAACCTGACTCTGAGGGGTTAAATGGTGAAGAGCTGCTGGAGGAGCCTTGCAGCAAAAATCAGCAGGCAGCTGGGTCTGATGACTCAGCTGAAAACATATCTTCTCCTCCTAGAAGGGCCATGAGCAGGATTCTGCAAAGATGTGCTACCAGAAGAGCTAGGGAAAGAGTCTTTGATGCTAGATGGGAGCAATGCGTCATTTGAACTTGCAACCAGGTTCCTGTCTGTGATCTTGGCTCTGTTTCCTGACTTCGGACTGGCTTCCTGGACCACGGCTTGATCTGTTCCCTTGGGTTTGACATCTGGTTTCTGTGAGATATTCTGGTTTTGACTTGGACTGTTAATTGCTGGGAGTTGGGTTCTGTTATTTATCTGGCACTTGATTGTTAGCAAAGGACTTGAACTTGCCTGGCTTTCCACTAAAGATCTTGGCAAAGAACTGAACCCTGTTTGTGTGTGTGCTCTGTGTGCGGGGCTTGAGAATTGGAAAACATTGGCTCAATGCATTCTAATGGGGAAATTTTCTGCATTGAAATGAATTGGCTCAATGCATTTCAATGGAGATTGCGGGGCAGCGCCCAACTCTGCCGTCCTGCACTTTTCCGAGAAGCCTCGGACTGCCTGGGAGTGCAGCGTGGCCAATCACATCACCTCCCTGCCACCCCCATGTGGCCTGAGGCTTCTCAGAAAAGCATGGGGCGGCGGCATGGGGTGATGTGATCGCCCCCCACTGCAGCCCCGAAGCTTCTTGGAGGAGTGGGGGGAGAGGCGCAGGGCAATGCGATCCCTCTGCCGCCGCCCCCAGGCTTCTTGGAGGAGCACAGGGTGGTGGTGTGGGGTGATGCGATTGCCCCCACCCACCCCTGAGGCTTCTCAGAGGAGCGCGTGGGGCAGCGTGGGGTGATGCGAATGCCCCCTGCCACCCCCGACGCTTCTCGGTGGAGTGGGGGGTGGCGCAGGGTGATGCGATCACCCCCGCTGCCCCCAGGATTCTTGGAGGAGTGGGGGCGGCGTGGGGCAATGTGATCGCCCCCCACCACCCCTGAGGCTTCTCAGAGGAGTGGGGGTGGTGTGGGGCAATGTGATTCCCTCCAGTGGCCCTGAGGCTTCTCAGAGGACTGGGGGGCAGCGCTGGGTGATGTGATCGCCCCCCCGGGCAGCCTCACGGATTCTCATAGGAGTGCACAGGGGCAGCGTGCGGCGATGCGATATAGTGGAACTGCAGTACCTGAACTGCGATTGGCAGGGGGTGGCGCTATCTTCATTGATTTACATGATTTTTTTTCTATCTGTATTATATTCTATAGTCAAATGACATATTTGTAGTCATAAAATAGTATATTTGAAACTGGTTGTAGTCACGTATCAATGTGCCATCATCAACAGGTATTGGTCAGCTGTCTGAACAGCTAAGTGGATCAAATATCTCACTGTTGATTTGGTTTCCAGGTCCCTGCAGTGCTTCCTGTGACTAAAGCCAGCCTGTGTGGCATTGGACATAAGAACATAAGAAGAGCCATGCTGGATCAGGCCAAAGGCCCATCTAGTCCAGCTTCCTGTATCTCACAGTGGACCCACCAAATGCGTATGGGAGCACATGAGACTAGATATCTGTCACCTGATACCACTCCCCTGCATCTGGCCCTTGAAGTACCCTGGTTTTAAGCCTGGAGATTACACATCTCCATCATGGTTTGTAACCTGTGATGGACTTTTCCTCCAGGAATCTGTCCAATCCCCTTTTGAAGGCATCCAAACCAGATGCCATCACCACATCCTGTGGCAGAGAGTTCCACAGACTAGCAACGCGCTGGGTGAAAAAATATTTTCTTTTGTCTGTTCTTACTCTCCCAGCCCTCAATTTGAGTGCATGTCCCCTAGTTCTGGTATTTTGTGAGAGGGAAAAGAGCTTCCCTCTATCCACTTTACTCATGCCCTGCATTATTTTGTACGTCTCAATCATATCCCCCCTCAGGCGCCTTTTTTCCAGACTAAAGAGACCCATATGTTTTAGCCTTTCCTCATAAGGGAGGTGCCCCAGCCCAGTAATCATTTTGGTCGCTCTCTTCTGCACCTTTACCAGTTCCACTATGTCTTTCTTGAGATGCGGTGACCAGAATTGTACACAATACTCCAGATGCGGCCTTACTATTGTTTTGTATAATGGCATTATAATGTTGGCTGTTTTATTTTCAATCCCCTTTTTGATAATCCCTAGCATGGAATTGGCCTTCTTCACTGCTGCCACACATTGGGTAGACACCTTCATGGAGCTGTCCACCAACACACCAAGATCTCTTTCCTGATCTGTCACGGATAACTCAGAGCCCATCAGTTGATAGATAAAGTTTTGATTTTTCGCCCCAATATGCATTACTTTACATTTGGCTACATTAAAACGCATTTGCCATTTCGTAGCCCATTCCCCCAGTTTGGAGAGATCCTTCTGGAACTCTTCACAATCTTCTCTGGTTTTTACCAGACAGAAAAGTTTTGTGTCATCTGCAAACTTGGCCACCTCACTGCTTATCTCTGTCTCCAGGTCATTTATGAACAGATTGAAAAGCACCGGTCCCAGGACAGAGCCCTGGGGCACACCGCTTTTCACCTTTCTCCATTGTGAAAATTTCCCATTGACACCTACTCTGTGTTTTCTGGATCTCAACCAGTTCTCAATCCATAAGAGGACCTGCCCTCTTAACCCCTGACTGTGCAATTTTCTCAGCAGACTTTGGTGAGGGACTGTGTCAAAGGCCTTTTGAAAATCCAGATAGACTATATCCACCGGTTCACCCAAATCTACATGCCTGCTGACCTTTTCAAAAAAAATCTAAAAGATTTGTCAGACAAGACTTACCCTTGCAGAAGCCATGTTGATTTTCTCTCAGCAAAGTTTGTTCTTCTATGTGTTTTAAGATTTTCTCTTGGATGAGGCTTTCCACCATCTTCCCTGGGACAGATGTAAGGCTAACTGGCCTGTTGTTTCCCAGGTCCCCCCTCCTTCCTTTTTTAAAAATTGCTGTGACATCTGCTATCCTCCAGTCCCCCGGCACTGTGTCCGTTTTAAGAGACAAGTTGCATATTACCATTAAGAGATCTGCAATTTCATTTCTCAGTTCCCTAATAACCCTTGGGTGGATGCCATCTGGGCCGGGGGACTTGTTAATCTTCAATTTATCAATTAGTCCTAAAACATCTTCTCTTTTAACCTGTATTTGATTTAATTCTTTAGTCAAGAGGGGCCGTTCAGGCAGCGGAATCTGCTCAAGGTCTTCTGTCGTGAAGACAGATGCAAAGAACTCATTTAATTTCTCTGCAATTTCCAAGTCCTCCTTAATCTCCCCTTTTCCTCCCTCACCATCCAGAGGGCCAACTGGTTCTCTGGCAGGTTTTCTACTTCTAACATATTTAAAGAAGCTTTTATTATTACCCTTTATATTCCTAGCCATGCGTTCCTCAAAATCTTTCTTTGCCTCTCTTATCATCTTCTTACATTTCTTTTGCCAGAGTTTGTGTTCCTTTTTATTTTCCTCATTTGGGGAGGATTTCTATTTACAGAAAGACCTCTCCTTGCGCTTTAAAGCCTCTCTAACTCCACTAGTTAACCATGCTGGTGCCCTCTTGGACTTAAATGAGCTCTTCTTTCTTTGTGGTATGCACTTGTGCTGGGCCTCTGTTACCGTTGTTTTAAACAGGTTCCATGCACTCTGAAGAGATTGGATTCTTCCAACCTTCCCCTTCAATTTCTTTCTAACTAGTTTCCTCATCTGAGGGAAGTTTGCCCTTCGAAAATCAAGGATTTTTATGTCTGATTTGCTTGACACTCTTCCTCCAACATGCATGGCAAAGGAGATTGCAGCATGGTCACTGTTCCCCAGAGGCTCAGTGACATTCACATCCCTGACCAGATCCTGAGTATCAGACAGTATTAGATCCAGAGTTGCCTGTTCTCGGGTGGGCTCCATGACAAGTTGCTCTAAGGCACAGTCATTCAGCAAGTCGAGAAACCCAGTTTCTCTTTCTTGCCCGGAGCTCGCATTGGCCCAGTCAATGTGGGGATAATTGAAGTCCCCCACTATTACTATCCTGTGCTTCTGAGACACCTCCATGATTTGTCTCCTCATTTCAAGGTCCCCCTCAAGTTTTTGATCTGGTGGGCGATAGCATACCCCAACTATCACATCACTCCTTGGACCTGGTAGTTTAACCCACAGTGATTCTATGGTGGAGTCAGACCCTCTGTCAATCTCTATTCTGCTGGATTTATTTATTTATTTATTTATTTATTTATTTATTTATTTATTTATTTAACTTATATGCCGCCCACTACCCAAAGGTCTCTGGGCGGCTTACAATCCAAAGAATAAAACAATTTAGAATAGTTAAGAGTAAAATATCAATAAATCATCAATAAAAACCTTACATTAAAATCATTATTCTAAAATTGTCATCAGCGGACCCACAATCTATATTATATCAATTAAAAACCTTCTGGAACAGGAAGGTTTTTACCTGGCGCCGGAATGTAATCAGTATTGGCACCAGGCGGATCTCGATCGGGAGGGCGTTCCATAGCTTGGGAGCAGCTGCCGAGAAGGCCCTGTGTCTACAGGACATCCCTCTCACCTCCTTGAGGGATGGCTCCTTCAAAAGGGCCCCCTGGCTAGATCTTAATTGCCAGGTAGGTTCGTATGGAAGGAGGCGATCCTTCAGGTATCTAGGTCCTAAGTTGTTTAGGGCTTTGTATGTCAGAACAAGCACTTTGAATTCAGCTCGGGCAGCAACTGGTAACCAATGAAGGTTACGCAGAATCGGCGTGATGTGATCCCTGGCGGCCCCACCACTTACCAGCCGTGCCGCACGATTCTGAACCAGTTGCAATCGCCGGACCGTCTTCAAAGGCAGCCCCACGTAAAGCGCATTGCAGTAATCAATACGGGATGTTACCAGTGCATGCGTAACTGTCATGAGGCTGTGCTCGTCTAGGTAGGGGTGAAGCTGGTATATTTTCCGCAGCTGAAGGAAGGCACCCCTGGCCACCGAATCCACCTGGGCTTCCAGAGTTAGACCGGGGTCCAGAAGCACCCCCAAGCTGCGGACCCTGTCCCTTAGGGGGAGTGCAACCCCATCCAAGACAGGAAGATGGTCCTCTAACCTGTCCGGCAAAGCACCCATTAACAGTACTTCCGTCTTGTCTGGATTGAGTTTCAATTTATTAACCCTCATCCAGTCCATTATCTGGCCCAGACACAAGTTCAGTACAGAAATCGCCTCACCTGGATTGGTGGAGAACGAGAGGTAGAGCTGAGTATCGTCGGCATATTGCTGACTCCTCAGCCCAAACCTCCTGATGACCTCTCCCAGCAGTTCCATGTAGATGTTGAACAGCATGGGAGACAGTATGGAGCCCTGGGGAACCCCGTGACGTAAACGCCACGGGGCAGAGCAACTGTCCCCCAGCACCACCTTCTGGACACGGTCAGCCAGGAAGGATTGGAACCACTGCAGAGCAGTGCCTCCAACCCCAAACCTGGCCAGCCTATCCAGAAGGACACCATGGTCGATGGTGTCAAAAGCCGCTGAGAGGTCCAGGAGTATCAACAGGGTCGCACTCCCCCTGTCTCTCTCCCGGCAAAGGTCATCATACAGGGCGACCAAGGCGGTCTCCGTACCAAAACCCGGCCTGAAGTCAGATTGAAATGGATCCAGAAAATCAGTTTCATCCAGCAGTGCCTGGAGTTGTCCGGCCACTACCCGCTCCAACACCTTGCCCAAATAAGGGAGGTTCGCTACTGGTCGGTAGTTAACCACCAGCCCTGGGTCCAGGTTTGGTTTTTTTAGGAGTGGTCTAATCACCACCTCTTTCAAGGTGGTGGGGACCACTCCCTCTCTTAAGGAGGCATTAACAACCTCCTGGACCCAGGTGCGAACCCCCCTGGCAGATCTTTCAATTAGCCAAGAAGGGCAAGGGTCGAGCGGTGTAGTGGTAGCACAGACAGATCCAAGCACCCTGTCCACATCCTCAGGTCTCAATAATTGAAACTCATCCAATAAAACTGGACCTAAGCACGGCACACTGGATACATCCCTTGAATCTGCATCAATAGTGGAGTCCAATTCCCTGCGAATCTGAGCGATTTTCCCCTCAAAGTGAGCAGCAAACTGGTCACAGCAGGCTGATGAGTTGTCCAGAACCTCCACCATATTTCTTGGTTGAAGAAGGTAGATGGCCACTCCCCCTCCAACTCGCCCCTCTCTATCCCTTCTATAGAGTTTATAGCCTGGGATTGCTGTATCCCACTGGTTCTCTGCATTCCACCAGGTTTCTGTTATGGCTATTATATCAATGTTATCCCTAGCTGCCAAATGTTCGAGTTCTCCCATTTTTGGTCGGAGGCTTCGAGCATTGGCGTAGAAGCACCTGTACAGTGGGTTCTGCAACAACAGCTGCTGCTTTGTTCTTTTTCCCCCACAGCTATTATTTTCAGTAGATGAACTATCACATTCCATTATTCTCCCAGTACTAATACCTGCTATGTCATCTCTATGTGATTATCTACCCTTTCCAACCTCATTCCCTGTGGATGAGGTGTTCCGAAGCAGATGCCACACAGCTCCTGTCGGCTTTCCCCCAGTTATCAGTTTAAAAGCTGCTCTGCAGCCTTTTTGAGGTTGAGTGCCAGCAATCTGGTCCCATCATGATTCAAGTGCAACCCATCCCTCCTGAACAGGTTTGGCTTGTCCCAAAATGTTCTCCAGTTCCTGACAAATCTAAAGCCCTCCTCTCGACACCATCGCCTCATCCACGCATTGAGGCTTCTGAGTTCTGCCTGCCTGGCCGGTCCTGCACGAAGAACAGGTAGTACTTCTGAAAATGCTACCTTGGAAGTCCTGGACTTCAATCTTCTTCCTAACAACCTGAACTTGGCTTCCAAGACTGACCGCTTGGCCTTCCCGACATCATTGGTACCAACATGTACCATGACCACTGGCTCCTTCCCGGTTCTCTCTAACAAGCTATCTAGATTTCTCGTGATGTCTGCAACCTTTGCACCTGGCAGGCAAGTGACCATACGGTTATCATGCTCATCACAAATCCATCTCTCCGTATTTCTAATTATAGAATCCCCTAGCAGAAGGAGCTTCTCTCCTGTAGCCTGTTCTTCTACATGTACCTGATCCTGTATCTCATCAATTGGGATGAGGGAGAGATCCTCAGGTGGAACCAGTTGTTCCTTGATGTGTGCCTCATGAGGTGTGCTGAGGGAAAGAGCCTCAAATTGATTGTGCAATATGAGACTCTCTGAGCGATCCCTTGGCCTTCTACTTTTTTGAGTCACATTCCTCCACACATCTACCTCCTGGGTTGAGGAAGTGATTACATCCTCAAAAATGTGTTCTGTCTCTTCTTGGACCTGGATAGTCTGTTCTGCTCTGTCCAAGAACCGCTCAAGCTCCTTAATATGTTGCTGGTTTGATATGCGGGCCTCTAGCTCCTGGACCTTCTCTTCTAATAGTGCAACCAGCTTGCACTTGCAGCAAGTGTAGTTCTCGGTGCGATTTGTCAAGATGACAAACATGGCACAAGTGTTACAGGTAACTACAGCTGCTCCCTCAGACTCCATTTTAATGAGTGCAGTATTCTGGGCCTTGAATATTTTTAGTGTTACTAGCTAGTACTCTAGAAATAATAATCTAGTACCAATGTTCCTCTTTTTAAGTGAAAAATAAATTCTCACGTGTCGTTAGGTGCGCGGGCCGGTCAAACAGCCCTAGCTGAACTGTTCAAACCCAGAAACTTACCAGTGCTGTCTTCTTTTTCTCTTTCTCAACAGTAGCTCTGCTTGGATTCACACCCAGGCTCAAATGCTGAGGCTCAAATCCTTCTTCAGGGGGAAAACACTTAGTGTAACTCCACCCCCAAGCTAAGTGGAAGGCTTAGTCTGGCAAGACCCCTGCTTCCTAGCAACTTCCTTTGTTTAGCTGATTAATGTCTCTTTGTATTTAAATGAGCAGTTAAGGTTAGCAGAGGCAGAGGTAAAACAGAGGTCAAACAGCCCTAGCTGAACTGTTCAAACCCAGAAACTTACCAGTGCTGTCTTCTTTTTCTCTCTCTCAACAGTAGCTCTGCTTGGATTCACACCCAGGCTCAAATGCTCTGCAAGCTGCATTATCCTAGGGCACCCCCAGAAGAAGGGAATGGTAGACTATTTCTGAGTATTCTCTATCTGAAAAATCCAGAAAAATATCACCATAAGTCAGAATTGACCTGATGATACTCAATTATCACGACTTTCTTAGAACTGCATAGATTTGGCCTGTCCTGAAAAAAATGCAAGTCTAAACCCAAAAGTTTGCAGCTTATTTATTACTTATATTTTTGTAATGTCAGGTGAACATAGTATTTTATTAGTTAGCTACCATTGCCCTAGTCACACTACCTCTCAGCACATGTTGACCTTGAGCAAAAATCCAGACCATGAAGATTTTTTCCTGTGGGAGAGTGATGAGTTTAGAAATGTGACATGTCAGATACATCAATATAAGCACAATAGATGAACAGTTTGGTATGTAAGAAGCCTATACTCTCTGTCTTTCCAACTCCATGCACCTTTATATCGGGGGGGGGGGGATCATATTGATTATTTTAATGTGCACCTTGGACAGTGAATTCTGCATTTTGTTTTTTTCTACAGAGATTGAAAAAGAAAGCTGCGGTGATCCTGGTACTCCATTATATGGCATTAGAGAGGGAGATGGATTTTCCAATCGTGATGTGCTAAGGTTCGAGTGTCAATTTGGGTTTGAATTGATTGGAGAAAAATCTATTGTTTGTCAAGAGAACAACCAGTGGTCCGCAAACATACCAATCTGCATCTGTGAGTAAAATGTTACTTACCTGAATGGTTCTTAATACCTTCTTCGGGTGTGAATTACATGTTGTTGGATCGAAATGTGAGGAGAATCAATGCACCCAGCCCAGGCTTCTCCAACATCTCTGAGACTGAATTTCTGAGATGCAGATACTTGCTCACTATGGAGCCCTTTTACAAGGGTTGGAACCACAAATCTTTCCAGTATGCTTAATCAGGTGGAATTTTTTTTACAGACAACAGAAGTCGTTCTCTTCAGACTTGTTGCTCTTCACATGTTAGAAGGTGATGGAAGCAAGGTTGGCAAACTCTAACATTTCAGAAGTTGATTCAACAACCTTCCTTATAATAACTGAATAAATCTTAAATTAAATGTAGTAATGAAAACGGTTTCTTGTTCCCTTATCATATACTGCAGAATGCTATCACAAAACAATATTTCCAATCTCTGTTTTGATATAAATAAATCGTGTTTCATGATAGCTGTTTTGAGTTTTTCTGGCTGTTTGGCTGTGTTCTGGATGTTTTGTGGCAGGCATCTTCAGAGGGCAAGGAGCTCAGGGAACTAGGAGATCTCCCTGTGCTCTGGGTCCCTGAGTTCCTTGCCCTCTGAAGATGCCAGCCACAGAGTCTGGTGAAACATCAGGAAGAAAAACTTCCAGAACATGGCCAAACAGCCAAAAAACAAACAAACCAAAAAACAAACAAACAAGAAAACCTCACAGCAGCTATCAGATCCTGGTCGTGAAAGCCTCCGAGAATACAAATGTTTCACTTCATACAAAAAAAAATTGTTGCGTTTTGGCTGTTGGGTACTTCCACATAGTGTTTCTATATTATAACAACTCCAAGATACTTTAGTGTATATTTTATCTTTGTAATGCACTGTTTATAGCAGCTTACTGTCTTTTATGAAGTTTCAAATGGCTGAATTGCAATCAAGGGCATTTGAATTATTTACTGATCCCCTTCCATTCATTATACATGAATATATTTTAATATGTACATAATCATGAAGATATATAGTTTTGGTATCCATATTAATATAATGCTGGAAGAAAATAATAGTTTTGATATATATTGTGATTTATAAGCTCTGGTGAAAATATATAAATTAATTCAGCAATCTATAGAATATTTTATAGAGTATTTTAATAAACACATACACAAATACACATATAATTGTGACAAAAAGGTTATGCATTACATTAATTTTGATAAAATAGCAGTCTTAAATACAAAACATTGTCTGGCTAACTAGAAATGCAGGAAAACCCCTTATGCTTAATACAATTCCTGCGCTGACTTGTTAACTACAAATTATCATGGCAACACTGACCTTGTAACCTGTAATGTGCTCAGTATGGAATTGTTCATTTGAACAGTTCCCTGGAGGGCAAAATAAGTAGCAATGTGAGATTAAGGGCAGTTAGCTATGGATAAATCACAAGGCTTACTGTAATTTCAGTCTACAGTAACTGCTCCATTTTCCTCTAGGGTCTGCTGGTAGCAGGTGTCCTTGCAGAGTGAAAAAGGAGAACATTAGTATTAGCAAATAAGATAGTTATTTTTTGGTGACTCTTTATTGGTTTTGCAGCTGAGGGGGGGGAGAGATCTGCCTCAGACTAGCATCTTGTTGCCAATGTAGGAAAAGGTTTTGTGCTTGAAGGTCTAAAGCAGCGAGAGAACAACAGGTCAGGAAAAACATATATGAAAATATTTGTGTCTAGCTCAGTTATCTAATAAAGAAATAGGGTCTCCAGATCTCTTTTCTCAAGTAAAGTTTGTCAAGGCATATTAAAAATCATTTAGAGCATGACAGAAGCAAAAGGGGGGGGGTGAGCATTCCCTATTTATTCACAAGGAATGGGAACACTTGAAACTGAGCACACAATGCTTTAAAATGAGCATAGTTTTGCTGAGTACAATGACCTACAGGAATGGGGTTGGCTAAGCTAACCCCAAACTACCTGAGAAATCTAAATTCAAGGCATTCCCACCTTACATTTATATTCCTACCTTAAGCAGGGGGTTGTATGTGATGGCCTTATATAAGCCCTTTCCAACTTCATGGCTCTGTGATTCTTTGAAATTTTCCATTTGAATTGTTATAGGGTAGAGTACCATGTCTATAAAGCAGCTTTAGGAAAGGCCCCTATCCAAACCTACCTGGGAGGTTCTAAAATTCCTGCTTAGGCCCCGGTCTCACTACAATTATCTGCACATCTTAATACGATGTGTACTATTTTTTCGGGCAGTCACGTGACGTTTGATGTGCAGTTAGCGCCCTGACGACAGGGGAGTATTTTACTTCTCTGCGTCCATCCCGACTTGCTTACTGCGCATCTTTTCCCTGTTTTTTCCCTTGTGGTGAATACCCGTGTTGCAGCCAGGTAGCAGTTTTTCTTCTTAAAATCAATTGTAATTGCAGGCGGAAAGCCAGTAAAAATTGTGCCGGCATGCCGGTATACCACCAATTCAGTAGCATAAATGATTACCAAGGCAGAACTACAGGAAGTAGCAGAAAAAGGGGTACAAATCGAATTGGTGTGAATTTTCTGGGGTCACACCTCGTTTGAGGTGTTAAAAAGTGCACATCAGTAACAGAAGTATTTTAACACAACCCCTAGTGGGGGTACAAAATGCTGCTGTTAGAGCGTGCTTCCGGGGGTGTGGTCAGTTGGGGTACCAAAAAACTGCTCTTCGGAGTGAAGGAACGATCTTTTGCTGCACAGTCTTTCGCAGCAAAAAGAGCAGCAAAATCGTCATGAGACCGGGGCCTTAGTTGAAAAGCTAGGCAACTGGACCAACCCTTCCTGATTCCCAAAGAGAGGGTATGAGAATATGTTTCTGCCTTGGACTATTGCAAGTCCTAGCAAACAATCTGGGGAAGGACAAGCATTCAGAGGACACTTGCTGCTTTGTGATTGTCCAATCCTCTCAGTGGGAAGATTGTCTCCAAGGGACTCAATATGGAGGAAAGTATGGAGTATTATCTTGAAACTTGATCACTTTTTGATAATCATGTGGTCGTGCAGGCTCACAGCAATCTGGGTTTTTATAGTTTTCATGATATGAATCATTAGCTAGTTCAGTGAGAAAGAAATTTGAAATCAAGATTGTTATTGGGACTTGAACAGGAGTCCATTTCAAAACATCTTCTGAACGCTTTCCCCATTTCTTTCCCAATTTTTGACAGTTCCATGCCTTTCCAATTTCACGGCACCAATGGGAACTGTGCTTTCTCCTGACTACCCAGAAGGATATGGGAATAATTTGAACTGCATCTGGACAATCATCTCAGACCCAGGAAGCCGAATTCATCTCTCCTTCAATGATTTTGACTTGGAATCTCAGTTTGATTTCCTCGCAATCAAAGATGGTGATTCTCCAGATTCTCCAATATTGGGAACATTCACAGGAGCTGAAGTGCCCTCCCACCTGACTAGTAACAGTCATATTTTGCGCCTGGAATTTCAAGCTGACCATTCGATGTCAGGAAGAGGCTTTAACATCACATATAACAGTGAGTGACTTTCTCCTTCACACTTTACCATTCATATGTAGTGCATTATTTTATATACATGTGTAATTTTTATGTTTCAAACATACACATACACATACTGAAGTTTTGGAAGTGGTAGCCATGTTAGACTGTGCAAGTATTCCAGGCAAAAATAACAACAACAACAACAACATAAATCAAAAGACAAAAAACATGTGGCATCTAAAAGACTATTATATTTTAGTGTAAGCTTTTGTGGACACATCCACTTCTGCCGTGTCCAAAGAAGTGGACGTGTGCACGAAAGCTTACATTAAAATATAATAGTCTTTAAGGTGCCGCTTTTTTGTATTTTGTTTTATTTTGTTTTGGTGGGGTTTTTTTATTTTTGCCTGGAATGCAACCACAAATTGTATTCCAAATGTGTGTGTGTGTGTGTGTGTGTGTGTGTGTGTGTGTGTGTGTGTGTGTACTTCTTTGAAATATAATTTCCTGCTCCATAAACTGAAGAGCAACCTCTTGATGGAG
The DNA here is from genome assembly GCA_037367245.1 of Phrynocephalus guinanensis. NCBI lineage: Eukaryota > Metazoa > Chordata > Lepidosauria > Squamata > Agamidae > Phrynocephalus > Phrynocephalus guinanensis. The sequence goes on from CM074739.1 coordinate 22,563,552, forward strand.
TGATACAATGATTGGTGAAGTCAATTTAGCTTTATTTTCTCCGCATGTGTACTTCATTCTCAATGTAAATAATTTATCCTCTTTTCCTTTCCACTGCTTGCCCCTAAGGCTTTGTTCTTTTTGGTTGTGAAGGCATAAAAATGACATATTTATGGAAATATGTTACTTAAATGCCGTAATGATGGGCATTGTCTGCAGAGGCCACCACACATGTCCATTTCCCCCCCAAATGGTTATATCATGAAATCTCTACAAGGGTTTATGTATTTTTATCATATTCAGAGGGCTCTCTGTGTTTTTATGCTTGCATTTGACTTACGTGGAATATCATAAAGAATAATTATTTAAACTCTGTGTACATTAGAAACCATATCAGAGCCTGCTGAGGGGTACACAGGAGGGGAGGTTACTCTTGTGTTGTACCCTAATTGTGGAGAGACCCCTTTCAGAGCTGCAATTGTCTCTTATTGTCTCTCCTTCTAGGGAGACTGTTTTTTTTTCTTCGTTCTTTTTAAATGGGATGGTGGAATAGGAAAATAAATGACAAAATAAATGTCTATACACTCTCATTGAACCGGTTGCTAAAACGCGCCCTGACTGAGCTCTTACATATGTGAAAATAGTTCTGTGAATAACTAAGTTGAAAAACTACAAGGCAAATTGTTGTTCCTTTCTTAAAACAGATAGCACACCGACATAAGACCTTTTACAGTTGGTCAAGGGGGAAGAAAAGCTAGGCAGATCTCATGAATGCTACCCAGATGCTTATCAGTATAATTTGGTCTCCAAAATGTGCCTCATCACCTACCACTGCATTCTTTACTCATTATATCCCAATGAAAAATGGCACATTCCCCTGACCTATCCTTATATGTTTCATTCCCCTTTTTATTTGAAGAATCAGGGTGAAAGTCAAAGTACAGCTCCTGATATATTCTAAGCAATTGTTCCCAGATCCAGGATGCAGTAGCTTCATACCTGAAAGAACTACTGTAGCTATTATTATTTTTGCAACACTTAAAGCCTGATTGCTCCTGGAGGAATCTGTTTCACCTGACAAATCCTTAGACAATCTACTAGGAGAAAACAAATGCTATTTATCTCCCCCCCCCAAAAAAAAAAACCTCAAGGGCATTGTTTTTATCTCATCCTCCATACAAAAACTTCAGTGTCAATGGGAGCATGTTATAATATTTTCTGATTGTTTACATTTCTTTTCCTGCAACGTTTCTTTATAATATTACTGCACCAAATGAAGATAGTGCAAGATGAATATCTGCTTTGTGTTTTGGGTGATATTTCCCTCCAGGGTAAGGATATTTTATCTGACACTGATAGAACTGGTATTGTAATGTGTCATAGCCATGTAAACATGGCAAAGAAGAGAGATGTCCCTTTATATCCTCCTTTTTGGAATAACATTGCCTGTTGGGCTGGTCCCAACCCCCCCCCCCACCACCACCACCAAAAAGCAAGGAATCCGTTGAGGTCAAGCAGTTGAGGATAATATAGGTTTATTCTCTTCTGAAGAGACACTGGTTGTTGCCACTAATAAGTTTTTAAAATGTAATTGAAGAATGTTAAAGTTAAATTAGCTGTGACGTACGTGCTTGTTATATAAAAGTGCTTGTTTGTCATTAATGATTTTGCTTTTCACATTTTGCAAGCCTTTATATGCAGGTACAGGCTAACTCAAATCATGATACGGTTATTCTCTTTCTAGTATACATTGTAAATAAATTTTAATCAGGCTGTCTTTGTTCTTATCCTTTGCATCCTATTTGCAGTATCCAGTGCTGAACTGAAACCAATTTTCTCTGAAACATAAAGTGAAATCTTAAACATTTGAAATGTTTGTTAAGGTGACTGGCCGACTGACCCTATGAACATTCGTCATCTTGTTTAATTGAACTTAACATAAAAAAATCTCTTGTAAGACCCTGGATTAAACACAGTTCCCCTACTCCTTTTTTGCACATTCCTTGTGCATAGCTACGAGTCTGATCACTGAAATGAATATTTTCATTTGAATAGAGCAACAACGTTCTGTGCATCCTGAATGAAAGTGGTATCTTATTATCTAGTGGCAATGAACTGATGATGATGATGATGATGATGATGATGATGTCCTTTCCACCATACTGGTGTTGCTATGAACAGGATTGTGTGTGTGTGTGTGTGTGTGTGTGTGTGTGTGTGTGTTGTGTCATTACAGTCATGGCCGACATGGAGTTTTCTTGAAAGGAATACTGGAGTGGTTTGCCAGTTCCTACTCCAGGCGCCTACAGCACCTGGTATTCCCTGGTGGTCTCCCATCCAAGTAGGGATGGTCAAATGAGGAAGCAGGCTGTGATGTCACCTTTGCTTCTCTGCAGTGCTGGCCAGTCAGACATGGAGGCAGGATGATGCCTGTCCCTGCACAGCGCTCATTTGGCCAGTACCACAGAGAAGCAAAGATGATGTTGCAGCCTGCTTCCTCGTTGGAGCTCAGCTCTGTGCGGGTGAAGACCAAGGTAAGAGATTGGCTGCTTGTGTGTCAAAGGCTTCCAAACACCACCCTGGGCTTAATAGTAACCGATATATTCTAACCTGAGGGTCATTTGCACAGTAACTACTGATGTGATTGGGGCCATTTTACAGTAATAGTTTAAATGTTAGATTTGGGACTTGGGGATATAAGTTTGGATCCCTGTTGAGTCACAAAGTATGGTATCCCTGGGTCATTCATTTCTTCTCAGACATATCGTTTTTCAGGAAAGAAGACAGAAGAAGAACCATGTCAAGCAGCCAAGTACAGTACCTTGCTGGTACCTCTAAATAAATAACGATAACAACGAAGGCAACAATAAGCAGAATCTTTTAAAAATTTATACTTCCTTGCTTCACCTTACCCCAGTTCAACTTTTCCACAGGCCAGCACGTGGCGAAGCTCCCAGCTAAGGTCCCAGAAGCCTGTGGGAAATAAACTAGAAAGTGCTGTCTCTGGAAAGTCATGCAATATAGCTTTGTAGACATACATAATTTCAGACCTGCCAAGGCCCACAAGTCCAATTACCCGCTGAAGCAGGAAATACAGTAGGACGTGATTTTGAGAGCCTGAAAGAATCACTGATTTTAAAACTAAGGAACTGTCACAAATATACATTTTCCAATACTGTAGCTTGTTATTACTTCCAAGTCTTTTGACTTTATCAGTGGGGAACATGTTGTTCATAGAGGTCTAGGCACAGATGGAAGAAAAAGAAAGATGTCAATGGCAAATATTCAGCAAACTGTTTTCAAGAATCAAAGGGGTATATTATTTTGCAGTTTGCTATTATGAAGTCCCCACCAACTCCTATTAGTCTTACCTTTGTTATTTGAACAGTGATAAATGTTTCTTTGTATCTATTACTTTTCACTTTGTAGACTCTTATTTATAATGGTAAGAAAAATAGCATTAATGATGTAGGAATTTAAAATTATTATTTTCTAAATGTGCAATGCATAGACTTTATCTAAACCTGGTATGACATCATCAAACATTTTATCAAAAGAATTGCAGAAAGAAGAGGATCTCTGGATCATAAGGCTTCTGAGCTCAATTGAATTAAATATGTATTTGGAAATTAGCTTAATATGATATGATTCAGAATCATGAATATTTTATTATAACCAGTTTCCCTCTTTTATTTTTGCTTGCTTTTTTTTTTGTTTTTAATTTTAAAGCATTTGGACATAACGAGTGCCCTGATCCTGGTATACCAATCAATGCCCGTCGCTTTGGTGACAATTTTCAGTTGGGAAGTTCAATCTCTGTAATATGCGAAGAAGGTTTTATAAAAACTCAAGGAACTGAAACAATTTACATGTGTGTTGATGGATGGGAAAGTTATGTGGAGTGGACCTATCCCAAAGTGTGGAGGTATGTTAAATATCCTCAGTTGTTCTATGTTGGTAGAGTAGCATATTGTGCTTGAGGGGATGACCTATATAATTTGTTTATTTGCTTTCACAGTATCAACCATGGTTTGTTTTGTTGTTATTATTTATCAAATTCATAATTCTCCCAAAAAAAAACCATGTAGGTTGGTATAACTGATGAAAAGAAGCAAGTTAAAATATATCACAATCAAATCAATTATCTTATCAAAATAGAATACATTACAGATAAAGCATGTCTATTTAAAGAATAATTAGAATAAAACAATTAATAACTGCAGCAGGTCAATTACTCACCCAATCTAATGACCAATTTTGAGTATGTGGTGGTTTCTTTGAGGCCATTCTATGGGAGAGCAAACAGGTGGTTTCATGATTGACAGGTCCATGAAGGGCTACATGTGTGTGGGAAATATTTGTATCTTGTATATGACCAAAATCTTTTTGCCTAGTTATACCTGCGTGACATAACTGTATGTTTAGAGGCAGAATACATCAAGTTCAGAAATTATCATATATATTTTTGTATATTTATTTATGCCAGGGGTGCCCAAACTTTTTGTAAGGAGGGCCAGATTTGGTGGCTGAGAATGTGTCAGGGGCCAGTTGCTCACCGACCCTGCCACCCACTGCAAGCCCCACCCACTGACCCATAAGCCCCACTCACTGACCCCTTGCAACCCGACCCGCAGGAAGGAAGGCGGGGACCAAGGGAGGGAGGGAGGGAGGTGGAAACCAAGAGAAGAAGGAAGGAAGATGGGGACCAAGGGAGGGAGGGAAGGAGGTGGGGACCAAGGGAGGGAGGGAGGAAGGAAGGAAGGTGGGGACCAAAGGAAGCACAGGGAGCAGTGGCCACAGGTCGCCCCTTGGAAGAGGCAATCTATGCGACCTTGCACCCCCCAAACTCCCCAGCAATGGTGATGGCTTGCCCGCCAGCCCACCCCAAAGCTCCTTGGCACTGGCAGAGGCCCACTGGCCTGCCCACCCCCACACATTCCCCTGCAGTGCTGGTGGTGGCAGACCACCCATCCGCCCAGCCGCCCAAGCTTCCCAGCGGTGCCAGTGGTTAGGCCTGCCCGATCACTGTCCCGCACATGCGCCCAATCTCATGATGTTTCCGGCTATGCCAGAGCCGGCGACCCGCCTGTGCGCCACCGTGCGCGCGCGCGCCTAGCTTCGCAAGGTTCCCGGTGATGCTGGTGGCAGCAGCCTGCCCACACGCCACCCCCGTGCACGCGCACAGCCCCACAAGCTTCCCGGAAGTGCTGGTAGTGGTGGCCCACCCCCTTGCCCGCCCACCCAGACCCACAAGCTTCTGCTCACCGGCCGGCCTGCCTGCCCAGCCCCTCAAGCTTCCCGGCGGTGTCAGTGTTGGTGGAAGATTTTTTTTAAAAAAAAACATGGGGTGAAGGAGGGGGAGGGAGGGGCGGGCCAGCCAGCCGTGGGCCACTCAGAATGTTCTGACAGACCGGATTTGGCCCCAGGGCCGGACTTTGGGCAGGCCTGAGTTATGCGCTTAGTGTTCAACTTTTAGTTTCTACAGTGATTTCTTAATTTACCTCTGTTTTGCCAACAGTAGGTGTGCCATTTGTGTAGAAATATAGGAGTACTTTGGCCTGTGTGTAGGCTATATAAATTTATACATGGGGCTCTGTCTATTCACTTGACAATTGGTGAACTATTCTGCTACTCTTTTTGTCTTCTCATTTTACGTGACATTTCCCAACAATTGTCATTCTTAGATTAGGCTTAGATAGTCCCCACATAGGTTGAACGAGTGACCTCTGGGGCCTTTTAAAATATATGTATCTGAAAGAGGAGAATTATTATGTCATTGGCCTGGAAAGAGGTCATATCATGAAGTGTAAGGAACACCTGTAATTGAATTTACAAACCTGTAATTGAGATCTCCAACTCTCTTGGATGCTTTAGATTAGGATGCTCCAGTGTGTCTGCCTGCTTTAGGGTGTATTTGTACAAGGTGCCACCTCTGATAGATCAGCTTTGCAGGTCAACATCAAATAACTCCATCGTCAGTGCCAGCAACAATCTATGTCCTGTCACCTTGCCTATGAGAATCAACTTTGTTAACATCCTCAACTCAAGCATAACACTATTATTGCCATCTGCTGAAGTTAAAGGTGAAGGCCAAGAACAAGGAGAAATAATGAATTCAAAATGAAGACCAAGGTAACCACTATGGTTGTTCCTGCCTCTAATTCTTCTGGCCTACTTGTCTCCAGGCAATTAATTCCATACAGCTCTGTCACAGCCATTGTCCTGCAATCATTGTTTTCTAGATCAGACGAATTGTAGCAGGGTTTGTTCAAGAAAGCTGTAGCCACTAAATAGGAACACCTGCTTGAGAATAGTTCCATCTGTGGTGTTGAGACTGGCCTACATCACAGTATCACCAAACATCCCTCTTTATACCATAGCCTTAAGGAATTCTCCTACTTCTCAATGCTGTATCTCATGTCATAGAGAAAGCTACCAAGAGTTCTCTCCATTGTGAATTTGCATGAGTGCAAACAGCCAGTGTATCTCACACAACTTCTACAAGCCTTCAAAGCCTGCAATACTAATCAGTACTTCAATTGGCACCAATGCCTTGGACTCAGCACCGGGCTCAGGAAAACTGCTTAATATGCACATTAATGACAGGAGGTTCCATCATTGTCAACAAATTGATAGGCAGATTGTTTCTCCAATTAGCAAGATGCCTACATAATCAGCACTTTGAATGTCCATTGCGTGGGATAACAATTCCATTGTCACTTTGAACGTTCATTACTTCTTTCCCATCTCAGTCGATACCCAACCTATTACCATGTACTCTACTTGTATTGACCTTTGGTCTAACTATTACATTCTGTTTCAGAGAAAGTGGTTTGTTATCATCAAAAGCTCACACTGAAACAAATATGATCATATTCAAGGTGCTGCAATACTTTGTTTTTTATTTTTGTTCTGGTTTTACTCTATATGTCATGTCAACTTGACTTGGCTTATTTTAACTGAGCATATTTTAGCTTCCAAAACAAACACAAAAGCAAATAAAAAATAAAATAAAAAATAAATACAACTTCCCAAAAGTTATAGCCTATTTGCTCTGCCCATCTGCTTGAATACATTGACGAGACAGAGCTTAACTAGACCCTTTTCACATGGCCTCCAATGTTAGGGGTTTAGTTCTTTTTCACTGTATTGCAGAACCTACAGGAAGGGCACGGTGCCAAAAATGATGCTTCCCCCACATACAAAGCTTCTAGGTTCTATTGCATATAATGCATTGATGCATTGACACTAGTGTTATAGGGGCTAGTGTAACAGCCGGGGTCTGGGCAGCGGCTAGGCTATCAGCAGAAAGCCATGATCAGGGTGTTCCCAGAAACCCAATGGAGTTTGGACTGATAGTGTGGTCAGCCAGTCCAAGTTCTATGAAGAGACAGAGATGGTAGTCAGCCAGTCCAAGTTCAAGATCCACAAAAAATAGTTCGATAGGGAGGGAGATACCACAAAAAAAGAAAAAATTAAAGAGCTACAGAGTTCCAGGAACATTCAAGGTAAGCATGCCAAAGCTTTGAACTCCAGAGGTCTCACGTCAATGAGGCAAGGAACAGGGAGTGCCGGCTGCTAGCTTTATGCCAGTAGTAGCCCCACCAACTGCACTCCCTGATTCCCTCCGCCTGAATGGGGCCTGACTCTGCAGAGACTCCACGTTTGCTGAATCATGCGGCCCTGATCCTGACATCTAGTAGCTTTCCTGAGGTCTGTGTCCTTCCTGGTTTCTATAATATCCATAGGTTACCACTGTGTGCATTTATACAAAAGGGCTATGCTGAGCATAAAGAAGCTGTGGCAGTGCCGATAATGCTGGACTGCAAATTTTGTTATCCCTTGCATCTGGCCAGATGGGGAACCATACATTTCTCACTCTATCACTATGCCTTCAAATGCAAGTTACAAACAGACAAATAAATAAAACTCTCCCTTGGACCTCTCTCTGGGTCAGAACCCTCAGACATCCTCTCAGGGGTGAATCATTAGGACTGGCAATTCTTGCTGAAAGAAGGCATTCTGCCAGGTACCAAGGTCTCAAACTGTGAATCTCTAATTCCAAGCCTTTTTTTCTCACTGTTATATGAAGGAAAACCATCATTAATCCTGTAATGTCCAGAGATGTAGCATTGTGTAAGTTTTTTGTACAGAAACATTTGTGGTTTTGCTTTGGTTTTCATCACAATGGGTGTAGCCATTCTAGTCTGACAGTAACAAGGTGTTATTTCCTTTTTTTCAGCACCATGTGGTGGACATTTTTCTTCTCCCAATGGAGTCATCCTTTCTCCAGGCTGGCCTGGGTATTATAAAGACTCCTTGAATTGTGAGTGGGTGATTGAAGCTGAACCAGGACACTCTATCAAAATTACATTTGAAAGGTCTTGACAAAAGTTTTTTTTCTCCTTATATTTCCACTTTTTACTAATAAACTGGAGATTACTTACTTTTGCTGTTGTATAAATGCAAAATGTATATTAATACATTAGTTATTGTCATTTACTTTATGAAATAACGTCAAAAATATTTGAGGACTAATGAATAGTTTTATCCAGTTGGTCCAATGATTGATGAGGACCACACAAGCTTTTCAAGACAGGTTTCTCTTCCATAGTTGAAGAACTGTAGTCATAAAGCATGTACAGTCCTCAGAGTACTGGGCTTAATCTTCAATAAATCCAGCAAAAGACTTGTAAGAGGTATGTGGTACCATTGTAGAACACATGGTTTGTGTAAAGGATTTTTCCCTCTCTCTTTCATAATACCAGATCCCAGGGTCATCCCGTGAAGCTGCGTGGTAGTAGGTTCAATCTAGACAGAACTAAATATTTCTTCAGAGGCCACATTGTTAAATTGTTGGATTTGATTCCAAAAGATATTGACTCCATCTTGGACTGCTTTAAATGAGAATAGATTGTTGATGGAAGAAAATATGAGTAAATAGCCATGACAGCAGTATTTTCACACCAATAACAATGGATGCTCAGAGGCACCCACTTTTGTGCTTGTATCCTCTTTATATTCTCTCTTGACTCATCTGGTTAACTGATATGTGAACAGAATGGGCATACATTTTTAGAAAGTCTTAGGGATATCCAATGGACAGACTCTCAAGCCAACAGCCAGTGATAAATAATCAGCAATCTGTCTTACAAAATGTGGTGGTGTGAAATATTTGTGCTAAGACTCATTATCTGTTATCACTTGTAGGGGCACTACATCTAAATATGAAGCTGGCTGTCTCATGTGTTGTAAACCTCAGTTATCAAGGTTTTCCTCAATACAGCTTTTCACAATACCCATCCGTAATTCGTTCATGCTGACATACAGTATTTGCAGATTCTTTCCCCCTCTCAATACTCCGCCTTGTTTATCCCCCATCTATCTCAACTCTGATCTTTATTTTTAATTAAATTTATTTTTGATTGTTCTCCCTAGAAAGAGATTTAATGTGGTTTCCAAGGTAACCTATGTCCTCTTTCTACAGTTAGTCTAATTCCCCCCCCCCCCATACTGTTGGGGTTAGAAATGTATTTTATCAAATGTAAAAAATAGCCTTATTTATCGTATTTATGGGTCACTGTGTGCATTATTGCATCAGTATAAAGCAGCAAGGGTAAGATACATGCACAATCTGCTCATGACTTGTGTGTATGTTTGGATGTCCCCATGTTGAGCCCCATGAAGTTCTGAACAGCAAAACCCAGACTTGATAATGGTCCCAAATTTGAGCTTATATAAATTATTATAAATTAATCTTCTGAATAAAAGTAAAGGTTGCTTTCAAAGTTAGGATGGATATATCACTTTTTTTCCTTAATATAATTTCCATCTACATTTTTAAATGTGTTGCTTTTAATTATGTTAATTTTAAAAGATTGGTCATCCATGGTTCGCTTTGCAGAAAGTATTACTTTATGGTGAATGAGATCACAAATCTTAAGAAGCAGGACACTGTGATAACAACATTTTATTTAATTAGGGGAGTATTAGGAGATCATGACTGTGAAGGCTGTAAATTATTGATCCTCAGAACTTTTACAATATATTTACACAATTCCTTAACTAATGGAAAAGCAATTATTATCTTTTGTACATTTGGAACTATAAGAGTAATAGCATTTTTCGTACAATACCCCAGCATTTAAAAATGAACATTTGAGTGTATCTCACTATAATTTTGCTCCACATTCAAACAAACTATCAGGGCTGTGTAACTACAGTGGTACCTTGGTTTATGAACATAATTCATTCCAGAAGCATGGTCGTAAACCAAAATTCTGGTGTATCAAAGCACATTTCCCCAAAGGAAATCATGGAAACTTACCTGATCCTTTCTGGGGTCCCAGTTTCCATGATTTCCTATGGGGAAATTTGCTCTGGCCAGGAGCTATAGTGGCCTTTAGAGCTTGTCCTGGGCCAGCACTGGTCTGGGCGCTTTGAAGAGAATGTAGATAAGCAGTGTATGGCCCAGGGCAAGCTTTGGAGGCTGTGGCCAGGCAGAGCATGGGGCCTAGGGTGAGCTCCGGAGGCCCAATGCTGCACCCAGCATTGGTCCACCAGACACCCTGGAAAGCCCATTTTGGGTTTGTTGGGCCTGTGGAGAGCCCCGGAGTCCACTTCCAGTCCACTGGAAATGACTTCCAGTCTGCACCAGACCTGGTAATCCACTGCAGGCCCACTGCCCAGCCTGGAGGCTTGTTCTAGGAAGTGCCAAGCTTTGTCATGAGTTCCAGAGGTCCCACATAGGCCTCCACTGGCACTGGCAGCCTGGAATGAGCTCCGGAGGCCCATTTCAGGCAGCACAGGGCTCACACTGAGGTGTGCCTTCCTCACAAACTAGGGCAAAATTTTAGTAACAAAATTGCTTGGTTTGCAAAATACTCACAATCCAAGGTACTCATAAATCAAGGCACCATTGTATGTGCATCAAAGCTCAAAAGATATTTGCATGTGTATGGATATACTTCTGTTTGGTTGACAGATTGGGTGAGTTTGCTTACAGCAAATAAAAACAAGTTCAAAATACTGTACTATATTAAAAGCTGAGCCTATGACAGGTGGTGGAGGGGGTGATCAAAAAATAAAAACCATATGGAAACTACAAAAACATTTGCAGCAGTTGTCTTCATTCTAAAACAGGAGAGGAACAGCTTGATAGCTCAGTGCTTTGGGCATCTCTCTGAGGAGCCAGAGGTTAGAAGTTCAATTCCCCGCTGGTTCCTCCTTGACAGAGGCTGGCCCCTCTGATCCATAGGGTCTCTTCCAGCTCTGCAGTTTAAAGATGATGATTATTAATGAAATTAATGTGATCAGCAATCCCAGAGCTATAATAGCACTTAATAATGAACTCAAGAACCACCAGCAGTGAGCACTTGGACAGGATTACCTAGCCTGTTGTGTAGATGCTTGTGTTTTTTTTTTTGGGGGGGGGGGTTGGTGGGTGGGGGAGTGTTCGGGGATTTTTATGTGTGTGTGTTGAAGGGTTTTTTTTAATGTGTGTGAAAGTGTTTGGAGATTTGTGTGTGTGTGTGTGTGTGTGTGTGTGTGTGTGTGTGTGTGTGTGTGTGTGTGTGTGTGTGTTGAATCTGGTCTCTGGGTGTCTGAATTTTGTTTGTATGTGTATACTGTGTATATACACACAATGACAATAAAAATTATTATTATTATTATTATTATTATTATTATTATTATTATTATTATTATTATTATTATTATTATTATTATTATTATTATTATTAAAGTGCTACCACTTGAGAAGCTATATGTGCCCCTTTGATGTCAAGTAAAGCAGGAACAAAAGCTGACCTCATCTCCTTCTAGAGGCTGGATAACAAAACAGCTGTAATGAGTTTGGATTTAGAAGTTATAAACAATGATGATGACTTCAGATACTGATCTTAGTTAGTTGGTGGACACTTTGGGAAGCATGTGCCCTAGTGGTAAATCAATCCCAAATGTTCAGGCTTTAGGGGAATAAACATCAAATTTAAATTACTCCAAACATACAAAGAAAGTAACTTCACATTCTGAAGAGCAGTTGAGAAACTGCTTGGCTGTTCTGTGCGCCTCAATTTAAAAAGGTTGACAACCTCGAGCGGGTACAGAGGAGGGCAACCAGTATGATTGAGGGTCTGGAAAAAAAAAGGCTTACGAGGAACGGCTTAGGGAACTGGGAATGTTTAGCCTTTCAAAAAGAAGACTGAGAGGGGACATGATAGCTATGTTTAAATATTTGAAAGGATGTCATATTGAAGAGGGAACAGGTTTGTTTTCCATGGCTTCAGAGACTACGACTCGGGGCAATGGTTTCAAACTACAGGAAAAGAGATTCTATGTGAACATCGGAAGAACTTCATGACAGTTAGAGCTGTTTGGCAGTGGAATATGCTGCCACAGAGGGTGGTGGAGTCTCCTTTTGAGGTTTTTAAGCAGGGGCTGGATATCCACCTGTCAGAAATACTGTGATGGGGGTTCCTGCATGGCAGGGGGTTGGACTGGATGGCCCTTGAGGTCTCTTCCAACTCTGTGATTCTATGATTCTATGATTCAAACCCCAATTCCTAAATTCTCCTATATCTACTGCTTTCATCGTTATATGGACTGAGGAATCTGGAACAATAGATGTGTCATCTGAAATGGCAAGAAGCCTACACATTGACAGACAGGGTCAAAATAACCTTTTTATTTGTTATAATCATCTTCAGAAATTTACTAAGATGCCTAATTCTAGTGGTTTGTCTTTGGAATTTTGACTGAAAAAAAGGAAAGAGATAGAAAAGACTACAACTATAGTTTTGTCTACTTTTCCTTTTTCTCTGCTTCATAATTGTTTTCTGTCATGCTACTGCTGCTATTAATGTTAAGGACTTGTAGAAATTTGACTAAAATCCAATTTATCTTCAAGACAGTGGGCCTCAATATGGCAGAGTAGGCTGTTGAGCATTCCCCAGCTATTATGAGATTTCTCATTTTCAGCACAAAACTGAGACACTAAATTTTCCCTCTGTCATGGTTTCTATAAATTTGTACAAAACATTTCCAACATCTTCATAACCAAGACAGCAGATTTGCTTCTTTCACATTATGCTGTAGTCTCACAGTTGAACACATGTGTTCTCTGAGACCATCCATATTAGATCTCACCTGCTTGTGCCTCAGCAGGCATACCAGTGTCCACAGCAATAAGCAAAAGATACAACATAGCCATGTTTGATTGGTTCAGTCTAGGCCAAAACTTGTTGGGTGGCAGCTGTCATTGAACAGGATCCTGGGATGTTTAACTGGTGGCTCCTGATCTCGCAGCCTTCCCTGGGGAACCAAGATGCAACCTGGGCTCCCTTTGTGTTGAGGGAGGACTTAATAGTTGCTGGAAGGAGTGTTTATGCATGTGTTTGTTTGCACAGCGGTGATACGATAGCAACAGAATCTGCGAAATGTTATGAGTCCACCTCTAATTAGAATAAGAGAAAACAATAGCAATAAAATATACAGATTAACCCTTTTTATCTTAATGTGATATTAAAACCTAATTATTACAGCTTTAAATGCTGGTCGTTAATCATCTTGTTGCTAAATAGTGCTTTGGACTAATAAGCTTAGGCTTTGTACACTGTATGTTTAATTTGTTTCCATGAATGGAAATGTTTCCAATATGCATGTAGTTAAGTTTCCAATATGCATGTAGTTAAGTTTTATGTTCACCAGTTTTTTTCTCCTGTTGCTTAGCTACTGAATATATGTTACTTCTGAGAAATGATACAAAAATGGGGTTTGTGTTTCTTGATAATTAAGGCATATTCCACTTTCATAATCAAATGTTATTAGGGAATCCACAATCAATTTCAAGGTGGAAACATAACTCTATTTGCATGTACGCTTTTTGAATGGAACTCTAAGTTGTCTTGACTGGTAAGACCCACAGTCATTTTGCTGTATTTCAGTGGGATAGGTGTCATAATTTTTGCAATAAACAGATTTTTCATAACTCTAATTAGTTATTATACTTCTAGAAGACTGGCGTGTTTTGGGGGAAGGACTGTCTGCATTTAATTATAAATAGTTTTAAAAATTACCATGCACATCATTGCAAGAAAAGAAAGAAAGAAAGAAAGAAAGAAAGAAAGAAAGAAAAGAAAAAGAAAGAAAAGAAAGAAAGAAAGAAAGAAAGAAAGAAAGAAAGAAAGAAAGAAAGAAAGAAAGAAAGAAAGAAAGAAAGATCACTCTTGTTGAGTAATCTCTAAACCAAGAATGAAAAGACCTACCATACAGTCTTGGGTTGCACTCCTAAACACACTGAATAAAAACTAAGCACATTTCACGGCATTTCAAATCTATAATTCAATAATATTTGGATCACTGTGTACAGTTTATAGTCCTGAGTAGCAACAGCAACAAGAGGGTATAATCAGATGGCAATTCAGCTGACATTTTGGACTGCTTTTGGAACAGTCAGTTTGTTCTACTTTCTGGGAGTTACACAACCTACAGGAAGTTGCGAACTGACCTAACTCTGTTCCATGGCCATCTGCACCTTTTTGGTTCAGTGGCTGGACCACTCCTTTAAAAAAAACTGGTCATGAATGATAGGAACTGGATTATGTGTCCACAGAAAGGTTGCTTGGAATTATCCAATGTATTTATGTAAAACATTTTACTCTACCTTCCTCCTTAAAAAGCCCTAGTGTGGCATGAGGAAAATGATTCTTTTCGGCACAAGCTAGAGTGATTTTTTTCCCTTCTCTGATCAACCCTAATTTACAAATAGAGTTGTACCACTAAATCTGTGACAATGGTGAGTCAACAACTCCATAAATTCAGTTGATTCAATGGACCTACTGTATTTCACCTTTTTGTCTTATATTTTGTTGTACTTTTTTCTCCCCAACCTTTCTAAAATTACAGCTATATCATGGAATTTGAGGCAAGAACTTCACTACCACTCTCTGTTTACACTGCTTGAGGGAGGGATCATGTAGGGTCAGTCAGTAAAAGAACATATTCAGTAATCTCCTACAGCTTTCCATTGTTTTTTAACCAGATGGAAAAGTGTTTGCCACAGTCGGAGTGGAAGACCTTGGATAACATAGTTGTGTTAAACACACTCTGCCATCACCCTGCCTTTCCTTTTGTTGAGTTGACCCTAGTAACTTTATCCTTGGGTTTGCCTTTCTCCCCCTCTCTTTCTCTGAACTGTATATTACATTTATTTTGTATGAGTGTTTGTTTGTTTTAGGAAACAGAACTTTACTGACATCTGTTGTACTGGTCGGTGTTGCAGTATTTTAAGTCTGAAAACTGAACTTTAGAAATGTTACTTTGAGGTTTAACAAGATGCCTCATTGCAAAAGGGCACTGCTAACCTGGAAAGAGTATCTTTTGTTTTCCTACCTGTATGTGTCTGCACTCCAACCACCGCTAATCACACTTGCCTATCTACCTGTGCACTATGGGATCTTTTGATTCAATACCTTAAACTCTTTTCCAAACTCTTATTTTTGTTATTGTTTTTAATTAATTCTTCTTTGGTGCTTTTCTTCAGCAGAAAACTTGAGACTTCAAAGGGACTTAGGAGGCATTATCACTATTAGGTGACAAGACAATTACAAATACAGTATGGAGGGGTGTGATTGACCATGAATATATGTTTTTAAGAATTCCATTTAATGATTTTTTTTCATATTTCTGTAGTTGAAAAAATGTTTTAAAGGTGTGTTGTATACAAACTATTTGTTTCAAATTTAGCAAATTATATATATATTCTCTTTCCTGTGAAATATCCAGATTTCATTCACATTGCACTTTCATTCCATTCCATTGCATTCCATTCCATTTCTATACTGCTACATGCAAAGCATAACTCTGAGTGGTTTACATATAAAACCAAGCAGGGTATAGCAACAGATAAAATAGTACAGTGGTATACATAATGAACAGAAACAAATTGGCAAAAAAAGTCAAAGAAACCCTGATGGTGCATTTCCAATAAGGAAGCCAGGGAGGGGGCCAAAATTCAGCCGAGGCTGTCTTTGAAGGCCACCCAAAAGAGATGTGTCTTCAGCAGCCTCTTACAAATCAGTTACAGATAGAATAGCTCTATTGGTGTTCCAGCACATGTCAGTGGAAAGGCTAGTTGATCTGACTCTCTGAGCCAATTGATATTTGGAGACCAGGTCAAAATGAATTTGGTTTGAATAACTCTGGACCAATGTTCCTTCATTAGGTGTATGCCAAGGCAGGCACACACATTCCTCTTCCCCCCTCCATGCAGGGCTGTTCCACCCCTGCACACCTGCCACAACCATTTTAATTCCAGTTGCAGTGGAACATGTGTGGAGGGGAGAGCTGCATGTGTGTGTGTGTGTGTGTGTGTGTGTGTGTGTGCGTGTGCGCGCGCGCGCGACCAAGCATAGTGGAGAAGGGCAAAAAATTAGAGAAGACACTGCTTGAGAACAAACCAAGATCCAAACTGAAATGCTAAAGCAGTCTCCTGTACATAAAACTACATAGAACAATATGCCCTGTAATTAAAGGTTTCGTACTGAAGGGGCATTTTAATATGTGCCCCATTTCGCCTTTCCCCAGTAATTTAGATTAGCATATATTTCATGAAGGTTTTTACTTTGTAAATTATGCAAGATGAAATTCATTTGACAATTCTTGGTACCAAAACAATAGATTGAATCCATATTTAGTGGTACCTAGGATAATGATTTGCGTTTGGAGGGAACAAGACAGTGTATGGTTTTCATTGAAAAGCCCAGGAATATTGCTGACAGAGGGGGATCTTAGTAGAGAGTCTCTGTGTGATGAGACTCAAAAACTCATAGAGAATGCAAAATTTTGGAAGTACTCATCACACACCTGCTGGCAACTTAGCACTATCAGCAAAGAAATGAAACCTTTGATAAAATGCACATGAATAAATAATTTGCTCAGGAATCCATGAAACATCTGGGAAGGTCTACTCTGAGTTGGAACAGCAAAAAACTTAATGGAAATAATAGGATAAATCCCACATAGTATTTGTATTGGGGAATTCAATCTGAATAAGATTTTGAACAAGGCATAGAATCCAAGATGCATGCTGGATTTAAATAATAGATGTATCTTACAAATTGTAATCATTTTGTGTGCATGGTCTTTGAATACATTTCATGTCTCTTTTGTATGTTTCTGCAACATAGATTCCAGACCGAACTCAATTATGATGTTCTAGAAGTGCATGATGGACCAAATCTTCTGTCACCACTCCTGGGATCTTACAATGGAACACAAGTTCCCCAGTTTTTGTTCAGCACCAGCAATTTCATTTACTTGCTGTTTACAACAGATAACAGCCGTTCTAATAATGGGTTCAAGATCCACTATGAAAGTAAGTATCCCTTGTTACTATTTATTGATCTATTTACTATACTATTACTAGATCATGCATGGCTAGTCTGTATAAGGCCTAGTAATGCATAGAACTTTTTACTCACAATGGTGACAAAGGCAGCCCAGGACCTTCAGTCATAGCACTCCATCAATGATTTCTTCAAGTGGAGCCATTCAGATGTTGTTGTTGGAGAATTTTAGCTAGCCCCCAGATCTCAATGAGTGATATGGGAACCACGTGTTACACATGAACATCAGGTGATGGGGAGTGAATGAAGGGGAATGAAGGGCAATATGACAATAGCACCCAATACCTCAAGTGTTCCAATGCTGGAGGCATTCAAGAGAAATTTAGACAACCACCTATCAGATATATTATGATTTGTATTTGACCTTGGAGCAGGGGGATAGACGCGAGAAGCTTTAGACTCCTTCCAATTTCATTATTCTATGATTCCATGAATGAAATGAGCCAACTCTATTTTTTTTTTATTTTGTATTTTTATCCCACAGTTTTTATCCCACAGTTTTGTCATTAAAAAGAGAGAAATATTTTGGAGTGGTTTTGTGAGACTTTCAAGTGGACATGATTTGCTACATTAGAAGGTTAAAAAAAGTTTGATCACAATCTTAGGATCAAAAAACTCTTGTAGCTATGACAACAGACTTGGTTCATTCCCCCCCCCCTACTCATTTAACCACCAAGGAACTCCACTAAGTGTTAACTACACAATGCCTTGAAAATAGGGATGGGCTTGGTTGAATTGTAGGATCCATAATCCACTATGCTTGGAGTTCTCTCTGACTGACAGACACTTAAATAATGCTGGAAGTAGTCTTCCAGCCTCACAGGGCGTTTATACACGACCCCTAAACTCCAGGGCAAATGGCTCCCAGCTCCGGAGATTAAAAATGTTTACCCACCAGCTCCGGAGTTAACAGGAAATTAAGTGCGACCCCGCCCACTTTAGCGCGTCCCAGTGCAGCTTTCAGGTACCTGCTTTTTGGATGTGAAAAATATTTGATCCGGTGTAAGGATAGTGAGTGCGGGGCTCTCCTGGCTTCTGTTTGTTGTTTTTCTGCCCCCCCCCCGCCCCTTTAAGAGATCTGAATGCTGCCAGGAACAGAACGGAGGTAAACCGGAATTCTTTTCTTTCTTTTTTCTCCCTTCCTCACACAGCCAGCAACCAGGAAGTGCGGAGGGGGTGGGGGCAGAGGAAGAGCGACAAACCCCTAAGATCTCTGGCCCGAATTTAAGTGGCCAGCGGATCTTAGGGGTCGTGTAAAAAGGCCCATAGTCTTCCAGTTGAAGCCCTTCTCCTGGCTGAGCCCCATTTATGTGTCTTTAAAGCAATAGGATCACAGGTTATGGAGAAGAGAAGCCTAACACTTATTTCCCCTACCAACAGTAGCTTATTTTCTATGGCTAATTGTAGCACAGGACACAGATGTTTGCCAGGATGCTGTAGGGGAAGGAAGGATTAATTCCCTGCTCTCTCTATGAATTTATGTTGTCCCAATTCAAAAGTGTCCCCTTTTTATTGAGGAGGTCATTGTGCTTGAGGTGATATATTTAGTATTGTATGTAGCAAAAGCTGGTGAAAGCTTGATGACTGTTTAGGTAAGCCATAAAGTTACCTGCTGGAAACAGTCCATGATAATGAAGTGCTTAGCTTTTGGTGTGCCCATGCAAGTTGATAGCTTTACCTCTCTTTGACCTGTGTAGTAGAATGAGACAATCAACACTGCAGCTGCATTCTCTGGGCTGGAAATATTAAAACACTGCACCTCAACCATTAAAAATATGAATTCAGTTTTGAAGAAATGAAGATGATGATGATGATGATAGATAGATAGATAGATAGATAGATAGATAGATAGATAGATAGATAGATAGATAGATAGATATTGGAGTAACTCACTAACTGGAAAATACCAGACCTGTCCTTATTTTAGCAAATCTGTTTTGCTATGTGTTGGTGCATGTTCAAAGTTCATGTCACTAAATGTAAAGGAAAATTGGGTTCTTGGTCTTTTAAAGCTGCCTAGAAATGCTTTCACAATAAGCTACGTCTGATGAAAACTTGAGAACAGGACAATAGCAATCATATTTAAACTGGTGGGATTCTCTCCTGATTTTTGTGTGGTATTTTGAATAATCAACATTTGTCATTTGATAATTTACTATAACACTATGAGGAAGTGCTGAGTTGTATTAAAGACAGATATGTAGTTCATCATAGGACTGTTAGAAGTTCATGATTAAAGTCAGCTTTTTTCAAATTAACATGGAAGTATTCTAGCTCTCACTTATACAGGCTTTCCTGCAGTTCTTCTACTGATTTCCATGGTTTAATTCAGTGGTGGCCAAACTTCGGCCCTCCTGATGTTTTGGACCACAACTCCCAGAATTCCAAGCCTAGACTGCCAATGACAAAGGACTGTGGGAGTTGTGGTCCAAAACATCTGCAGGGCCGAAGTTTGGCCACTACTGGTTTAATTGAACAAGCCTAAACAACATGGATGATAGCCCATTGCACATTCTAATTAGTTGAACCACGAAAGTTATCTATATTTTAACTAATGTTTGGTATCTAAGTCACAATACTTTTCAGGAAATTTAAATTCAAGTTAACGGTTAAGACTTGATTATTCAACTATTTATATATTTATCAGATCCAAGTATGATACAGAAATCATCTATTTCAGTTAAGTTCCAATATGTGATACGAGTATACCATGGAGAAAAATTACAAACTGAGACTATGAACAAAGTTAAACCTATAGCAAAGGTTCATTAATAATAGTCTTCTGTGTTCATTTCTGGTTTCTGCACACTCAGTGCTATTCAAATATATCTATCGCAAATATCGCAAACTAGCTGAGGCTATATACATACTATTTCTACATATATGATTCACACACTTGGTTCAACAACTTGTGAAAGTGGTTTTTCTTCCTTTTTGCCCCTCTTTCCTGTCAGTGTATTCCACATGTCTTTCTAAATATCAATCTACCCTTTTTCTAGCCTTTGAAATATTTATTTTTCTTGCATTTTTAGGTGTAACAGTTAATACATATTCATGCCTGGACCCTGGCATACCTGTTCATGGACATCGTTATGGGCATGACTTCTCCATTGGCTCAACAGTATCATTTGGATGTGATCCGGGATACCGACTGAGCCACGAAGAGCCTTTATTGTGTGAAAAGAACCACTGGTGGAGCCACCCACTTCCTACTTGTGATGGTAAGCAACAATTGTGAACTGACTTGGAAAAACATCTAGAGTGCTTCCATTTTATTGATTTTCAGTCTTCTTTCTCTTAGCTGGTTTCATAAAGCTTTCAGTTGCTGCAGCCAGAAGGCATGATTTCTTCTGGCATTGTCATATGTGAAACAAGGAGAAACGCCAATCTTACTTCTTTAAAAAAAAACCCTCAAAAATCCAGGACTTGAAGAAGAGTATGCTATTTATCTTTACACTTAAACCATGAACCATATTAAACATCCATAGAGAAATGCATTCTCCCAAATGAGAGGAAGAGATTGTCAGAAAGAAATTAATTACACATTCCTTTCTCTTTCCCACAACTTGGGGGTTGTAATCAGAAATATATTATGGACTTTACCTCCTTGTGACATCCCTGATCATGGAGATGATTTGACATGTAAATCCTTGGAGGTATCGTCTTCACCAAAAAAGAATGAAAATGTCCACATCCCCCCCTCTTTTGTCCTGCAAGATGAAGAAAAATTGATTTGATGATGGTGTTACTTCCATATGTTGCACAGAACTAGGGTACTTGCTGCTTTGTTTCATGGACTTTAAAAAATCTGAGACATGGGGTGGGTTCCCCCCCCTCATCTCTGTTCACTAACTAGTCATGCTGTATCTGTGTATGCACATGTACACATGTGTTTATTTTATTTTTTAAAGTGCTGCTTCTATACTGCTCCATAGCAATTAAAGCACTCTTTGGGCAGTTTTGCAATTGAACTATGCAAGCTACATGTTGCCCCCCCACAAGCTACCTGGGTACTCCATCTATTTACCTCAGAAGGTTAGAAGGCTAAATCAACCTTCCTCAGAGCCCATTAGGACTGAACTCAGGCCGTGAGCAAACTCTTGCAGTACTATAGTTTTAACCCCTGCATTATGAGGCTCCTCTTATTTTTTCTGAATAAATAGTTTATTCCAAGCCCAGTTAAAGAGGAAATGTCCCAAGGCAGACACAGTACCCTATTTACTCTCATCTTCACCTACTCTTTAAACAATCCTATTCTCATCTTCTGACAAACTTACGCCATCATCCACTTGCTTTTAGCAATTGTAGAAGTTAGGAAATCTGTTACTTGTTAATACTGAATCCAGGAGTAAGCAGTCTCTCACCCCCCTTGTATCCTTCAAGTGCTTGGCAAGGGACAAAATTATAAATCCATCCTGGAGGAGTGGTCTCCAGGTATTCTTTATTGCCTAGATAACAACTCTGTTTGTAAAGATTCTCAGTCTGTTGTTGTGCGTATGCTCACAACTTTCATAGGTACCAAAATATCAGAAGGATCTTTAGGTAATGACATATGGGTTTATCACATGGTTTTGGTACAGACATCACACATATATTTCTCAGGGCTCAGATGTACAACAGTAATGCCCTCATTTCTTAACCCATGACTATCAGACTTGTTGCCTCCCTATGAGGGTTCCAAACCACACTCCCAGTAGAGTTCTTTAAACTCCACTATGGCTAAACATCAAAGGAGAGGTCTGGGAAGATTCTCAGTCATCCAGTTGAGTTTATCTGGAAGTTGAGTCATGACAACTGGACTTCTTTTCTTGAGAAACTGAAACATTTTGCTGCTCATCCACACAACTTTGTCTGATGAAGCTGTTTGGATGAGTAGCAAAACTTTTCAACCTGTCAAGAAAAGAAGTCCAGTTGCCATGGTTCAACTTCCAGATCAATGGAGAGTCTCATCTAGCCCAGGGCCAATCAGTTTCTCAAGCCAGTAGCATGTCTTGTAATGAGCATAGTTGCAAGATTTAGCATTTTTGCCTCAATCAGTGTTTGAGTTAACCCAGACTCAGATATCCCAGATAATACAGGTTGATGAGAGGGCCGTTTTGTGATCATGTACTGGGGAAGGTCAACACAGGTGCAGTAGGCTTCCCAGCACTGTGCCCAGTAAGGCATGAACAAGTCTTCCCACTAATCAGCTTCCTTGCCTTCTTTGCCATGGTCCCTTGCCACCCTTCAGCAACCCCACCTCTTTTACTTCAAACTTTTTGCCACACTTCCTCTCCTCATCCTCCCAGGTGATCCATGTCATTGGGGCCATTCTCCTTCAGCCATTTTTTTTTAATTTGTGCTCTTCTTAGCAGATACAAAATGCCCCTTTAGACTTGAGTCTGATGTCCATAACAATGGAACCTTAACCTTTAGGTATCAGATCTTCAGTATTTTTGTGTGCTTAATAATTCGTGTTTTGGTAGGATACTTGAGACCTCCAGCATGGTTGTGGCTAGGTCATGAATTGTTATGGAGTAATTATACTTTCTAAAGCAGAAAATATGAATAAGTGGTTTTGCACAGGGATGCTTGAGGAATGAGGATCTTTGTAAATGATCAAATCTACACTTCTTGGTCTAATGTGTGGATTGAAGCTATCCTCTAATTAATGATGTGGGAAGCATAAGTGAAAAAAGGCCTAAAAATGCTAGTGTCATAATATGACAGAATGATCATTGTTCTGTCAACTCTTCAACCCTTCAACGCTGCTCTTTGCATGGAAACATAAACCACATTTTCTTCCTAGAGTCCACTCGGATTTATTGTAATCCAAGACTTGGATTATATAGAGGAGGAGGATGATGATGATGATGATGATGATGATGATGATGATGATGATGATGATGATGATGATGGTGATGGTGATGGTGATGGTGATGGTGATAGTGATGGTGATGTGATGGTGATGGTGATGGTGATGATGATTTTTGCTGGGTAAATACCACAAGCAGAAATAATTGTTCTTATGCTATTAGCCACTGCATGTTGCATTCTAAAAATAAACATTATTAAGGAGCTCCCTGTGAAGAGCATTCTCTGCTGTGCAATAACATTACATATTGTGACAAATTTCTTCCTCGGGATGCTGAACTAAAGTGCAATTCATTAGGCAAATGAGATTTTTCTGTCTCCCTCAGTCGCATCACCAAATGGCAATTGTCCACTGAAAATTTTTCTTTAAAAGCAAATCCAAGTGCATGTATTCTAGTCTATTATTTAAAAAGAGAGTGAAGGCTGAGTTTGTTTTAATTTTCTTCTTCCCCCTCATTACATTAGTCCTTCTGGTATAATTAAGAATGTGAACTGGGGAAAATCTGGAATTAACTCCTGGGAAAAGAATCATTATTTGTTCCCTTGCACAAAAGTGAACACTGGATGCATTCCACCAGTTTTTTTTCCTATCCATCTCATTTTGTGACTGTATTTTTTTTAAAATATACTGAATTGTAGAAGGTAAGATAGACTTCCCAAAAAGATATAGAGGGTTACCAAGTCTTGGAATAAGTCTTCTCAATATTGAAAACTGTGTGGCTTTTAAAAAAAGAAACTTCATCCAAAAGGGGAGGAAAAAAGAGGGTGAAGGAAAACTGATTTAAATCGAAACTCAAATTGTGATAAAGATATAGTAAAGCACGAAATCCTCCCCCCCCCCAAGATCCATTTGGAATAAGCCAGAACTTTGAGCACATATTAAGTAATATATTTCTCCCCAAAACAGTATAGAATTTAAGAAGCTTATTGCCAACCCAGTATGAAATAACGAACCAAAACACAAGTTTTGGGTTTAAATTGGGCCACAATTTATTAATTATAACGTTAACTCTAACTCTTAACTATTAGCCTACAAGAGGACCTGTAAGGTAGCACAACGGTAAGAAGCCTATTGACCTCAATAATAAATGCCCCTAGATAGCTTCCAGGAAATTCCTAGATGGAGGGAAAGGGATCCACCCACATGATGCACACAATTTACCCTCCCCACTTCTCATAAGCCAAAAGCAGCCCCCATTTCCTTCCTGCCATTGAATTAACTCTACATCTATTCTCTGCTATTCTACTGTTTTTTACTTTCTGTTAAAATGAGGGCTGCCTAGCATCCTATAGGTGCAATCAGAGATGGGGCATACCTGATTTGGCTACCCCTTGCTCTACCAGCCAATTGTGACCGGTTTAAGCTACGAACTATACCCTGTCATGCGTTGAAGATAATGGGATGGGCAAAAACACACTGTCACTCGAAGGCCAATATGAGTGACAGCCAAAAATTCCCATCCGGCCTCGAAGCAATCAGCTAATCTCATAATCCTCAACTTAGGGTGGGAGGGTGAGGACAACAATTGGTGAGGCAAGAGGCTGGGAAAGAGCAGGGGAGGGGTTAAATGAGCTCACTCACCCCCACCCCCAGCCTCGAAAGTGCCTGAAATTTTGCCGGTTCGTCATGCCGGGAGGCAAAGAAGCCCCACCCAGCCAGAAGCGCCTTGCGGAGCCTCCACTTTCTCAGTTCTACATTGTCTTATAACATTGCTTGTACAGTATAAGTTTTATGTACCGTCAAGTTGGAACTAATTTATAACAAGCCTAACAAGGCTATCAAAGTAAGTGAGATGTTTAAGAAGTGGTTGTTCCCTTCTACTCCCTCAGCAGGTTTCTTAGCTAAATGGAGGTTTGGCTATGGAACCCGGTTCTCCTGAGTTCTAATCTATGACTCCATCCACTATAGGAATCGCCTAATTAATTGGTACAAACACCAAATTTCAGATTTTTTTGTCAGATATGCAGAACCTGGCAATACCATTAATGGATATTGTCAGGTTAGCAGCTTCACTCACGTATTTAGTGTGTATGTGAAACACATTATGCTTTATGTGAGCAAACATAAAAACATGACTCAAACCACAAAAAGGAGAAAGGTGGGGTAAAATACTCTAAAATAAAATAAATACATAAATATATTTTTGGCTTATTTTTTAAAGGGAGAGGGGAAATAATTTGCATGCCAACACTTAGAGTATGATATATTTGAAAATTTTGTGATACTAAGAAACATTTTAACCTGCTGGTGTCAGTTAACTCACTTTGAGGAAGGCATCCTTATTGCCTTCCCATGGATGTAAGGATGTCTTTAGTAGATCTCAACCTTCAGTCAGGTTGGTATGGCAATACATCTGAGTACTAAGTCATAAAGCAATACATCTGAGTACTAAGTCATAAAGCAAAAAGTGTTCTGCTTATATACCGCCCATACCACTTCAAGTAGTCTCTGGGTGGTTTACAGTTTTTAAATTATAGTATGCAGGCTATGCATTGCCCCCCCCCCCAGCAAGCTGGGTACTCATTTTCATAAGTAGAGGTTTTGGTGTACTAGCCCTCAGGCACTTTCATCTGGAAAAAGTAGACCTCAGCCTATTCAAAGTTGGACAACTCTGGTCTAGGTAATAGTTTAGCCCTCTCACAATTATACCTACTGTGTAAAGAAAAAACACTGTGGCACCTTTTGGACCAACCCACTTATTTCAGTGTGAACTTTACAATATATTTGTTCGGAAACAGGTAAATGGACACTGAGAGAAACTACCTATTTTCATGCAAAACAATATAACTGCCTTCATCAATACAGTTACATTCAGGAACCACAATAGTCATGTATGCTGTGGTAGTACATCTCAACTTTGATTCAAAAGTTTCTGAAGCTTCCCATTCCTTCTTGTGCCACATATTTTGTCTTCCACACATTCTTGCTATAATCTAATTTTGATTTTGTCTTTTTTGACCTGCTGGATAGAGACCCCTCAGTTCGTCAACCTCTGCTTTACATCCCACCTAGGCTATGGATTTATTGTATCAAAACACTATTGAATTTATTTTGCTTATGGAAAGCTAATGAATACACACCACCATATTCTGAACAGTGTTGTGTGTGCATGTGCTGCTATACATTCATATATACTGTAGGTCCATTCATGGGCAGAAAAATAAATGTATGTGAACATTTGGTGGGTGGGTGCTTGTGTGAGGACAGGAAGAGAAACCTACAGGTCTGGCCTGGATGCCTTCAAAAGGGATTGGACAGATTCCTGGAGAAAAAGTCCATCACAGGTTATAAACCATGATGGAGATGTGTAATCTCCAGGCTTAAACCCGCGGTGCTTCAAGGACCAGATGCAGGGGAGTGGTATCAGGAGACAGATATCTAGTTTTTGTGCACTCCCAGACGCATCTGGTGGGGCCACTGAAATGCAGGAAGCTGGACTAGATGGGCCTTTGGCCTGATCCAGCATGGCTCTTCTTATGTTCTTATGTTCCTTGTTGATGGACAGGTGTGCCTCTCACTTGGACCTACTGAATTCTTCACTTCAAGCTCAAATATTATGTCTGTGAGGAATCAGGAATTCAGGAAGAACCAGAGAAAACAAAGAGTGGGAAATATTTTAAAAGTGCAGGAGTAGAAAAAGCTGGAGGTGGAAGGAGAACACCAGCAACAGAAAGGGGAGGATTATCTGATCTAGAGATGGAGCTTACATGATATATTTTGAGAGCTGAAAAGAACGGTAACCTCTCAGGGTATCTTTAAGAAAGACACTTGGACTAAGAGTTGCATGAGGAAAAGCTAAAAAGTACCTCATCCTCAAAAAGTTAATAAAAGCTGTGGAGAAAGGGAATGGAGCAAGAGGAATAACAGAGAAAGATTGATCTTGAACCTGGTGAGAACTGAGATAATTGGAAGTTTATGACCTTGAGGATGAAAGAGTGACAGGTTCCACACTGTTAAATGTTGTGATTGTGGTTCAGCCCTGTCCTGTTTGTGTTTTAAGAACTCTTCAGTCTCATTTATGGATTTGAGAAGAGAAGAATGGAATGCCACTGACCCACTGCAAAATGGCAGATGTCAGTGTGTGTACATTTTCTAGAGAAACCTTGAAGCAGTTTGTTCCTTATATGCATTAGCAAAATTGCATGTAATAATGTATTTACTTTATTGTTAATAGAGGAATATCAACATTCCTCCTTTGTGTTTAGTTATTTTTAACCTCCAATGCTAGAATAAAATATGAAGCATATCTAGTTTTTCCTCTCTCCAGTTATTTCGTTGTTTCTTTGTAGTGTGAACTTTTGAAACCTACATTTTAATTACCTCTGGCATTTGTTATGTGTCACTTAGTTGCACTGCAAGCAAAAAAAGAAGTTAGATTTGTAAGGATAGTGTGTGTTTGAGTAAGAAGAAACCAGATAAATAGTTTTAGAGATAGCAGTACCAGCTGTATTTGAAGACAAGAAGTATCTTTATTATGCTTTAAATGAAAACTTCAGTGGTATGGTTGAAGTGCCTGTTTTCCTCTTCTGCTTAACCCTTGCTGAATGTAGTGGCTCAAGACAGAAGCTTATTATAAGTTTAAGAATTGTTTTTGCACTTTCTATATCTCAGAAAGTAAATGTGTTTTGGAAGTTTTCAGAGCTTATATTTTTATCGGACTCAAAATATTTGAGTCTGATATTATGAGTATAATAAACTGAGTAGTATCAAATTCATCACAAAGGAAAAAGCCTCCATGGATGCCTCTTTGAGCTCTCTTAATGCTGAAAAGAGAGGAGAGAGGAATTTGAAATTAGAGAAGGGCAGGACACATGAGAAAGTGCTTAATACAAAGCTGTAAGGATGGTACCACAGGTGCTGTGCCTTGCCACCATCCACCTCCAGGGCTCAGCTGGCCCACTCACCAGTTTTGCACACCACCAGGGTCCTTCTTCTTCAATAGCATTTAGAGATAGGCACGAAATGAACCTTTGGTTAATTTTATTGTTCGTTATTCATTTTGTTACATAACAACATGAATAATGAACTGCCCCATGTAAGAGAAATGAAATGAAACTGAAATTTCCATTTCGTTTTGCTTTGTTTCATTTGCCGGTGTTTCCTACCTGGGTCCTGGAGTGGTCCTCTTCCTGGTCTGCTCCTCCTGCCTGCAGGTAGGGGGGCTCGGGGGGGGGGGGAACGACCAGCTGCGCTACAGCTGGTAGGCGGCCATGGTCGGCAGTAAAAAATAAAAATAAATAAAAATAAAATAAAATAAAATATTTGGCTCCCGGCTCCCGGTACCAGCCCATGAGCACTGGTACTGGCCCGTGGGCACTGGACCAGGCCCATGGGCCGGCAAAAGTTTGTTTAACCCCCTCCAAAAACCCCAAAAATAAAATAAAAATGGAGATCTGACCCTGCCCCAGGGGTGGCTGGGTCAGTGTTTTAAAATAAAGAGGGGGGGGGAAGTGTTGACTGGGCCCCAGGGTCCGTGTGGTCAGCGCTTAAATGGAACAACGAATAACAAATCAAAATGAGCAATGAAACAAATATTTAAAAATCATTAAAAATTAAACAAAGTGAACCAAATCTTAAAACAAACTGAACCAAACAAGTTGCCTTTTTTGTGCCCATCTCTAATAACATTCCACTCCTACAAGGAGGCAGGGCTAGGATTCTACCCATCCAGTCAGTAAGTGGTCAGCTGGTGGAGGAAGTGGCATTGGGTCTAATGAGCTTCTGCCCAGAGTGGAGTACTGCTGGAGAAGAAGGACCCTGGCAATGCACAAAAACTGGTGAGTGGGCCATGCGGCCCAAGAGGTGGATAGAGGCAAAATGTGGCACCTATGGTGTCACAGGGCTCTATCCCACAGTCTTTAATATCCAGATCTAATTTACTGATAATCTGGCTCCAATAATCGTGCCCCCATGTTCAGTGTTTTTTTTAAGTAATGCCCACTTAACCAAGTTCCAGTGAGGTTTCCAAGATCCAAGGCGGAGGGTGGGCATTTTTTAATCTGGTTTGAAATGCACATTTTTACAAGAGGCAAATGTTAGTGGGGCACAGAAAACCTGTTCCCCCCTTTTTTTCTTGTCAGTTTACCAGTTATGTGGATTAGCAACATTATATCTTGTTATTTCCTGCAACTTCTGTCTCTCTGATATTTTGCTCGGGAGACAGCCAGCCAAGTTGGGGCAAGGAGGAGGAGGAGGCTCATTTGTGGGACAAGGATTTAAAGGACAAGTTGCCTCTTCTGAGACCGACCTAAGGGCTCCCAGTAAGGATGTGGGTTGGCCCCTGTGGTGGGTTTCTGTTTCCGAAGGTACCCAGGCAAAATCCTTGCCAGCCAGGGACTCTGTTGCTGTGCCAGGGGAGGAGGAGGGTCCAAATGCGGGGGGGGGGATCCGGCCATGATGAAAGAAGAGGGAACTCCCTTCTTGGCGAAGGAGCTGAAGGGAATC
Organism: Phrynocephalus guinanensis; assembly: GCA_037367245.1. NCBI lineage: Eukaryota > Metazoa > Chordata > Lepidosauria > Squamata > Agamidae > Phrynocephalus > Phrynocephalus guinanensis. The sequence goes on from CM074739.1 coordinate 22,593,234, forward strand.
CTTTAGCTGGCGAGTGAGTGAGCAAACGAGCGAGCGACTGACAGGCAGCCTGGAGTGGTGAAAGCCAGGGATTGGCAGGCATTCCCTCAAGGGCCATCAATGAGGATGCCCCTCATTGGTGCCTGCCTCAGGCAATGCTGAGGAGAGCTTGGTGGCGGCAGCACCAGGTTGAGAGCCAGTGCGGAAGCAAAAGGTAGGGCAACTGGCAGTGGCTCTCTCTCTTTTCTCTCTTGCGCACACACCATTGCGCATGCGTGCACACACACACATTGTCACCCACTCACCTGCCTTTTTTTTTGATGGCGTCAGCTTTGCTCCCACCTCCTCGTCTCTCTTCCCCCACCCCACCCCTGCGCCTTCCCCGTTCTCTCACTGGGAAACCATGCAGCCTCTCCACCTTACTCCCCAATGGCAATTAGCACCTGCCACCACCACCATGTCATGCAACCTCCTTCCCTCTCCGCAGGCCCTCCTCTAAGCCCATGCCATGCTGCTGCCTCTCCCCCTCGGATTAAGGACAGGGGGACATATTAAATACAGTTATGTAAAGCACATCGATGGGAATATGGGAACTGGATTTTCAGACAAGTGACAACTTCAGAAAGAAATACAGCTTTTATTATTAACCCCCTCTTTTGCCCATGTGATAGGGCCCACATTGACAACGGAACCCATACTCTTGTGCTTCATCATGCTCCTGAGTTATCGTTAAGAAAGAAAAATATTGACTGGGTTTCAACCATCATTAAGCTATAGCTTTACAAATAATTGTGGTTCTTTTATACAGACTTTGAAATTTGTTTTATGTTAACTATGGTTACAGAAACAAGCATGGATCATAAACCACAACTTTGAACTGCTTAAACCATCGTTCACTTTGGTTTAGACATAATGACGAAGGATTCTTTCAAAAGAAAAAGGAAATGTTATGATTTACTTGCACACATGCCACAAGAGGAGATGCAGGATTTTTTTTTAATGTGCTGTAATTTAGCTGCCTTGAATCTCTCACCAGGAAAAATACAGGCTTGAAATACAATAAAATAAATAAATAGCAATTAATCAAATATAAACCAGGTATTTATGTTTGTAAAATAGTTTCCCAACTGCAGAATTACCCAGTCAGCTTCTACAGAGTGCTGGAGCTTTGTTGCCATGATTTAAGAAGGGGAAGAGCAAGCTCAGCTCCAGTCCTGTTTATTCTAGGGAGCTGGCTTGCTAAGGTTCCTTCATACTAATCAGCCAAGAGCCAGACCATGATTATCAGCTTTGTATGGCAATCATAAGAAGATAAGAGCCATGCTGGATCAGGCCAACGGCCCATCTAGTCCAGCTTCCTGTATCTCACAGTGGCCCCACCAGATGCGTCCGGGAGCGCATGAGACTAGATATCTGTCTCCTGATACCACTCCCCTGCATCTGGCCCTTGAAGTACCCCGGTTTTAAGCCTGGAGATTACACATCTCCATCATGGCTTGTAACCTGTGATGGACTTTTCCTCCAGGAATCTATCCAATCCCCTTTTGAAGGCATCCAGGCCAGATGCCATCACCACATCCTGTGGCAGGGAATTCCACAGACTAACAACGCACTGGGTGAAAAAAAAATTTCTTTTGTCTGTTCTTACTCTCCCAGCCCTCAATTTGAGTGTATGTCCCCTAGTTCTGGTATTTTGTGAGAGGGAGAAGAGCGTCCCTCTACCCACTTTACCCATGTCCTGCATTATTTTGTATGTCTCAATCATATCCCCCCCTCAGGTGCCTTTTTTCCAGACTAAAGAGCCCCAAATGTTTTAGCCTTTCCTCATAAGGGAGGTGCCCCAGCCCAGTAATCATTTTAGTTACTCTCTTTTGCACCTTTTCCAGTTCCACTATTTCTTTCTTGAGATCATGTCTGTAGTTCTAGTGTGGACTACCCATTGCAGCTTATCCATCTCATTCTGACAGTAAAGGACAAGTTGGACATTGAATGAGGCAAAATAGGAAACTCTCAGTTCACACTCCATATTTGATGATAAATGGCAGCTTCTCTTTGCCTCCTCTGTACTGTCTAAGGGTGTTTGGGTTTCATCTTCTCAACTTATTAAATAAGTCATGGTAAGTGACTATATTGCACATTGGGGACCATAAAGAGAATAGTGGTGTGCACTGCTCTACATTTCAAGGTAGCAGAATAGAGAATGAAGTTTACCCATAGTATGTTCTCATGAGTCAGTGGTGTGAGGCATTTAATAGATGAACATCATCTTAGCCTCCTGACACCATTAGTTCTCAAATTTTACTGTTGAGGAATTCTTGATGACTAAATCAGCTTGGCCTCCTCCTCCTCCTCCTCCTCCTCTAAAACTCCCTATTAAAACTCCCTATTTCCTCCCTATGGAAAGCTCGTGTCTTCAGTCAGGCTTTCCTCTAAATAACTGGTTGACCAAGTGGATTTTTTTTAAAGGGAGCATTTTATTATGTGTTTTACTTGTGTTTTTAATATCATACTTATTATGAGTTGTAATGCAATCTTTTAAATACTTTTAAAACATTTTAGTTCATTATTTGTTTTTTAACTTTGTTTCTTTTAATACTGTAAGCCATATTACATACGTTTAGGAGAAAGGTATCATCATCAGTCAGTCATCTATTGAACTGATTTGGTCATCAGAAATTCCTCAATAGTGAAATTTGAGGACTAATCCTGGCAAGATACTAAGATCATCTTCATCTATTAAAGAGGAATTAGATAGGGAAACTAATGAACATGCATAATACACTGCATCCAAAATGTGATGTGGACTGATTATATTTGCCAAATGAAACTGGGGACTGTGGCTTACTGAAACTACAGTAAATAACAGAGGAGGAAAAAGAAGCCTACATGATTATATTAAGTACAAGTAGAGAAATATGAATTAAGGCAGCAAAAATGGAAAATGTTTTGAAACCAACAGAAACAAAGCCTCCATATAAGAAACAACAATTTAAAAATAAATTCAGCGGTTGGAAAAATAAACCACTCCATGGACAACACTTGAGAAATGTTGATCGAAAGCATTATAAAAATTCAGCATCAGCATGGCTAAAACTGGAGACTATTAAGGAAGAAACAAAAGTCTTGGGTTTTTTTTTCTGCCCAAGAATAAGCACACCAAATCAACGCGATGAAACTAAAATGAGACTAAGATTTAACTAACAGCAAATGCTGACTCTGTAAAGAAAAATGATAAAATGGTGTCACATTTCATATGTGAATGCCCAAAGACAACACTAACAGATTATAAAATTAGACATGCTAGAGTAGAAAAATTATGTAGTTATTATGCATTTTTGAATAATAATTTCAAATATATGTTAGTGAAAAGTGGCAGACCATTTGAAATCAAAGATCTGTCACACCACTGAATGTCACCTTGGTGTCATGGAGACAAAGATGCTGTGATGGACCTCTGGCCTCACGCAGAAGGATCATGTGTGCATTGTTGACATCCAAGCAAAATATGGCATTGCACCTATCACTGACAAGATGGACAAAGCCCAACTGTGTTGGTTTAGACATGTCCTGCGTACCGATGAAGAAACACTGACCAAAAAGTGTCTCACCCTGGAGGTCAGTGGATCCTGACTGAGGGGACATCCAGAACAGTGCTGAATGAACACCCTTGAGAATGACAAAAAATTGTCCTGGGTTCACCCGGACCTAGCCCATGACCATGCCAAGTGGAAGACCAAAACAAAAAATAGTAGACCCCCCGCAACAAGTGGAATAAACACTAAGAAAAAAGAAAAAGAAGTTGGTGAAGAGTGGCACTCATTATGATAGTGCTCAGATTTTACTAAATTTGTTTTAACAAAAGCAGTAAAAGGAGTTGGGGTTTGACTTCTCAGACTTGAAAATTAATAAATTTAATTGCTATCATTTCTTAATTTTCAGTTGCAGAATAATGGCATTGCTTAACAGCTACAGCTATGTAGGCACATTTTGCTTCTCATCTGATATGCTATACTCACTGTAAGCACAGGACAGAGGTCACTCATTATTCCTTGTACTTTAAATGAGAATATTAGTATTATATTTTGCACCAGTGAGGTTGCAGGTTAAGTCCAGTTTTTGACAAATGGCTTTTAATGATCCAATAGCATGATTTGAGTCATCAGCACAACAAACACTTTGGATTGGATCAGTTTATAAATTTCTTTCTCAGCACTTCACATGTTGTAAAGCTGTAGCAATGTGATATAATATTCACATGATCCGAGTGAGAGGTATGCCGGCATCCAGATGGCATTTTTGGCAAAATGGATGAAAATTAGATATGGTTCTACTGCATAAAAAGTTTTATCTTTTTTAAAATCACGGTATGCATGGTGAAAATAGCACTTTGTCATTAGATTATGACCATATGTTACTGGTTCTGAATGTGTGAAACGAAATGCAATAATAAATGTAAACTCAAAAGCTTTTGCATGGTATTTTGTTATTTCTTCTAAATACATTCCTCCCATCCCCCCCAATCCCCGGCATCACTTAATCTAGTTCTAGTATACAAATACAGTGTTATTATTTTGAAATACCCAAGGGAAGAACAGAATTTAGCAGGCTGCTACGGATGGTTCTGAAAAATTAAATAAAAGATACATACTTAGAGAAGGCAAAGGGGGCTTAAATTTCCAGTAAATATTGTAGAAAAGTTACTGCATTATTTTAGTGTAGTAGGAAGAGAATTTTAATTGATCTGGCTTTAAAAGCATAATTAAAAACCCTTTAATCCTCAGAGAAATAGTATTCACCTCTGAAACAGGTGAATAAAGCTGGGACTTACAAACTGTCTGTAGAATTTCAGGGAGACTAGGAATGGAATGACAAAACATCTTGTTCTTTCTACGGAAATAAATTAATGTGAAAACCATGTAAATTTGAAAGTTTACAAACAGGAAAGCAAGAAGAGGAATTGTTTCTGCCCGTTTTCATTCCTGGTCATGGTTAATGGTTCTGATAGAAAAGTAGGTGCACCATTCATCTCCTTTCCAATGTGCTACCAGAAAGGGAGCCAAATGGTTTTATTAAATTTGGGTTTAGTTTATTAATTCTTACTTATTTATTTAAAATACTTTTGCCCAACTTTCTTCTTAAAAATGACCTAAAGTGACTTCCATCATTGGGCCTCTTTACACGACCCCTAAGATCCGCTGGCCACTTAAATTCGGACCAGAGATCTTAGGGGTTCGTCGCTCTTCCTCTGTCCCCACCCCCCTCCGCACTTCCTAGTTGCTGGCTGCCTGAGGGAGGGAGAAAAAAGAAAGAAAAGAATGCCGGTTTACCTCCGTTTTGTTCCGGGCAGCATTCAGATCTCTTAAAGGGGCGGGGCGCAAAAAAAGAATAAACAGAATCCAGGAGAGCCCCGCACTCACTATCCTTACACCGGATCAAATATTTGTCACATCCAAAAAAAGCAGGTACAAGAAAACTGCTCTGGGTCGCGCTAAAGTGGGCGGGGTCGCACTTAATTGTCTGGAAAGTCCGGAGCTGGTGGGTAAACATTTTTTTAAGGTCCCCGGACCTTTCAGCCATTTGCGGCGGAGCTTAGGGGTCGTGTATAAACGCCCATTAAAAGAGAATTTAAAACCATCCATTATATTGTTAGTTCAACTCTCTTTCAAAATAAGTTTAGATAGAGTCATTTCACTAGAATGTTTTTTCAGATGAACTGGACAATAAATAATCATTGGTATATCAACACTCTCCACCATTTGGTATATCAACAATCTGTACCATTAACATGAACAAATAATATTAGACTCCCTGGAAAACTATACCACATAATATTCCTTATTACCAGTCATATGGAGTGCTGGATTATTTATTTTTAAACTATAATGTGTTCTCCAAAATTATGAAGATAATTGGCTTTGGATTTTTTGCATCACCAACAAGAAAGTTTAGTCTAAAATATTTTAGTCAGTGTTAGTGAAGCGAGATAGTATCAGTAGATTAATACATAAATAGATGTGTTAGTCATCTTGTAATACTTCTGATGAGCCACTTCAATTGTGTTGTTTGTACTGAATGATCATATTTGGATAAGTCTGTCTTGGCAGATTACATGGATATAAGATGATTTGAAATAAGTAAAGCATGACATTTTTAGGAGCTGCTTTTTTTGATATAGAATTTAACAGGAGTGTCTCAAATGAGACACACACTAGACATGTCTTATTTAGATATTATTTCTCCCATAATGTGTCATCAGTTGCAAATATTGAAAAAATGGTGGATGTTCTTTAATTGTTCATCAGATATACGTCTAATAATTTCCCCGGATACAGCATTTACCCTCCAACTCCTGGAATAAAGAGGTGGACACAGGTGATTAGGACCACACCTCATTAATTCTTACCTTTAACCTCACCCATCCTGCATAGGAGTCTGAATGTAGTGTGGATCCATAGGGCAGGTACTGGGCTATCTCTTTACCCCTTCTCTGTGCCTTAAATGGGTGCATCCCTGTCCCCTGGACAGCTCATACATGGCCAGAGTATATTGTGTGTCCCTCCCCATCATCTCATCATCCAATCTTCCTGAATGTAGGTGGACAGTGTCCCCCTTCATCCTTGTAAGGAAATAACTGCATCCTAGTTGTTGAGACCCTGGGCACAATAATATTATTTTATTTATTTATATTGAATATTTTTACCCCCACCTTTCTCCTTGGAAAAGGACCCAAGGTGAAGGACCAGGTGAAGGAAAAGGACCCAAGCCTTACAATAATGAGGAATAATATACAGCCCAGAACTTTTAATTTAAGACATATTCAAGCTTAAGAACAGGGAATTAGAAAAGGCATCTTACAACATTAAAAGGCAACATTAAATAATAATAACACCCTTGATTCTCTTGGGAACTCACCGATACTCACCTCCCATTCGTGCACTAACCAGTGTGACCTATTAAACCATGGCACCACCATTACAGACCTGTAATTATCCAGTGAGAAAAGAAGAGCTGTCTGGGAGAATTATTCAGTTCTGAACAGTAACTCTCCAGAGTAGCCTTACAGCTAGATGGGCAGCAGAGAGCTCTCTCTATAAATATCAAACTTTCTCTCCAGATGGGAGTATTATTAATTCCATAAATCCTCTGTTTCCACAAAGTCATTTATTTATCAGTAGTTTAATATGGAGGATTCTTTACCTAATGTTTTCCCACATTAGGGCAGTCAGCTTTTCTTTTTTTCTCGGATCCTGAAATGTCCTGAACATACCCACATCTTCAGGGCACAGGTCAATGGTTCACATGGTACCTTATTGACAGTGTCCTGCCATCTCCTGTTCTTTGATTGTCCACATGCCTCACCAGCCATTGGATTTTCAAGTGATGGTGGAAGGTTGCTGCTCTGAGAAACTACTGTATTCCCATACCAGCAGAGCCAGCATCCAAAAAAAAATTAAGAGAGTTATAGCATATTCGCATTGATAATTAATACTTAAAGATATAAAGTTAGAAACAAGAATATAGATGAGCAAGATGGTTTATAGAAAATATAGAATATTTTTGGACACCATGCATTAGTTTTTTTTAAAAAAGTTTATACTGTATCCTTATACAAGAATCACTGTATATTTTAGAGAGAAATAGGGCACACAGTATAAAATACAAATGAAGTACAATAATGCTTCATTTAACAACACCCTTCTATTATAGCCCTGTGCAAAGAAAACCCCAAAACAACATCCAACAAAAACCCCAAACTCAAAAGCAAATAAAAAAAACAACAACAAAAACAAACCAGCCAACCAAAGAGAAAAGCAAAAACAAAATAAAAACCCCATAATACATCCAGTTAGTTTGTATAAGAACATAACAGCCTTGCTTGAACAGGCACACAGCCCATTCCAGTCCAGCATTCTATCTCACACAGCCTGCTCGCCAATTGCTTCAGGGTATTCCCAAGCAGGTCGCTTTCACCTGCTTATAGAATCCCCAAAATGGCATTGAAGAAGATATCCCTGCCTATTCAACTCCAACCGGGAAGAACTCCATTGCTACCCTTGGTTCTTCCATGAACCTTGTCCAACCCATTCTTAAAGCTGTCAGTGCAGACAGCTGTCAACAAAACTTCTTCTGGCAGGGTGTTCCATGGTTGCCTCTAGACGCCCTTTGTTCAAGAGTAAAGAGACCCAGCCGTTGTAACATCCACACCATCTTGATAGGAAACTTGCTCTTCCAGAGAAATTGCTCTGTGGGAGAAAAGAAAGGCCAATATGATCCAATTGCCTCCCCATTTTCATGTTAAGCTTCTCAACTTGAAACTCAATTAACCATATTTGAAGAAAAGAGCTATGGCCTATAGTAGGTCTGGAGAGAGGGTTCAAATACAGAAGCGCTGATGTTTTTCCTTCTTTTCTCTTTTTGCACTCTTTCAAGCACTCCACAAAAATTGGTAACTGATGTTTCACAACACAATGTTTGCCTCTTTAGAAGCAGCTTCCTTGCCCGAATATTCTTAGGATTTTGCTATGTGCTTAACATTCACAGCGATACTGGACTATAAATCATTTCCTTTCTGCAAAATGAAACTATTTTTCCACTGAGTTCTATGAAACCAGCTGGTATAATTACCAATTCGTTTTCATAATACTTATTACCAAAGCTTCTCAACAATTAATTAATCATGTTTCCTTTATGAGCACTTTGAGTAAATATTGGCTACAATTAATTTTTTTAAAATGAATGGAACTGTTGGCACTCCTGCACGTAGGCTACTGTTTAAAGAGAGATAATAGCTTTTCAGCTTGTTCTTCTGCATGCTTAGTTTTAATATGACTTGCTATATTTACGTTTCTGCATTATCCCCAATTCTAAGCTTTGTGTGGAGGAGATGTTAGAGGACCGAGTGGAACCATTTTATCTCCAGGTTACCCTGAATTGTATCCCAATTCACTGAATTGCACGTGGACTGTGGATGTTACTCATGGAAAAGGTAAAAAAAGTAGCTATATTTCGCATATGTGTCATGTATTCATTTTCATTTCACTTTCCCAGTCCCAAGATTTTATGTTATATTTTATGTTGGGAGCCAATACAGACAACCAACTTCCTAATTTACTGTATTTTTATCACTGTATATTTTTGTCCCTGTATACCTGTAACATTTCTCACGATAGAAACAGTGTACTGGTCTTATGTTTGTCAAACAAGTGATTTATGGCATGAATTCCACACCAATATTCAGAATACTGACAATATTGAAAGCACATTTAACATAGAATTGTCAAAGTAGCTGCTGAGCTGCCCAAGCATGGAATAAGATTGACTAAACCAGTGGTTCCCAGATATTCTTGTACTACAACTTTGTAGGGATGTATCATGGCCAGCCCTAACAGTAGGTGGAATGAGGCACCTTTCTCAGGGAGCAGATACATGGAGACAATTAAAGGCATTCAGCTTCAGTGTATGGTACACTGATTGCTATATATCTTGGTCTACAACTCCCAGAAAAATTGACAAGGATAGCTACAGGCGCAGATTCCT
>CM074739.1:22603249-22780749 GCA_037367245.1 Phrynocephalus guinanensis
TTCATTTAGTTGAATCAACACTGAACTGATTTATTCATTCTAAAAGTCTATAGATTATCTTCCAAGACATTGTTCTTTGGGTTTTCTTCTCCTCTTTCTGAAATTTATAGAGGATCCAATAGAGCATCAGCTAAAAGCAAAGCATATAAATCAGAAATTAATTGCTTTGAAAATTGATATTTTTAATTTTATATTTTAGCAATCACTATTATTGACATCAAATAATTATTATAATTATTATAATTATCACTTGGTAAAAAAATTCTACATCATGTTGTTTATGCTCAAAGTGCAAGACAAGAATCGATAAATAGTCTTGGTTTCTATGAGTGCATGTCAGTTTGAAAAAAATGTACATGTGAAAAACTGTGTGTATTTAAGAAAACAGAGTAGTAGGTCATAATCCTGTTTAATCTGTAAAAGAAATCTCTTCTAGAGAGCCACAAATATCAATGACCTGGTATGTGAATGTATTTATGCGCCCATGTTTGCTATAATTGAAATGATGTATGTTCTCTATTGAGCCATACCTCAAATTCTGTTTTACTTGCAGCTGAATGTGGTGCTTCTGCAACAAATAATGAAGGGATTTTGCTGTCCCCCAATTACCCCCTCAGCTATGAAAACAACCATGAATGTATTTACAGCATTCAAGTGCAAGCAGGAAAGGGAATCAATATTTCTGCCCGAACATTTCATTTAGCACAAGGAGATGTTCTTAAGGTATGTTGCAGCTTCAGGGTTTTGTACTCCTTGTCTCAAAACATGTGCCATTCATTTATTAATCACATGGGAATTCATGTCTAGTTTCCAGGTGAAATAAAAATTGGGATTGGGTGGATTTATGGTGAAAGCATTAGGGAAGTTAGTGCTGGAGAGTATTTTTTTTTAAATCAATTTCTTATTACCTATGTCATCCAGAGTCAGATTTTGCACACTGTGGTTTGGTGGGGCAGAGACAACAACAGCCAGTGGAGGCAGAAAAACAGAGAGAGTACAGGGACAAAGGTGGCTATAGAGGTGGTGTCGGATATAGGGAAGCATGTAGGCATTCTCTCAGAAGTGTCTCTACTCCACCGGCAACATAATTGAGGAACAGAAATACAGTATGTACTTTGCAGAATAATTAGAAAGGTTCCAAACTGCTACTGCTTCCATCTTCTCCTTCCCTGGAATTTGATGATCTACCTCCTAAGAAGATAAGGAAAAATTGGTTGCATTGGGTAACTGAAATCTGAAGCTGGTTAATATGTCATTTGCCTTGTAAGAACATAAGAATATAAGAACAGCCTTGCTGGAACAGGCCACAGCCCATCCAGTCCAGCATTCTGTCTCACACAGTGGCTCACCATTTGCTTCAGGGTATTCCCAAGCAGATGTTTTCACCTGCTTACGGTTCCATGCAAATGGCATTGAGAGATATCCTGCCTATCTCTCCAACCTGGAGGTTGTCCATAGGCATCCATAATGATAGCCATTGATACCCTTGTTCTCCATGAACTTGTTCAGTCCTTTCTTAAAGCTGTCAAGGCTGACAGCTGTCACCACTTCTTCTGGCAGGGAGTTCCACAGACCAGTGATCCCCTGGGTGAAAAAGTACTTTCTCTTATTTGTTTGAGATCTAGCACCCAAAAGTTTCATGGAGTATCCCCTAGTTCTAGTGTTGTGTGAGAGGGAAAACAGTTTTTTCCTTATTTACTTTGTCCACACCGTGTATGATTTAAAAAACTTCAATCAAGTCACCTCTTAGGGCACTATCCCATGACTGATAATATCTGGATCTAACTTACAGAAAAACCACCTCCAAAACTTGTGCCCTCATGAGCAGCGGGCTTTTTATTTATAAAAAAAAAAAAAACCTCCGTCAACACCCACTTAAGCAGGTCCCAGCAAGTTTTCCATGACTTAAATCAGAGGTTGGGCATTTTTTTTGCCTCGCTTCGCATGCTGCTTTGCTGCTGCTGCTGCTGCTGCAGAGCCAAATAAGGTCCTCTTCCATTTCAAAGGAAGCACCAGGGGAGAGCAGCCTTATCTGGCTCTGCAGCAGCAGCAGCAACAGCAGCATGGGAAGCGAGGCTCCAGCTTGGGTCTTTGAAAACTCATTCCCCCTCCCCACTTCCTGTTTGTATGAGAGAGTAAAGTGCAGAAATGCTCAAACCAGCAGAGGGCAGATATGAGAAAGACACCCAGCCAACAGTTATTCTGTTGAGTGCAGAGAGAGAGAGAGAGGGAGAGAGGGGAGGGGAGGGGGGGAGGGAGATTCCCTCTGATACCCACCTGGTTATTTTCTCTCTCCAGTCATTTCACCCCACACACCCTTCCCAGACGGATACATAAGAGGCAGTTACTTCATGGGGACAGAGGAAGCGCTTCTTCAGCCACATGACCGTAACCGGGGGCGGGGGGGGGGGGGGAGCCGGCTGATTATTTTGAGTGGTTTTTCCAGCCGTGGGATAACAGCCTTAGGTGCTGTCATTCAAGAGTGAAGAGGCCTTTAATGGGCCATTCCTCACTGAGTCCATTCATTTTGTTTGTAAGGGGATTTCCTTTGTTTGTGAGCATGCGTGAAAGAGAGCAAGGGAGTGAATGGCTGAAGTTGCAAACAATGTTGCCCTGTATTATAGTGGGATCACCATGTGAGGGGTTGCAGGCCTGCACCCCTAGTGAGCCATGTGACAGCAGCACGCAAGCAACAGGCACCCAGTGGTGTGTGTGTGTGTGTGTGTGTGTGTGTGTGTGTGTGTGCATGTTTTTTTTTTCATTGTCAGACCACTGCAATGAAGAAAAGGCAGTTTTCTAATGAGAAACAGTTGGAGGTGGCAGGGTCAAGAAAAATAAAAGGGTAGGACTGGTAAGGCAAGACGTTGTTGCCTAACTATGAAGAAGTGAATTGTGGGAGGATGCTAGAAAGGTGAATGCCGAAAGTTGTCTACCCTTGCTGAGTTTTTTGGCTGCGAAAATAGTTAGACACCAGAGATTCCAGCCATACATTTTAATAAGGCCATATAAACCTAGGCACCAATGCAGATCTGGAGAGGCAAGTGAGGGAAGGAACTGGTATTGTTGAGCTGTCAAAATTGACATATTTTGCTCATGTATACAAGCTTTCCTTAAAAGGGATGCTTCTTAGGCCTAAGTTCTCTTCTCGTTCCTGCTTTCCAGAACCTGGACTCTGAGGAACTTCAGTGAAATTACGGTAACTGTGGGTCCCCAGCTGGCAAATGGTGCCTAAAGGTTCAGAGTATAATTCAGCCCTGTGAGACTTGTGTGAGGAAGACAGAAGATGTGATGCTTTTTCATACCCCTAGTAAAAACTGTTCAGAGTCAAGAAGCTGAATTGGAGTTATTGCTGGGGGATGCTGGTCCTGCCAGTGCTGCAGGAGGGGGTTGATGGGGTGAACAAAAAGCTCAGAGGACTATCACTCAATACCCTATAGAACTGATTTAACCCTTTATGGAAGTCAAATCCGTGCACTATGAATAGAACAGAATGGACTAGATATATAGGTGATGGCTGGAGCTGCAATAAAATGTTAATATTTTGGCATCTTCCTTTGCGCTATTCCAGTCAGAGAACAATATTTTTTCTAACAAATTTTAGAGTATTTTTACCCTGCCTTTCTTGTTGGATAAAGGACCCAAGGCAGCTTACAGTAAGGGATAATACACAGTCCAGTGCAATTATGACATATTCAAGTATTGAGAACAGGGAATTGAGGGACATCTTAGAGCATTAACAGACAACATTACATTAAAGCTACAAGAGAATGTGAGCAGTTAAAGGGGAGTAAAGTTCCATGTAAAGTTATGAGTGATGGAAACTAACATTGAAAACATAGTGTCAATGTATACCCATAAGCTTATGATTAGTTATAAACACAAGTCTATGTGATCCTGTAGATTCATATAAAAGACACGTAACAAAAGACACATCATTCAGGGAAAGTTTTCCTGAAGAGAAAGGTCTTTGCCTGCTTCTGGAAAGACAACAGAGATGAGGCAGTCCTGGCCTCTAGTGGGAGGGAGTTCCAGAGTCTGGGTGCAGCAGCTGAGAAGAACTCTTCATGAGTTCCCACAAGATGTATTTGTGGGTGGCGGGATGGAGAGAAGGGCCTCTCCTGATGACCTTAACACCCGATTCAGTTCATATTGTGAAATTTGATCTTTGAGATAGCTGGGGCCCACGCCATACAGTGCTTTGCAGGTCAAAGTCAGCACCTTGAATTGTGCCCAATAGCTGATTGGCAGCCAGTGCAGCTGCTTTAATAGTGGTGTAATGTGATCTCTGTATCCCACCCCAGTCAGCAATCTGCCTGCTGCATTTTGGAACCATTGAAATTTCCTGAGGCTTTTGATCGGGAGCCCCACGTAGAGTGCATTATAGTAGTCTAGCCAGGATGTCACTAGGGCATGTATCACTGTGGCGAGAGCTGGTTTCTCAAGAAATGGACGTAATTTGTGTACTAGCCTTAAATGTGCAAATGCGCTCCTGGCCGCAGCTGTGACCTGGGCATCCAAGCTCAAGGATGAGTCCAAGAGTGCCCCCAAGCTGTGTACCTGTTTTTTTTTTCAGTTTAAGGGTAACCCCATCCAGTACAAGTTGCGTCCTTATCCCTTGTTCTCCTTTCGACTGACTAGGATCACCTCTGTCTTGTCTGGGTTTAGTTTCTTTTTTTGTCCATCCTCATCCAGTTCATTACTGCAGCTGAACACTAATGTGAAGTTGAGAGAGTAGCTCCCGTAGAATCTAGAGGTGATGAGAGCTAGAGCTGGGTATCCTCGGCATACTGGTGGCACTTAACCCCAAAAGACCTGATAATCTCCCCCAGTGGTTTCATATAGATGTTAAATAACATAGGAGACATCACAGAACCCTGGGGAGCTCCACAGGTCAGCGGCCATGGTGCCGAACATGAAACACCACTTTCTGCATTCTTTCCTGCGAGAAGGACCGGAGCCACTTTAATGCAGTACCCCAAATTCCTATTTCAGAGAGACTAGTCAGGAGGATGCCATGGTCTATAGCATCAAAGACAGTTTACAGGTCTAGAAAAACCAAAAGGGATACAGATTCCCCTATCCATTTCCCCATGCAAGTCACCTACCAATGCATCCAGTGCCGTCTCAGTCCCATAGCCAGGCCTGAGGGCAGACTGAAATGAAAAGTCAGCATTATATGATACTGGAGCATGCAGTGGACCTATCGCTCAGTGGTTTTAGGTGGTATCCCCCCATTTCCCCATTTTCCACTCACCAGTTGAGTTTATTATAACTGTACATGGCAGTTTACAAAAATTGGACACATGAACACCTCAAATACAGTAAAACAGTACTGTAATGGTATCATAAGAAAAACCTCGCTATCCCATATGAAAGATTTGTCTGCTACAGAGTTCTGTCCCAGTTGTGGCCAAAGGTAATGAATTACCCACTTAATGAAATAAAAGAGAGGAGAGCTTTCTTCCAGACAGATCTGCTGTGTACGCCTCATTACCTGCTAATTAGCAGTTATTATGAATAGTCAAACTACAGTTCAGGATGGCACTGTTTTGCATATCAACTGCAAATTGTAAGTGTTCTCTGTGTTTCATTTTTAGAATCTATTTCTGAATTTAGTCTCTTAAATATAATATAAAAGCAATCGCTTTATTTTGTCCTAAATTTATCTATGCTATGTTTTGCTTGTGCTAATTCCTAGAAATCCGTGGATTAGCCCAATGGTACATAGAAATCACTTTAGCTCTTCATGCCTAAAAACCGATGGAGATAATGATGATTTCCTGAGGACTATTGGGGAATTCTGTTTTCCATTCCTATTGCTTCCTAGGATGTTACTGCTATAAAATGTGGGATAGACAATGTTACTCTTTATTAGATTTGTAGATGATCCACAGGCTGCAGCCACAGAATGCTTTCCAATGATTCCTTGGCATCTTACAGAAAACTAACTGTAGTCTTAGGGCTTCATCCTGAGCTGAATGTTGTTCAACTTATAAATGATCTAGATGAGGGTGTGAAGTGGATGCTTATTCAATATTCAAAGGACAACAAACTGAAAGGAGTAAATACTACTTAAGAAGACAAAATAAGGATTCAAGATGGCCTCAACAGGCTGGAGAACTGGGCTAAAACAAACAACACAAGTTTCAAGAAAGAAAAATAATAATAATATAATATTTGTTAAGATGAGGTGCACAAGTAGTATCTCTGAAGACCTGCCAATATATAGTACCTTTACTGCTATTTTTCCAGTGTATTCTGAATGAAGAGTCCATCAAGAGTCCATCAAGTGCAAATGGATTTATTAAACTTTCTAACTACTATACACAGAATTTGCCAGTAATCTTTTTGTCCCTTAATTCTTAAGAAAGAAAATGAAATCTGAGAAAAGTTTGAAGTTGGTATCTGCTTTTGGATTTGACAAGTCTGCTGTTGAAATCTCATCACCATACAATTTCAAGGGAATCTGGGTAGTTGAATGGGTGCTGCAGTCCAGGACTACTTAGCTTCCCAGAAATTAAATAATTAAATAAACAGCATTGACTTTCTAGTTACATATAGACGTTTTCCTACTGAGTACAGATATTCTGTTCCATAGTAATCGTCATACAGTATTTCCTTTTTTGTTACCCAACTACAGTGTATTTAGCAAAATGTGAGAAGTGTGCTTTCACATATGACTGAAAAAACATTGTGGTTTTTTTCATTATGTTCTTCCAGGACTAGCATACAGGTACACCAGACTGATGTACAGAATAATTATTTATTGCACTGGATGAAACTATCTAAATATTGGCAAAAGGAAATTAAACACATTTAAAAACCCTCTTCTAAAATGGAAGCCCTATTTCTGGCAAAACACTGCCTTTAAAATAAAATTAGCAAATTCACCCCATTTATAAAGACTAAGAGTCATCTTGAAAAGAGATTACATTTTGTCAGCATATAAAAAGAAATTCAGCACCTCTGATCTATCTCATGATTTAAATGCAAGGCTTACTTTGCCATTTCCTTCTTTTGCCTATTTAAATTATCCAAGACCAATTTCTTTTACAGATATATGATGGAAAGGATAATACTGCACATTTGCTGGGCGCATTTACTGGAGCTTCACTGCGAGGACTGACACTCAGCAGTACGTCGAATCATCTTTGGCTTGAATTTAATTCAGATTCTGAGGGAACAGATGAAGGTTTTCAACTTGTTTACACCAGTACGTATTTGAGAAAACAAAAGAAAGAGTAGGGCGAAGAGCATCTATGACCCGCTACCCAAACCACTCCACATGCCATGATTCAGGTGTCCAAACTCATGTTGACCTAATCATGTTTTGTCATTGTGCCAAATAAGTGAAGTTATGCACATTGTACCTCCACATTTTGAAACTGTTTACTGTGTTACAAACCCTCTTCAGATTTTTAAACAAACATGTGAATTGCTAAATTTGTGGTGGTGCCATTCGTGAGGTGAATGACTCTACGCACTACAAAGCACGCTGAGGACAAAGATATAAAAATACATGAAGAGGCCCCAATAGATGGTTGCAGAACTCTCTGCCTTATTGTAGGGAGATAATTTCTATAACGTCATATTTTTTCTGCAGCCTATATTTGAACTTATAAGTAGATTTGGGCATGTTTACGAGGAATCAATTGAGAAAGATCAGAATTGTTCATAAACATGTTTAAACTTGTTTGTGGGTTCAAGAATAGATTGCAGAGAAAGAGATTCCATTTGAACATTAGGAAGAACTTCATGACAGAGCTATTCGGCAGTGGAATATGCTGCCGCGGAGGGTGGTTGAGTCTCCTTCTTTGGAGGTTTTTAAGCAGAGGCTGGATGGCCATCTGTTGGAAATATTGTGATGGGGGTTCCTGCATGGCAGGGGGTTGGACTAGATGGCCCTTGAGGTCTCTTCCAACTCTATGATTCTATGATTCTATGTAAGAATTTAAGCCAATGGTTCACAGTGATCAGTTTATTTATTTAGAATGGCTTTGGATAAAAAAAAACAGCTCATGCTACTGATTGCCAGTGTTCTCAGAGTCCATGGCACTTGAAGAAGTCTCTATATCTGTAGATTTTCAGTCATCCAGGTGAGGTTATCTGGAAGCTGAGTCATGGCAACTTGACTTATTTTCTTGTGAGATCAAAGAACTTGGTGAACTATAATTTGGAGGCCTCACCACTAACTTTCCTCAGACTGTTGAAGCTGCTTGGATGAGTAGTGAAATATTTTGATCTCATAAAAAATAAGTTCAGTTGCCATGTGTCAACTTCCAAAGAAGAAGACTCCTACGGAATCTCCTCCACACTTTTTGCATTCAGTATCCAGATATCTAAATGTCTTCTGGCTGGTGGAGACATTCAGAGGCAAGACCTACATGTGCTTCCCTCTGGCTTTCATAAATTTAGCCCTTTGAGTGAGCAGGCAAATGTCTGAACAAGGCTAAAAAAAATCTATGAATTTCGCATCCAGACCCCAGAGGTCTTACCTGATCAGTTCACCTTACACAGTCTGTAACAGGAATACACAAATGGAAAGAATATACATTCCTTCAATATCCGTACAAATCCATAATTAAACATCTTAGGGGAAGTCAGCTTATGAGACTGAAAAATAGCTTTAAACCAATTTCTTTTGAAATTTTAGTTGCATTTGGTTTGCATTAGAATTACATTATTGAACACCACAGTTTAAAAAGTTCTAAAAAGTAGTTAACTTGTGAATACCACTATATTGTTCTGATCAAGCTAATTTTACCTGATTTTGGCAGATAAGTGGGCTATGTCTGGTTAGTACTTAGAGAGGAGACCTCTAGGGAGGGCTGGGTACTCTTCAGTCACCATCTTCAGAAAACCACAAACCATTAACCTATGTTACAGAACATACCAATGTAGTCAGGCTATACATTAAAGTAAACAAATATGTTACTTTTGTACCATATAAGAGTTGTATTGTCTTCATGTAACTTGGTTACACTTTTATCAGAAGTGGCTTGTTTTATCTAATTAGTTCTCTATTTTAAATCTCTATCAGAGGCAAGTTAAGCTAACAAATCTCAGTTTATTAAAAGTTAATTTATTAAGCAACTGCCAGTAAAGTAGACAGTGGCTGCAGTCTTACTAAAGTTTTCTGCACATCTTAATTTGATGCGTATTTGGGGGGGGGCGGTCACATGGTGTTTGATGCGCAGTTAGTGTCCTGTCGACAGGGTAGTATTTTACTGCTCTGTGCCTGTCTCTACTTGTTTACTGCGCATCTTTTCCTGGGTCGATTTTCTAAGCTGGACCCACAGGAAGTGGCAGGAAAACGGGTACGAAGCTAATTACTGCGTATTTTCTGGGGTCACACCTCGCTAGAGTAGCAAAGAACTGCACATCTTTAAGGGAAGTTTTTAAAACCAACCCTTAGCGGTGGTTTAAAAAACTTCAGTGAAAGTGTGCTTCTGCGGGCGTGGTCGGTTGGGGCACCAAATTACTTCCCTTCACGGTTAGGATGCAATATTTTACTGTGCAATTTGGTGCAGCAAAAATGAGCAGAAAACGCTGGTGTGACCATGGCCAGTATGAGCTGTCTCAACAAATAATCTGCAAATTATAATTTAAAAGTCAGCCTCCTACATTTGTATAAATAGGAACATGTATGTGAAGATTCAGAGTTTATCTGAAAGTTGGGTCATGGCAACTGGACTTATTTTTTCTTGAGAAATTGAAATGTTTTGCTACTCCTCAGGCTGATGAAGCTGCTTGAATGAGTAGTGAAACTTTTCAATCTCTCAAGAAAAAAAAAGTTCAGTTGCCATGACTCAACTTCCCTAAAAATAGGAACATATCCCTTCCACTGTGTGGCATTTGCTTTAAGGAAACATTTGCATTACGCAGAAATCTCAAATCTACTAACATAACTGCTTTTGTTTTTATTGTAGATTTTGAACTTTCTCATTGTGAGGATCCCGGTGTGCCACAGTTTGGGTACAAGATAAGTGACCAAGGGCATTTTGCTGGCAGTACAATCATTTATGGATGCAATCCTGGTTATACTCTCCATGGAAGTAGCCTTCTTAAATGCATGACAGGAGAAAGAAGGGCATGGGATTATCCTCTGCCATCTTGTATTGGTAATAGAGTTGTCTTTGGCATTATTTTTAAATAGAGCGATAAAAATATTGCTAATTCCTTGTTTTACTTTTCTTTTTGATTTTAATCACACCTTTCCAGCAAGCTACTCAGGGGAACTTCCATTGACTCACTGTTATTCTCATAAAAACTTTGGAATATGTTAGGCTACTCTAGGATGTTTATCCCACAACTTTGAGACTATTTATTCTACAGAAGCACAGAATCCCAACTTGCTCTTCCAAACCTTATTCTAAGTACTGAAGAATACAATAATAACCCCTTATCAGCCCAAGTTCAAAAGGTGTCCTTGTCCCTGGGAAGTCTGCCAGGGCACTTTATCCATTAACTGGTGTACGGGGGGGGGGGGGGGGAGTAATGCATCAGAATAATGCCATACCATAGAACAAGTGTGATGAGTGAATATTTCTGGAAAGAGGCTGGAAGAGTTGAAGTAGCTGCAGAATTTATGCAGGTACAGTGCATCCTCATATAACAAACAGTTTGTATAAATTTAAATCAGTACAACATAAAAAACTTCCAGATATAGGGGAAATTTGCTTAACATAATTGCCTATGGGATGAATCCGTACAACATAAAAATGGTCGTGATTAGGGATTACTCTGTTTTCAATGCATTCCTATGGAAAATTTGTATAAAGGAAAATTTGCTTAACAGAATTTCATTTGGAACACATTAATTCCTTTATAAAAGGTTCCACTGTATTTGGTCAGTGATAAAACAAATCCATGTGGCTACAAACAAAAAATCCACCATATGCAGTATGTGATTTAGAGGAGTAAACTTAAAACTTGTCTTGGTGTTGATTTCAACTAGAGATGTACATTCATTCACAAATAGATAAATTGTCAATTTGCATGTGAACAAATTGAAACCCCATCACAAATATGAATTGATAATATTTTAGCAATGTTTAATTCATTGCTTTGTTTGGCTAAATAAATGGCCCCCGAGCCATTTAGAGACATCAAAATTGGACAGAACATTACCCTGATTCTTTTATGCAATCTCTCTATAAGGTGTTGTGTTTATCCTGACAAATCACAAATCAAAATGAATTACCAGTTGTCTGATTTGTTCCTATTTCTACTGAAATCTGAGTTCCAGCTGGAGCTTTACCCAACGCCTTTCTGGCCATTTAGTATTGTCACATAGCTCTTATAATTGGAGAACAAAACCTTATAAAACTTCTATAACCATAATAGAACAGGATATTATTCATATGTTGTGAAGGCATGTAAACTCCAAATGTGATGGACTATGCAATTTCCACTCACTCCATCCTCACTTCAATTATACTGAAGTGAGAGTCTGAAGAGGGGAAAGCTGTCAACCTTTGTAGACCGTTTACAAAAAACACCAAAACTCCAATTTTTTTTAGTCCTTCAATTTCATGGACAGTCAGCATGTTCTTGCTCAGTTTAAGGTGATTTGAGTGGCAACAGACGGTGTGGTGCTAGTGTTTCGGTGTGACACTTTCTTAATGGATCAGTACTATTATCTCAAACCACTAAGAGTCTTTCTGATGTCTATTTCCTATAAATGAATATATATGGTCGTTAATTTTTAATATCAGGATTCAGTTGTATCTATGTCTGTTCAGTAAAGAATAATATGTAGACTATATCTAGAAAATTGAGAAATGCAGATGTGTATATTGTGGATTTTATCTCCTTTTTATAGTGATGTTCTCAATTATATTATTGTTTTACAAAATATAAGTAAGGGAGAGAGAGATATTCATAAATAATAGGTGATTTCCAGCAAACATATCCAATCATGTTTTACTCACCTGTTTTCCTGTTTCTTTGAATGTATCTTAGCTCAGTGGAACTTAAAATGGAACACTGCTATGCAGCACATTCTGTAGTTCCATACGCCACTTAACAAATAGAACACATATTCTGAACCTACTTCTTATCTTTCCCTTTTACTATGCCTTTTGTTTGGATGTTGGCAAGTAAGACACCCACTCCTGCAAAGCCATTCCTATGAACACTAGCAAGTAGCTTCTTGTTGGATTCTGACTGCCTGAACATTTTTTTTTGAGCAGAACTTGCTGTGGACTGGGGAAAAGGATTATCCTAGAGTCGTGTTAGTATGGGTGCCAAAGGTGGCAACCGGAGCCCTTTCTGTGGGCACCCGACATCACTTTTTCACGGCCAACTGTGTTCAAGTTAAATAGCTGTATTGGCATTTTGGAAAAAAAAATTAATGGTTTTTGAATCACATTTTGTGCACTCGGTCTCTAAAAGGTTCGCCATCACTGGCTTAGAGGTTTTCAGGAGGGCTTCTCCAGTCACAAGCTGCCTGTAGTTGAAGGCCATGAAAGGTCAGGAGAATCTCCAGATTAATAGTCCAAAATTCTCAGGCATAATCTTCTCAGGTTAAAAGATTCTTGGCACAGAATGAATGGATAATATCTATTTCCAATAGGCAATTAGATAGTTATGTGGGTCATCGGAGTGTTGCATTGTCTCTGCTTGGGTTGGCCACTTATATAACATAAGTGGCTTTCTAGCCCGGTATGTGACATACTTATTTTTGAGTTATAAACTGTGGTGGAAAGATGTATTATTTGGAATATTTTTTTCTTTTTGTGTGCTCTCTATAGCTTCAATGGTAACTTTTAATATTCTAAGATGCCTCTTCTAATTCCCTGTTCTTAACTTTGCATATGTCTTAAATATTCAGGGCTGTATATTGTCCCTCATTATTGTAAGCCACCTTGGGTCCTTTTCCAAGGAGAAGGGTGGGGTAAAAAGAATATTCTAAATAAATAAATAAACACAGGCAAAAAAAAATGCTTGCCACCTTGAGTTCCTTTCGGGAAAATCTGGCAGGATATAAATATAAAAATAGATTAAATAAATACATTTACCAGAAGTGATTTCTAATCTACATGTTCTTTTCACCAGCGGAATGTGGAGGTCGTTTTAAAGGAGAGTCATCTGGAAGAATCTTATCTCCAGGCTATCCTTTTCCCTATGACAATAACCTGAGGTGTATGTGGATGATTGAAGTTGATCCAGGAAATATTGTCAGGTACTCCAGTGTTTTCTTAGCATTTCATAGGCCTGAGCATTGTGTACTCCCTGAGCTATACTGGTTGCTAATTTGGACCCTCAGATTTGAACCCAATTCAAAGAGCTGTGACTAGTGCCCAGTTCAGTATGGTACAATGACTGCTCAAGATGGTGGAACCTATTCCGGAGTGGACACATGTAAGATTTACTGCCTTTGAAAGCAAGTGTTGTGTTGCATATGTTTAAAAAGATATATAAAATATGGCTGAGACGTTTATCCTAGGCATTGATTATTCAGTGATTATTTCTTTGCCTTGGATCTTGTGCTATCTCGTGAGCTTAGAGAAACTTATAGCACTTTTAAAAACCAGTAATAATACTGTTCTTAAATAGATCCCAGCCTAAGGCAGTGGAATGGACTGAAGAATGTAAGGGGCCAAATGATATTCCATGAGAAAATGCTTATTCATGCACTAACATACTGCAAATTCAGATGCTAAGTTCCTTGTGAGGTTATAGCTGCAGAGAGAAGAGTAGGAATGTATTGGATTCTTATCCTCTGCCTTTTAGCCTTCTCCTGGCTATTACTCATCTCAGTAAGATTCATAGTAAAGGTCTGTAGCAAAAACCTGGTGTTTTTACAATTATTGTAGATGGAGAGATGAAGAATGAGTAACTAACAAATTTGTTTTGTTTTGTTATTAATCTGCGTTGAAAATTATCTTGTTATTAGAAATCATATAAAACGATTTTTAAAAATTTCTTCACAGCCTTCAGTTTCTTGCCTTCGATACTGAAGCTTCGCATGACATTCTACGTGTCTGGGATGGTCCACCTGAAAACGACATGATTTTAAAAGAAATCAGTGGCTCTCTTATCCCTGAAGGCATCCATAGCACCCTCAATGTTGTTACTATTCAATTTGATACCGATTTTTATATCAGCAAATCTGGTTTTGCCATTCAGTTTTCAAGTAAGTTCATGCATTTACAAGAGCATCTCCTCTCTCTCTCTCTCTCTCTCTCTCTCTCTCTCTCTCTCTCTCTCTCTCTCTCTCTCTCTCTCTCTCTCTCTCTCATGTTTGTCCATGTGGTTTTAGCAAGGTTCTCAACTGAATAATCTACACTATTAACTCTTGTATAATATTGTTTGGGTGGGTGGGTGGGTGGGTGTGTTTGTGTGGGTGGGTGTGAGTGAGTGAGTGAATGGTTTCCATCCTGTCTACTCCACAGAAATGAATGGCAGTGGTCTTTTCATTCCTTTCCTTTACTTTCCTGACAAATTTATATGATACCAAGTCTGACATATCATAACCCTACTAGGTTATGTGTATGGTTGTGACTAAGACTTTCCTGTATCTTATACTGTAGTTAGACTTTATGTGACATTCTATCCAGTTTGTAAGGAAATGAAGGAACCCCTTCTACATGAACTTGCCAATTGTTTTCCTTAATTTCTCAGATTGTTTAATTTTGTATTTGCTGCATATTTTGCATGTTGCCTCCAATTAATTTTTCCAGTAATTAGAGACATAACTCTTTGCTTGCTTGTACTGTTATGCAAGAAGAAGAAAAATAGCAAATGGTTTTCTTAGCGTGCAAATGTGTATGGCATTTTCAATAAGGGGAGATGATAACTATTGGTTGTTTTTTACCACTAAGGAAAAATTTGCAAATAACCGTAGTGCAAATGTGGAAAATGGTGGTGGCTGCTGCTGTACTCCTTGGGCTTTTAAGAATTCAATGCAGGTTTATTTATGCCTTTCAAAAAGCCAGCTACTAGTCCAGTGCTTTTGTTGTGTGTTACTTCAAATAGGTCACTAGTTTACTTCAGGGATGGTTTGTGCCATTTACGGACTCATTAATCACACACACAAAACTCTACATCTGGAGCTGTAGACTCTTGGGAAACTTGAACATTTCAAGTTGCTTTGTCATTTCAAGGCAGACTAATTCAATGAAAACAATTGTTTTTGGAAGAACTATGAAATGATTTAGGAAGTATCCTGTAATGCATAAATGGGTTGCCAGTGTCTCTCTCCTTCTGAAGTCTCTCTCATTTCGTTGAATGAAACATGTTTTTATGAACATGATCATATGTTAAGGTCTTCCATCTGTCTTGACAGTGGTATAGTAATGTTTGGAAAACCCAGAGGGTTGGGAATAGTGGCTGAACATCCTCATATACTGCTCAGCTATAAACAGCTTAAGCATGCCACTACATTTCTCCCCCCCCCCCCCCAAAAAAAACCTATCCAGGCTGTACCAGAGAGTTTTCTAATCAGCAAAGTTTGAAGAAATGCAAGCAAAAGTGGGAATATGAAAAGCTGTGGTGCCAGGAGGGCCAAATAGTATTATGCCATACAATACTGATTTAAAACAAATTTGATATATTGTTATAACAACTATATCTCAATAGAACTTAGTAAGGCTCCTCTCTTCAGCTTCATCAACTGTCACAAACTTTGATAAGATAAGAATTTTTTTCCAAACACTATGATTTCGAAGCTTTCCAATGAATATTTGAAAGTGTTAAACGCTCCAGTAACAGAACAGAGGGAGTTAGAGAACTAATGAAGAATTTTTAAAAAGCAATACCACTTCAAGTAGTCTCTGAGCACTTTACAGTTTAATTACAGTATGCAGGCTACACATAGCCCCCCTCAAGCAACCTTGGTACTCATTTTAACGGACTTTGGAAGGATAGAAGGCTGAGTCAACCATAAGCCAGCTACTTGGGTTTGAACACCAGGTTGTGAGCACAGTTTTACCTGCAGTACAGGCATTTAACCACTGTGCCATGGGGCTCAGGAATATAGTACACCCCCATCACAACACAGGTCATATATTAAAAAGGAATATAGTAGTCCCCCACCACAACACTGTTCATATATTACGGTCTCAGTATATCGCAGATTTTTTTTTCTTCAGAAAAGCAGGCTTCCAAAGAATGGCTTTTAACCCTCTCCTGATACCTCACCAAACAGGCCTTGAGCTGCTCCTGCCAGCATGCACGTTCAAAGGAAGGTTTTTAATCCCCTCCTGACACCTGAGCAAATAGACCTTGGGCTCCTGGCAGCATGCGACAGCAGCAGCAGCAGCCCTAGATCTGATTGCTGAGTTGTCAGGAGGGGGTTAAAAACCTCTCTTTGGAAATGCACGTCAGCAGAAGCAGCCCCAGATCTGTTTGCTGAGGTATCAGGAGAGAGTTAAAAACCTCTCTTTGGAAGTGCACACCAGCAGTAGCAGCCCCAGATCTGTTTGCTGAGATGTCAGGAGTGGGGTTAAAAACCTCTTTGGAAGAGCATACCAACAGGAGGAGCCCAAGGTCAGTTTGCTGAGGCATCCGCATTTCGCAGATTTTCCTTTATCGCGGGTGGGTCAGGCACTTAACTCCCATGGTAAATGGGGAAGTACTGTAAAACATTAGGGTGATATGTCCTTATCAGTGATTTTTATCTGATATTTTCTGGTAAATTTGTGTCAATATGTAAAATAATGGTAAAGGATTGTTTTTAGCTGCCAAAAGAAGCAGTAGAAATCACTTTGAAGCTGGGCAAATATCTTCAGCTATCTCAGTCATTGGTATTGGTCAGTGCCTTTAGTCAATCATGATATCCATTTTTGCAAGAAAATTGAAAAACATATGTGGTGTTTACCCCTCCATAGTTAAATGTGTTTGTGCAGGAGGATATAAAAAGTTAATACTGTGGACCAATATGGGAGTGTGGAGGCAGAGTCCATATGTTTACAAGGCTCAGCCTGAGGCATGTGTGAGGGAGATAAGATTAGGAAAAGTTAAAATAAGGAAAATGAGTTAAAGATTAGGGAGAGATGAGACAAAATAGATGAGAGAGGTTTGACAATAGTAAAAGTACAGAATTTGAGGGTAATCTGTTTAGTGGAACTTTCAGTTAAGGGCACACAAGAAAACCTCAATCTGAGATAGCTTGTTGAATTCAGTAAACTTTAAAATCCCTCAAGAATTTAAGCCATACCTCTATGTCATTGCGCATCCCCTTCGTCACCCTGGTCCTGCTGCCATGTGTCGAGCTCGATGCCCAACAACGTAAGCACGGTGGCGGGCCCTTCTGTTTTTTCCTCCGCCAGAGGGACCCCTAGGTGCCCTGCCAGCCCCTGAAATGTTGACAACAGTTCCTGGCACCTGACCGTGCCCTTAGCGCCACAGAAAATAAAATCATCAAGGTAGTGTGCTACCGAGGAGGTGCCAGTGGTGCTCCTCAATTTCCATTCAAGTAATGTGCTGAAGCACTCAAAGGCCG
Source organism: Phrynocephalus guinanensis (assembly GCA_037367245.1). NCBI lineage: Eukaryota > Metazoa > Chordata > Lepidosauria > Squamata > Agamidae > Phrynocephalus > Phrynocephalus guinanensis. Next base: position 22,620,699 of record CM074739.1, read on the forward strand.
TACAGGAGACGGAACAGCCAAAGGGGAGGGCCCTGTCCATGTAATAGTTACCTTCAAACTGGAAAACCAAGAGCTCCACGTCATCCGGGTGGACTGGCAGCAGGCGAAATGCGGACTTTATATCGCATTTAGCCATTTCGGCCCCCACCCCGCAGGCCCTGACCATGAGAACAGCAGAATCGAATGATGTGTACTTAACCATGGTTAGTTCCTGGGGAATGGCGTCGTTGATGGAATCACCCTCCGGGAATGATAAGTGGTGAATTAACCTAAATTCCCCGGGAGTCTTGGGCACTAAACCTAGAGGTGAGAACCTAAGGTTTGGGATGGGAGGTTGTTTATAAGGTCCCAACACCCTGCCCTCGTCCACCTCCTTAGCGATTTTCTGCCGTGCCACCTCCTCCATGTCCCTTAATGACTTTAGTTTATGCACCCGACTAGGTTTCCTCTCCCTCACTGCTGGTATCCTAAAACCCTCCCTGAATCCCACCAATAATATGTTAGCCCCCCCTGTTTGGGTAGTCCCTTAACCAGTTCTCGAGGACCGGGACCCTAATTGGACTGGGGCCCTTTTGAATTACCCCCATTGCCCTGGTTCACCATGCCACTTGCCCCTGTGTCCCGTGTGTTACCTTTGCTGCCCCTGGCTCTACTGCAGTTGACTGCTGCGTGATGAGCACCACAGACCGTGCATTCATGCTTGAATTTACAGGACTTCCTCCCACATTCTCCCGTTCCATTAAAGTCCCAACAGAGCAGGCAGGGTTGAACCACTTGCCCCGCATTACCGCGGGGAGTGTTGTTACCGGAGGGTCTCCTAATGAGGTGTCCGCTGTCAAAGCGATCCCCCATGGCCAGGCGTGTCAGTGTCATAGTCTGCAGCCAGAATGATGTCAGGGGAACATCCCACCTCAGCGTGGGGTCCAGGGCTGCCCTCTTCCTGAACTGCTCATCATATAAGAGCCAGGTGAGCCCCGGGAAATCTGCGTAGGCCTTGTATATTAAATCCTGATATTGTATTAGAGCAGGGGCACGCCATGGCTGGACCCTCGTAATGACCAACATATAAATAGAATAAGCTGGGAGCCAGTTCCCCCAGGTCCGGTCCGGCTTCCTCTTTAAATGCCTCTCTTTGTCCTTTTCATCCTCTTTCTCCCCTTCCTTACTCTCTACCTCTGTATTAAGCAGACTGAAGAAGTCCACGTACTCGCCCCTGAGAATACGATCCCTGGTAGCCGGCACCAGATGACCCCCCAGTGGCAATGCCTGATCACCATAAGGGATTGCGTGCATCGGGACCATACCCATGTTCTGATAGGGGGGCTGGCCTAAGAGACACTGATAATTTGGAATGGCTGCTGGCTGCGCCAGTGGGATCCCTGCCCCCTGTCCCTGCATTGGACACCACCCCACCCTGCCGGGTGGTTGCTGAGCCCCTGGCTGTGGCACCTGTTGCCGGCCTTCCTCCGCTGTCCCCGCTGCCGCCGCTCTGGTCAGGTGCCTCTGCCCATGCACAGTTATGCAGGCCGCCGGTTCGCCGCCGGCGTTCGCTGCCCCTGAGGGTTCGGGGACTGCGCCTGTTGTGCCGCTTCCCCATGCCCCCGGGGTCCGGTCTTCAGGCTCCGCAGGAGCCCCATCGCTCGCTGAGTGGCGGGGGCAGTTCTTCGGGCCCTTCCCTCGCCCTGCACCGTAGGGGGGCCACCACCGCCAGTCCCGGCTGCCCTCCGGTCTTCCGCCCCTGCCGGGTCTTCAGTGCGCTCCTACTGCAGCCTCGGCACAGCTCTGGTTTTCCTGCCACTCGCCGCACCGCCCGCTTGTCGTCGTTGCTCTTCCCACACTCCAGCTGGTCTTCTTCCACCTGGTAGGTTCTTCTTCGCTGCTGCTCGTCACCGCCGATCCGCATGCCGCGCTTGCAGGCCGGAAAAGAGGCCGGGAGCACGCGGAAGCCCGCTTATAAAGCTGGGCTTCTCGCGAGACCTCCCAGCCTCGCAAGACCAGCCGATCTCACCTCTCGCGCGACTTCGGCCGGGGGGGGAGGGGGCAAACAGGCCCTGCCTTCGGATTCCCTCGGCGGAGCAGGCACTTTGATAAAATAGAGTGGGACTTCTTAAAGGTAATTTTGCAAAAAGAGTTTAGCATTAGAATTTTACATTAGAATTCTGTATCATTAGATTTCGGTATTTTTTTTCTCAGTATGCAATAATATTCAGAGAGACTTGAGAAGAATGACCAACTTTGGAAATAACTTTGGAACTTTGAAACCTAGCATGTGACTTTTTTATATTTCAGTACCTATATTCCTGAATGATCAGCTGTAGTCTTTTTTACCTTCTCATGTTGTGTTTGTGCTGGTCTATGAAACTGTAAACTTTTCTACCTAATTGAACTGTTGGATAGCTCAGGTGTATAGGTATCTACCTGCAAAGCCAGAGATTGAGAGTTCTGTTCCCCACTATGCCTACATTAATGGGATTGGCCTTGATGATCTATTGAGTCTCTTCCAGCTCTGCAGTTCTAAGATGACAATGATTCATTCGGCCATTGCTATTGTATAGAGTAAAACAAGGTGGCTTTTTTACATCATAAAATTATAAGGGTATCAAGTGGACTATATCAAGTCAACCAAATTGCCTTCCAGAAGGTGGCTTTAAAAGCCACATTCTAACAACAAAATCATAGAATCATTTATTTATTTATTTATTTATTTATTTATTTATTAAGCTTATATACCGCCCGTCTTCCCAATGGAACTCTGGGTGGTTTACAACATGACAGTATAACAACAGTTAAATAAAACAATTAAATAAAACAGTTAAACAGTTTAGACCCGATAACCAGGCTAAGCAGCAAAAAGTAACAATTGCAGATGGCGGGGGGGACCTTAGTCACCAAACGCCTCCCGAAAAAGGAGAGTTTTTAATGCCTTTCGGAAGGCTGGCAGGGACTCTGCTAGGCGCACTTCTGCTGGGAGATGGTTCCACAAGGTGGGGCCAGCCACAGAGAAGGCTCGGGTACGGGTGGATGTTCTCCGAGCCTCCCTGGGCATGGCCACACGCAGCATGTGCACCCGTGACAACCTAGTCGGGCGGGCCGATGACGGCCGCTGGTCGATCCGCTCTGTCAGGTAGTCAGGTCCTAGGCCATGGAGGGTTTTGTAAATCAAAACCAGGACCTTGAATCTGATTCGGGCCGCAACGGGCAGCCAATGCAGGCGGGCCAGAACTGGGGTGATGTGGTCGAACCGACGCACACCCACCACCAGTCTGGCCGCCGCATTCTGAACCTGCTGCAGTCGCCAAAGGAGAGTCAAGGGCAACCCCAAGTAGAGTGTGTTACAATAGTCCAGTCTCGAGACCACCAGTGCTTTCACCACAGTTCTGAGGGAATCATGGAGTTGAATGGGGCCTATAAGCCTACTGAGTCAAAACTTCTGCTCAATGCAGGAATAAAAAACACAGGATATCTTCTATTTGGTTGTCTAAATTTCTCTTGAATGTCTCCAATATTGGAGCACTCACTATGTCTCAAGGGAATTGGATCCAGGTATATTATAATGCCAGGTATATTAATTAGCTCTTCTCAAATCCAGATGAATGGATCAGTTGTCAAGTGTCATACATATATTTAGAAATGCTTATCTAAGACTAAATTTTGTCCCTTTAATATAAAGTTAATCAGCTGGATATTTATCTACCTATCTCAGGATGATGAGCGTGTGTGTGTGTGTGTTGGCCTTTTTCTACCAGCTAATTGAAATCATTATAGATCCTTAGACATTTTTCTCATGAAGCAAAGCCATATTTCATTAATCCACAGAAATGTTTTTATCTGATCCAAATGCAGAATCATATTATAAAAGATTAGAACTACTCTCAATTTCTGAGAAAATTCTCTTCATCTTTCTCATTAATCCTTTCTCTTTCGTTAATCCTTTCTCTTTCATTAAATTCTTTTAAAGTTGACATCTGATCCAAATGGAGTGCAAGAAAGTCTGTATGTTGCCATAGTAATCATTACTGTGATTCAACAGCTTTGAATCAACAGCTTTGAATTGTTGACAACCAAAACTCTTTGAAGATTCAGATTGCACCATATATTCTACTTCCTCCTTAATTTTTGCCACATGTAAAGAGAAATACATTGTATTGGGATTTCTTGAATGAAAGTTATCAAGTGGTGAGCATGGTTTGCAGTATACTAGGCCAGCAAGTATAGACAATTTATTTGTTCCAGATATTTCTCCAGGGGCAGCCATGTTAGTTTGCCATAACGATAAAGTATCTTGGAGTGCCTTAAAGAGTAATGTATTTGACATAATTTTTTTGAACTCTGGCACATTTGTTGAGGTGCAGATTCAAATGCAGCCAAAGACATGGACTGTGATTCACAAAGGTGATTCTAAATAAAACTTGCTCATCCTTAAGGAACAAGTTATGCTGTTCTTCAACCGTAATAAATGTAACTGATGATGCTTTGCAAATGTATAACTCCCTTAAAGTTATTGAGCAAGGCTAGAATCAGAATAGATTCCAGTGTTCCTATCTATATAAGTTTATGGTTCGATAACTCACCTTCATGGTTGACAAATGATGCCAATTTCCTTTCTTAACTGATGTAGCAACTCACATATACAAGCCTACTGATACCAAAATGAAGGATCCATTGAACTGCTTATTTTCATTAGCTCCCTAGCTCTGTTGCACTAAGACAGTCCTGACTATAGAACCTGGCAATGGATCAAGCTAGTTGCAAAGAAAATAATTTTATTGTAAACTGCCCAGAGTTCCTTCTGGAAGATGGGAGGTATAAAAATGCAACAAATAAATAAATAAATGTAATAGATTTACAAGGCATGATGCTTCTAGTGAAGCTCCTTTTTCTCCAGTAACTATTAACATGGTTAACCATTTCCCCCTTTTTCACTTGACCATCTTTTGTATGTTTTTCACACTTTTATGCCACACCATCTAGCCTGGGGCTACACTAATTAGCCTGAAATTTAATTCCATTGTGTGCAGAATTTGCTTAAAAATTATCTGTGGGGACAATGCCAAACCTTTTAATGTTATTTTCAGTAAAAATTCTTTCAATTGGCATTGCTGTACCATCAAGTGCCTCATTACGATTATTTTGTTTTTGATTCTGATACATTCACATTAAAGATTTTTTATCATTTGTCTTGAATTATGCATGCAGGGTGGAGTATATGGATTTATTCTTTATTTTTGGGTGGGAAGTAAAGAGTCCCAGGCCAATTAAAGTGTTGTGAGATTCTGTTTGTTCTTCCTTTGTAGTTTTTGTTAGTCCAGGAAATGTCAAAGGTAGCTACCCTCAACTTTGGACACCCGATATGTCTAGAATCTATTACTGGCCACCGCCTACCATTCCTGATCTGTGTAGCTGTTAGAGAAAAGGCCTCACACTGTTCTGAGTAGCTTCTTTTTTCTGAGGGGAAAAGAGAACAAATTATCTTCCTGGGTTGCAGCTCATTCTATGTAAAAAGGTATCGGTTTGAGGGGGTGTCATTAAGTTTATGCTAAAAGAGTGATATCATTACATCTTGTTACTAAAACAAGTAAGGAGCAGACATGGGCCCCAAACCCTTTACTATCCTTTGTACAAAGAGGCCCACACATCTCCATCTCCCCCTGCCAGTCGGCTGCCCCACTCACTGCTCTGCACAAGACACTCCCTGTCTCACAATCCAAACAGGAGCTTGGCATGGCCAGCCCTGCCTCTTCAGGCAGCTAATCTTTCTGACAAGGAGGCAGGATGGAGATCCTTCCCATGCAGCAGCTGCGGCCGGAGGTAGAAACACACCAGACAAGCTCTCTCCTGGATTGGAGCACCCTGAAATAAGAAGTTCTGTAACACCATGTGAAAACTAGTGACTGGGTCATCTGGCTGAGAGGGATAGGAGGTGACCCTGTGGGACACCTGTAGGGCTGTGCAGGACTCTTCATACAAAGGATGATAAAAGGCTACATGTCTGTCTCTAGAAATAAGTAATTATAATGATGTTTATTCTTAACATGGTGGCTCTGGGTTGCACTTACTAGTGAAACTGCAGAGTTTTTGTCCTTTGGACTCTTAGCATAGCCCATTGTTTTATACAATTCCAATTATTTTACAGACTGTTGTGTATCTATCAGGACAGGAGCAAAGGTATCAGACAGTTGCAGAATATAGTCCTTTTTAATACAAATTAGAGATATATTAAAGGAATTAGCAATCCGTGTCTACCATAGAAGGTTACCTGAAAGAAAATAAGATGTGCCCAGTGGGAAATCCAGAAGACCTGTTGAACCAGAGACAGACTGTACATCCACAATATCCATCCAATAAGATGAATTATTATAGTCTGTCACCCAAAACCGTTGACAAAATTGACAAGCTTTCACTGGAATAACTACTTCTATGTGTAGGTCCTCAGACAGGGGCGCAGGGGACCCCTAATGTCTCTGTACCAAACACAGTTGACTTTTCCAAGCCTCCACTTGTAACTGTCTCTCCAAGCATAAAGCACAAACCTTCGGGGAAGGCCCCCTCAAAGATCTGTGAGAAGGCTCCTGCCCATCCCCCAGTGGAAGACAAGTTGAAACATGTGAAGACAAAGGGGATCCGGAAACAAACATCCAAGAAAAGAAGTATGAACTTCAAAGCCTTATTTAAATTATTAGAATCTTCTGAGTATACAGTAAAAGGGAAGTCTTCTGGGGCTAATGTTCAGCAAGCTGATAGTCAAATTCCAGCATCATCAAAGGATAATTTTAGCTCCATGAAGGCAAGGTTCCCTATCGATAGTGGTATCTAACACCTCACGGACCCCACCATTTCAGCTCCCATCCACTCCTCCTCTACCCAGGGGTCCCAACCCTCTGACTGCGGTTCATTACAGCCACAATCCATAAGGAATTTATCCACCATTCAATCCAGTTCAATCTCCAACTCGACAGTAGGGAACCCAATTCCAGTCATCTTAAGGAAAAGGAGCACGAATATAAGATTTAATAAGAGGAGAAGTAGGTGGAACAATGAATTTCCAGGTCGAGTTAACTGTGGCCGTCAGACCCACATCCCTGGCATGGGATATGATTACAGTTCAGTTTGACATAGAGATGGGAGATGTTCTCAGGGTGTGGATGTTCTAGTAGTCCCTGTGTGTGGAGGTGTTGGAGAGAGATTCTGTGATGCTGAGCTTTGTGATGCTGAGCTCATTGCAACTAGTGATACAGGAAATGATGTTAATATGCAGAGTTATTTTAAAATAGATAGATTGTTATCTCCCTCTCTGTTAGATCCTTCTTCATCCCATGGCTTAGGAAATGTTTCTCCTCTTACCCAACTAACAGCTCTGCCATGCCCTAGTTTTCATCATAAGAGATCTGTAATTAAATGTTTGTCCTGGAACATTGCAGGCTGGCATACAAAAGTTTCAGACCCTGATTTCATTGAATTCATTAGTACTTTTGACATTATATTACAAGAAACTTGGTGCTTAAATGATCTAGTGTTAAATGGCTATGTGGCATATTCTTCTAATGCACTCTCCAGCAATAAAGGAGGGGGACCTAAGGGTGGTTTAGCCACGTTTATATCAACAAAGCTGCAGGCAGTGATAAAGACATGGGACTTTTCCAATAGGTTAGCCTCCATCTTGATTTTGAAGATTGCTGGGCATTTGTTACTGCTTATTAATGTTTATGTTCCTCCTCAACAATCTCATGCGATGACAGATGACTTGTGGACCAATTTGGAAGATTGTATTCAGCATTTTGCATCATTATATCCTGATGCTTCTAGAATTGTTGCTGGGGACTGGATTGGTGCTAGTGATGCAACACTCTCTGCACGGTTTAATATAACTCTTTCACTTCCCCTCCTTTATCATAGACAATCCAAAGATTGTGGCTTTAACTATGCCGGACTATGTTTAATGCACATGTCTAACAACTTTGGTCTAGCCTTTTTAAATGGATGTGCTATTGGAGATGGGCCAGGTGAATTCACCTTCACTTCTTCAATTGGTGCTTCAACAATAGATTATGTGTTGGTCTCAAGGGACCTAGTAGATATAACGCAAGATTTCAACGTGGTATAACGTGCAGAAAGTGACCATTTACCTCTGATCTTTAAATTCAATTTTAATAAGTTTAATGTGTTTGCTGAGTGTGCCCCAATAGCTCCTATTGCAGTTGACTCAAGAGAGGCTCGCATCAAGTGGTCTGAAGAACAGGATGTGCCCTTGAGACAGTTACTAGCTACAGAGCCTATATTTATTTCAGAAATCTTACTACTTCCGCTAGCTCTGTGGAACCAGTTCTAGAGGCCTATGATCACTTAGTACAATCTCTGCAAACTTATTTAACACATAGAAATCCTCAGGGCTCGTCCACTCATGTTTCCAGATCCAAGTCTTGGTTTGATTTGGAATGTAAAGCAACTAAACATGAGCTATTAGTCACCTATAGAGCTTATAGGCAACATAATCTGGACAGAATTCCTGCAGACTGGTACATGCTTAAGAGGAGGTATAAAGCTCTGAGCAAGAACAAGAAGCTCCAAGCACAGAGGAAGGCTTGGCAATCTTTGATAACTGCATCCAATCTGAGAGATACTGTCTCCTTCTGGAAGATAGTGACAAAGGGAACATTATCCCACATACCCAAGCAAGACTTTTATATATTGCCTAGCATCTGGGAGGAATATTTTCATAGCATTTATGCAGTTCATCCAACCAGCATTCTAAAATCCCAGACTGATTGTGAACATTTGCCAGAATGGCCCCCAGTTGTTTCCAGGGAAATCTCCATGTTGATTGAAAAACTTAAACCAGGTAAGGCTCCTGGTACAGACTATATCCCACCTGACCTAATCAAGTCTAATGCTAACTGGTGGGCTCCGGTACTAGCCTCTTTATTTACCTGGCTTGACAAAACAGCTTGTTTCCCCAAGGATTGGGGTCTAGCTATTATTGTTCCAATTTACAAAAAAAGTAATAGAGGGGACCCAGCTAATTATTGCCCCATTAGCTTATTAAACACCATTAGTAAACTTTATGTGAGCCATTTACTGGGGAAATTACAGGATTGGCTACTGAAGGAGAATATACTTGCAAGAGGAACAGGCCAGATTCAGGCAGGGCAAATCTACTATAGATCAGGGTCTCATTTTGCATCATCTGGCACGTAAATATTCTTCCCATAAAGGTAGTGTCTTATATGCAGCCGTTATAGATTTCAAATCCGCATTCGACCTCATACCAAGGAAAAGCCTATGGTCTAAATTTGAGACCACTAACATTGATAAATGGCTTCTTCTGCTGATGCGGCGACTCCACGAAAATACATATCTGCAAGTTCTATGTAATTCAGCTGGGATCTTATCCAACCATGTCAGAGTACATAATGGAGTGAGGCAGGGCTACATATTAGCCCCCACCTTGTTTAATTTCTACATTAATGGCCTAATTGGTAACTTAACTAACCCAAATTTTCACCAGCCTATACTTGCCACCCGCCCAATCTCAATACTCTTATATGCTGACGACACTGTTTTATTATCAACAACATGTGTAGGCTTCAGAAGACTTCTGAGATCCTTTTCCTCCTACTGCAATAAAGAACAACTAACAATCAACTATGAGAAAACTAAGATTATGTTTGTTAGCAGAAGGAGAATAAAGGATAAATGGACTCTAAATGGCCGACTTATTGAGGAAGTGCCATATTATAAATATCTTGGCATAATATTCCACTCTTCTGGCTCTTGGCTTATACATGTAAACCACACAGCAATGAGTACTCAAAAAATATTGTAGCACTTACCAGATTATTCTACACCAATGGGGGAAAACATGTTCCATCAGCAATACAAGTTTTTAAGGCCAGAATCGTCTCCCAAATGCTTTATGGCTCTCAAGTGTTTGGTTATGCTAATTTACGACACCTGGAGATTGTTCAGAGCAAATTTGTGAGAGCTATCCTGGGAGTACCACCTTGTACTTCCAATGTAGCTCTTCGTCTAGAGGTTGGGTTATTACCCATTGTAGCGCGAGCCAAAATTCTTATGATTAAATACTGGCTTAAACTCATTTTTTTCAACAGAAGGCCTGGCCCCATTGCTGTTAATAGACACTTTTCAGTCAGAATGGAAGAGGCATATAATTGCAGATATATCTAAATTAGGCTACTCTCCCAGTACACTCATAGCAATGGGTCTTACAGAGGCTATGAATGCAGTGAAACTAAGGGTCTGGGATATAGAATTACAAAATCATGTTGCCCAGTTGGGGAAATACAACTACCTTATGAAATCTGCTTTTACCACCTCTCCATACTTAGCCAGTCTTATTTCATCTAATGCCAGAAGGGCTTTTACACTGGCTAGATTCAATGTACTAACTTCTAAGCTTTTGGAGGGAATATTTCAAGGTTTGCTTCCATCAGACTGTATTTGCCCATGCAATAATGACCAAATTGAAACAGTTGAACATGTGCTCCTATATTGTTCTTCCTATCAGGACATCCGCATGGAGCTTCTATCTCCAATTATCTGCAAATTTCCAGGAAGAACAGAGGGATTTTATGTACAACTGCTACTTTCTGGTGATACTCATGATATTACAAGAAAAGTGGCTAAATTCTGTGTGGCAGCAATAGTAACTCGCAAACAGACGTTTGGGCACAAACCTGGCCATGGTTTTATCTTATTTTAAGGATACAGACAGTTTAGTGAGTATGTAGTTTATGAATCTGTAAGCAAGGGTTTATTTATTAATATTTTAATGGAAGACTATAATTTTGTACTTATTTCAAAATTTGAATTGTATGTGACTATTGTGGATGTTTGGTGTTTTTGGTCTTTGACCATAATAAAGCTATTTATGTGTAGTCAGGTGAAAAAAATTATTTATGAACAGGAGCAGAAGGATAGATTGAAGAGGAGAGCCTTTCTGCTATCTTTTTTTACATTTTTTGGCCATATTATTTATTGTAAAAGCTACTATATATTAAATAGTCTGTTAAAGTATTTCTTTTTCACCTAAAAATCATTATAGAATTAAAGTTGGCTTCCCAGAAAAACAGAATCAACAAGCACATATTTTGATACTGCAGTAGTGCCAGAATTTACTTTGATATCAGTAAAGCTGCCATTAATCATATGTATCATTTTCTTCCAATTGAAATATTGAATACGATAGGCTCTACCCAATGAAATTTTATATCCTACTATAAATTACTTTGATGTTATGCTGATGTGTGCACTGCCTCTGTAAAACAATTTGATATTAAATCAAGCTGACAGAATTGTTCCAACTTATCATTTTTGCTAGCAATAAAAGAAAAAAATGAACATTCTTAAACTCCATAACTAGACAATATTCCAGGTCAGGTCCAACCAATGTAGAATATTGTGGAAGTATTGATTTGGACACTACACTTATGTTGATACCTTTGAGTATCACATTAGCTTCCCCCAACCCATGGTCACACTCATACATCACATTGTTGACTCATATTTCAGACTGAAAGGAAAGTAAAATGCAAAAAAAACAACAACAACCCACTAAGATCCCATAAACAAGAAGATACCTGTTATAAAGAAGATGCAACATGCCACTATAAGAGGCAACACCTTTGTGTTCATGCTTATTTCACAAGTTTTAATGAGATTCAGTTAAAGATATTTTTGAGAGAAAAATCAATAGAAGTGACATGATGAAGCCTTATTATGAAATTATACTCAGCGGTTTTAAAGTAACATTTACGCAAGGCATGGACCTCCCTATCAAGGACCAGGATGAGAGAATAAACCACCACAGCACAATTGAAGGGGAGGAAGAAGCAAAGCTTACAAAGGATGCCATTTTATGCAAGAAATGACTTTTTTTACAGGACAAAAAAGGACTGTAAAGCTTCAATAGTCCCTGCAAGATTTCTTGGGGTTTAGGGGGAAGAACTCATACACAGAATTCTAATAGGGTGGAGACAAAACTTATTCTATCTGTTTGACATGAAGAAGCTGAGTGATCAGTACCCTTGTTACAAATATGTCAAGAAATATGTAGTAGACAAGATGAAACAACATAGTTGATTGGTGTATTAAATTTTACTAGAGTAGGCCCATTATATGAGCTGGCATTTGGTGAGTCAACTTGAACATAAGTTCTATTGATTTAAACCAACCTCCTATAGTTGAGAGACTTCTTACACTGATGTACATCACAACTAGCCCTCATTTGAACCAATGGAACATAGAAAGGAACTGGCTCACCAAATTCCTGCTGATTCAACATGGTAATCAACAGGATTTCAGCCAGTACTTTCACTGTGGTGAAACTAATTCTATTCAATCTTCTATTCTTAGGGATGCAGCTTTTTGTTATTCTCCTAGATTTTATGAATTCTTTCATCTCTTTCTGGCAAATAGCATTTTCTTAGGGCACTTTTACACAACCTCTAAAATCTGCTGGCAACTTAAATTCGGACCAGAGATTGTGGGGGTTTGTCCTGCTTCCTGTGTTCCCACCCTTCTGTACTCCATTGCTCCTGTCTGCGGTGAGGGGAGGGAGAAAAAAAGGGAGAAAAGAATGCAGGCTCACCTCCGTCTTCCATTGGAGCAGCCTGGTAGGGATTCCAGGCTGTTAAAGGGGCAGGACAACAAAAAACAAACAGAAGGCGAGGAGAGCCCAGCATCCACAGCTTTATAATCCATATCAGATTTTTTTTTACCTCCGGAGACCAGGTACTTGTAAAATGTGCTGGGGTGCGCTTAGGTGGGCGTGGTCATACTTAATGTTTTTTAAAGTCCACAGCTGGTGGGAAAACAATTTTAAGCTCTGCATCTGGGAGCCTTTTGCCTCGGATTTTAGGGGTCGTGTGAAAGCAGCCTTAGCTAGCACCAAAAGCAGAATTACTCCACTGATATTTGCTTTGTGTACAAAACAAAAAGTAGGATACTTATATGCAGCTTTGTCTCCCATGTGTGCCCTTGTATTGCTGGCTTAATGATATAAAGAAAAAATAGAACAATAGAACAGGATTAGCACATAACAGCACTGAGCAGCACCTTCACTTAGTCTTCAGGTGCCTTGCACCAGTTATCAAGCATTCTTTTCAGTTTTCTAATCTCATGTTCTGTTAAAGCAGTTGCTTGACATGTTGCCGATATCAGTATTTTCTTAGAAAACAAAAAAGACAGCTACTAAACTGACAACAGAAACCTATTTTTATGCAATTGTTGGTGGGTCCAGAAAGATATGTTTGCTGATTAAATAAAAATAAACCATGTATCAATTCCAAGGGAAGCAAAGATCTTCAGCCATTAGAGGTATTTATATGCCTAACAGAATGAGGCATAAGCTTTGGTTTTTTCTAAAACTGGTACATTTACTGCTAAATACTGCATGGCTTCTATTGCTGCTGTGATATATTTGCTACAATCAAGCAGAATTAAATGCATGGTATTTCAGTTCCACTACAGTGCAATGTGCTGAAATAAAGAGACCTGTTAGAAAATAAAGAAGAGGTGATATGGATTTGTTCCCCAAATGAGCAAAACTGGATTTTATTTTGCTACCACTGTGCTAATGGCAGCTGCATCACATGTCTTGCATCACTGATCCTTGATCCACCTGCTGCAGCTTTAGTCTACTCTCATAGGAGCCATTACTTTCCAAACACTCCCCAAAAGCTGCACATTTGCAGAAAAAATACAATTAGTTTTTTAACTGCAGATTTTCTGCAAATTGGAGTGGAACCTCGTGAAATCATAGCTGTTTTAGTACATGTGTTTCATGTGACTGGATAGCAGTGCCAACAGCCAGCAAATGTGTTGGTCATGAGAGCAGCGGGGGGGGGATTCTCCCCAACCTTTGCAAACTCCACTGCTGTTAGTGCTGCCAAGGCACTCCAAGCCACCACCACCCATTTGCCTGTTGGGACATGTTCTCTTCCTTGACTAATGGTTGGGTGGTGGCGGCAGCTGGAGAACACACAGGCAGCACCAGTGGTGGTGGAGGACCCCCCCCCCACTCCCACTGTAATAACATGGCTTCTGCTATTGCTTTTCTTTCTGTACTACAATTTTGTTCTTGGCCACCACTGCTCAGTCATTTCCAAGATAAACCCAGGTGACCGCAGAGGATGTCTACTTATGGTTTTAAATGCTGTGCATTGGTCACCATTTTTAACCACAAAACAATTTGTGCCATGGGAAGCAACAATATTACCCCTCCTTGCTCCTTGCATGGACACAAGGCAGCATGCATCATTAAACTACAATATGAAATGTAACAATGGTGATTGTACAATTGCAGTCAAGGGATCAAACAAGTACCATTCTAAAAACAACAGCATAAGCAACACCAGAACACATTCAAAGCAGTACAGTATAACAATCCATTAAAAACACTCAGACAGCCAGTTACTTAGAGAAAGCTTGCCTTAAGAGAAATGTTTTTGTCTGCTTGTGGAAGAACAGCAAATATGGGTCCAGTCCTGGGGGAGGAAATTCCAAAGTATGTGAGCTGCAAAAAGGACGGCCCTCTCCCATGTATCCCAACATACATATCTGTCAAGGTGTGCGGCTGAGAGCAAGGCCTCATCTGATGATCTTAAGACCCAAACAGGTTCATAAGGGGAGACATGGTCCTTCAGATAGCTTGGAACCAAAACAACAAAAGTCACTTTGCATTCCACCCAGTTTTTTCAAGATGTATAGTTATATCCATTGAAGTACTTCATTAAATCTGCAAAAATGTAATCATGCTCAGTCATCAAAAGAGATGGTAGATAAAAGAGATAATTATATACTGTAACTACTATTTTAGTGAACTATATATTTTTGTAATAATTCTTTTTTAAAAGCAATATGATTTGGAATCATTTTGGCATGCAGAAATCATCTAATGAATTGTGGGTTTTGATCATTTGTTTGCTTTATGAGTGTAATGTGAATCATCATTCTTTATATGTCTGTTTTCCTTCTGAAGGTTCTGTAGCCACAGCATGTCGTGATGCTGGAGTCCCCATGAACGGAACACGAAACGGAGATGGAAGAGAACCTGGAGACACTGTCATTTTTCAATGTGACCCTGGCTATGAATTACAAGGAGATGAAAGAATAACCTGCATTCAGGTAGAAAATCGGTACTTCTGGCAGCCCAACCCACCAGTCTGTATAGGTATGCAGAAATCAAGCCAAGACACCACTGCTTTTCTGATTTTGAAAACATATTATAATTACAGTCACAGATCCAAATTCCAATACTAGCTAAAGTTGAATTAGATCCAAATATTAGGATAACCAGAGACCTGTTGGGTGGTTATGTACGCTATTCTTCTCCAGACATGAGGGGAGCCCCTAGCCCTGCTCTCCCCTTCTTATTGTTGCTATGTGCTCTCAAGTCGGCTCTAACTCATGGTGATCCTATGAATAAGTGATTTCCAAAATGTCTTGTCTTCATCTGCTCTCTTCAGCTCTTGGAAACTCAAGCTTGTGGCTTAGACAGCCATTCCACCTTGTATTCACTCTCCTTCTTTTCCTACTGCTATCCACTTTTCCAAGCATTATAGCCTTTTCAAGAGAATCCTTTCATGCTCATTCACAAAATAATGAGTCTAAAGAGTAAAGACTCTCATTCACATGAATGCTTTTCATGTGGCAAAACCCATGGCTTCTCCTGCAAGGCCTCCATATAAGCATTAGCCTTTCCTCTTCATAATCCCTTTGGCATTCCTCTTCTCACATGTTGAATAGTACTGGGCAACTAATGCCAAAATGGAACTCGATTAAACCTAATTGTGGGTGTGTCTGTGTAGATTCTCAGCCATCCAGGTGAGGTTATCCAGAAGTTGTATCATGGCAACTGGACTTCTTCTCTTGTGAGAATGAAACAAGGAAAGAAGTCCAGTTACCATGACTCTGCTTCTAGACTCAATATGGGTGCTACTGCATCCTTTGTAGAGGCTAGAATTGTGCCCTCCCAGCCCATACAAGCAAGCAAGCAAGTAAGCAATAAATAAATAAATAAATAAATAAATAAATAAATAAATAAATAAATAAATAATAGAGAAATAGAGAAATGGACTAATATAAAATATGAACAATTTTACTGCTGTATGAAGATATTCAGAAGGGGAACTCAGTAGACGATAATGTTAGTAAATTATATAAAAATTTGGATTTAGAAGAAGAAAATAGCGAAGGAACTGGACTGAAGTTAATTTGGGAACATTAAAAAAAGAGGAAGATAAAATAAGGATAGAGTTGGGCACAAAAGTGCTAAAATGGCGTTTTGTTTCATTTATCATTTCATTTTTATTTTTTGTTTCATTTGAAATGTTTTTTTTTAAAAAACACTTATCTTCATTTTTCATTTTGATTCATTTTTTATGTTTTTATTTTTTATGTTTTTATGTGTGTAACTGTTGTTTTATGTGTTTTTATATTTTTTTTACTATTTTTGGGTGGGTTGGGGGAATGGTGCAGGGTTTATAAAGTTTGTTTTTATTTTTATTTTTATTTTTAGTCCACAAAGCTGCAGTGCTCGCCTCTTGCTTTGGGGGTTAAAACCCCATTCTTCCACCCAAATTGGGTGCATTGGGGGGAATGTGTGGGGGTTTCAAACTGTCTTTGATCCTCCGAAGCAAGCAGCTTCATCCCCACACATGCCCGATTGGGGTGGAAAATGAAACAAAACAAAAAAGAATTTTTTGCTTCATTCCATTTCATTTAAAAAAATCAGTTCATTTTTCATTTTGTTGCGAAACAAAATGAAAAATGAAAAATGAAACAAAAAAATAATTTCGTGCTCATCTCTAAATATGTAGAATGAGAATACTTAGATCTATGTCAGTTAGACTAAAGGAAATATGTTAAAAATAAGTTCAAGATGGTATTTGATACCAGTGAAATTGAATAAAATACAGTGGACCCTCTTTTTAACAGAAAATCCACTTAAAGGAAAAAAATCCATAGATAGGGGGAAATTGCTTAACAGAATCACCTATTGGGTGAATCTGTACAACCGAAAAATTGTCACAATTCAGGATTAATTCATTTTCAATGCATTCCTACGGGAAATTTGTACAAAGGAAATTTTGCTTAACATAATTTCATTTGGAACAAATTAATTCTTTTATACAAGGTACCACTGTAAATGCTAATTTCTGTAAGCTTTGTTGCAAATGTGATAAGGTAGTTGGTATGTTTTTCATTTGTAGTGGGAATGTAAAAATGATACAAAATTTTTGGAAATGTATTTTTAAAGAATTTAGTGATATATTATAAAGGAATATAGAGCCCAATTCTGAAATTTATTTATTGCCATTATTTGTTGATAGTAATTATGATTTTAAAACTAGAGAGTTGATTACAAATTTATTGACAGCAGCTAGCTTAATAATAGCAAGAAATTGGAAATTCAAACACGAACTATATTTAGATGAATGGCATAACGAATTATGGAATATTGCTTTAAACCATAAATTGACATGTATTTTAAAGATTTAAAAGGGAGAGTTAAAAAGAGATATTTTTATGAGATTTGGGGTAGATTTATTGAATATGTGCTTGTAAGAGAAAAGGGTAAAGCTTCTGCACAACAATCAATTCTGTTCCGGAGGGCAGGATAATGAGTGAAAGTAAGAAGAATGGTTCCACTGGTGAAGGGGTGCACTGTTGCTGATGATTTGTTTTCTTTGTAATTTGTATTTTGTATAAATAAAATTCGTATTTTAAAATTTATTATTATTATTATTATTATTATTATTATTATTATTATTATTATTATTATTATTATTATTAATAATAATAATAATAATAATAATAATAATAATAATAATAATAATAATAATAATAATAATAATAATAATAATAATAATAATAATAATAATCCCCCACAAGGGTGCCGCCTTGTTGTGGTGGAGGGTTTAACTGCTCTAGTGATGTTGAGGGCTGTACTGGTGGTAGTGTAAACTACCAGTAGATCCAACCATACTAGAGAGATCTCGACTGAGGAACAGAATTACATGCACCCAACAACCCATGAATCATGATGAAATATAATCAAAAGATGCCTATACCAGCTTGGTCGTTGCCCGGGTTAACAAGGACTGCGATGGGTGTTGATGAACCTGGACATTGATAAATGAGCTACATGTCACGGGTCCCATTGCTGAGCAACCAGGGCATGGGCCTGTAGAATTACTGGAAGTTGAACCATCTCAGAAGCGGCAGAAATATACTTTATCAGAGAATCATGAAATGCTATTATAGAGCAGAACCTGGAAAACGAGGCTACCAAAAGCAGATGCATCAATTATGGAAACAAAAATATCCGAACTCCAAGATAACTGAATTACGATTAGCTGACCAGCAAAGATATATTATTAGAAACAAGGTGTTTAATAAAAATGAACTAGAAGAAATAAAGACGAGTTGTGAAATAGGGGGTCCACAAATTATAGGAGGAGAAAATAGATTAGTAACACCTGGTGACATTGAGCAATCTGAACTTGAAGGAATTATGGATGTTGTGCAAAAATTTGAAACACAAGAAGGTTCAATTAGAACTGGAACACCAGTAGAGCTCACTATTAGGCAGCAAGAAATGAAGAATAAAATACTGACAAATGCTGCATTAAATGAAGAGAGAGGAAGGCTTCCGATTTTGAAGACTGTGCCTAGAAAAAAATTTGGTACCATTGATGAACAATGTAAACTCTGCACTTGCAACAATCCAGAAAATGTCAATTGAATAGATAAATCAGCTTGCTTATAATGCAGCAGTAATAGTAACAGAAGAACTAGGGATTCCACCATTAAATCCCCCCCAAAATGTCTTGAGAAACCATGATGGAAGATCAGGCTGGAGTTTTAAATCAAAAGACTCCGAGAAGATGCGAGTAACTTAAAAAACCTGCAGGAGGACAAATTAAAGAATGATAAGATCAAGTAATATTTGACTGAAAAATACTGGCTAAGTACAAGGAGAATTGGAGAAGAATTGGAAATAGTGAAGCAGCAAATAACAGCAACAGCTAGAGAAACTGAAAGATATGATGCTAGATTTACTCAGTATAAAGACAACCAGTTGTTTCGATCAGATCAAAGAAAGTTCTATCAGAGTTTAAATCAGAAGATAGATATAAAGAATGAAAAGCCTGAGAAAATGACAACCATTGAGTTTGGGAAAGACATATGGGTGACTGAGAAAGACTATACTAGAAATGCTGGATGGCTCCAAGATTTTGAGAAAAAATTCCCCAAGTGCAAAATGGACCAACTAGAAATAACAGTTGATATGATCGCCAAAAGAGTGCAAAGAGTCAAAAATTGGACATCACCTGGCAATGATCAACTGCATGGGTTTTGGATTAAACACCTGACCAGTCTGCATGGAAAAGTGGCCCAACAATTTAATGAAATGTTGAGGTCAAGTTATATTAATGAGTGGTTAACAACTGGCAAAACCTACTTGATTCAGAAGGATCCAACAAAAGGGCCAATACCTGAAAATTACAGGCCAATCACGTGTTTACCAACTATGTATAAACTGCTGACAGGCATCATAGCTGATAAAGAGTCCAGGATTATTTGGAAGCAAATAATATCATGCCAGTAGAGCAGAAAGGGAACAAACGGGGAAGTAGAGGCACAAAAGATCAGTTACTCATTGATAAAATGAACCTAGAGAATTGTAAAGCCCAGAAAACTAATTTATATATCACTTGGATTGACTATAAAAAAGCCTTTGACTCAGTACCTCATAGTTAGATTATTAAGTGCCTGGATGCCATTGGGATACGTAAAAGTGTTAGTGCCCTAATTGAAAATGCAGTGAAGAACTGGAAAACAGAATTGTTTGTCAGGGACAAAAGCTACGGATTGGTTAACATTAAATGAGGGATTTTTCAAGGTGACTCTTTGTCACCTCTGCTAATTACTATTGCATTGATTCCCCTCTCAATAATTTTGCAGAAGACAAATTTAGGGTACCAAGCTGCTAAAAATTCAGGGAAAATTTCTCATCTATTGTATATGGATGACTGAAAGTTGTATGGAAAATCAGAAACTGAAATAAACTCACTGACGAACACAGCCCAAATTTTCAGTACTGATGTTAGTATTGAGTTTGGACTCAACATATGTGCCACAGTGGCACTGAGAAAAGGAAAAATCATTGCACCTAGGGCACAAAAAAGCCTGGCATCATCCCTGCATGTGAAAATGTACTCTTTTGACATTGTAAGTGGGTGTTTTACACTCTCAGTTTCTGCTAGATAATTTAATGAGATTAGGTGATTTGGCATTCAAGAAGGAAAAAGACACAACTGTTGCAACGGATTTTTCCATTACATACTTTCCTGTGCAGCCCTTCATGCTTCCTCAAAGATTTCCAGAGGAACAGAGAGTCATTGAGAACATAATGGAAAATCTCTTTTGACTACCTAATGTGGTAGTATGGTATAGTGTGAAGGGTGATGGACTGGGACTCAGGAGACTCGGATTTGATTTCTGGGCTCTGCCATGGAAACAGACTGGGTGATGAAACTTATGAATGCACCCTTTAAAACACTTGTCACCACCACCACCACTACCACTACCATCATCATCATAATCATTATCATCAAATAGGATAGTATCCTTCAGAATACTTGAAGACCCTATTAGTGTCGTGATAAATCAATTCTAACTTGGCAGCACGTAACAGCATTGCTGTGGCAGAGGGAAAATTACCAAAATCAGGACTGATCAACTATTTCGATGATTTGGAAGATATATCCCCTTGTGCAGCTGGGTATGCTTTCTGCAGGTCTTCCGATCTTCTGTGGAGACTTCAACGCATAGAAAGGGACATAGGATGGAAGGAGAGGAAAAGAAAGTTTCATTGTGCAAGCAGCTTTCTGTTAATACAGTGGTTCCCAACCTGGGGGTCAAATGACCATTTTACAGGGGGCGCAATGAACCAGTGAAGAAAAAGGCACAAACAGTTTACGTCTGGAGGAGAGGGGGAGGAAGGGGAGTAGAGTGAGCTACAGCTTAATAGTTGGAAGGGAAGTCAGTCATAGAATCTTAGAATCATAGAGTTGGAAGAGACCTCAAGGGCCATCCAGTCCAACCACCAGCGATGCAGACACCCCATCACAGTATTTCTGACAGATGGCCGTTCAGTCACTGCTTAAAAACCTCCAAAGAAGGAGACTCCACCACCCTCCATGGCAGCATATTCCACTGCCAAACCGTTGACTGAGGGTGCCTGTAGAGGGAAGTTGTCTATGGCACCTGCCACAGTGGCCCGCCAAAGGGGGCTTGTGGCCTCTTCCAAGGAGGGCAAGTGGTCACCACAACATGAGGAACTGTATTAAAGAGTTGTGGCATTAGGAAGGTTGCAAACCACTGTGTTGATGCAATGCTGAATTGCACCCCAAGCATTTCTATTATTAATTATACAAACAAATAAATATTTATGTTAGTCAAATTGAATGTGCTTAGTCTAGCAGGTCCATTTTATGTCTGAAATGTTGGTATGACTGTACAACTAAAAGTAATGTTCAATGTCTTGTTGACAAAGGCATAGTCTGAGCTTGCTAGATGGCTTGACCTGAGTTTCAGGACACTCAAGTAACACAAACAGACCTTGCACACTGCCATTTTTAAGACAACACCATTTGCCTTGATTTTCCCTACTGTATCAACATGTTTGTTAGAATCTCCATTATTAAATGACAGCCTTCATTTCATAACTTAAAGGCTGGATATCCTGGGCAATGGAACTGTTAGAATAATAGTCCAGAAGCCTATATTTGTTAAGTATACTTAAGTAAACAAATCATGGTGATAAACTGCCACTCCGTCATAAGGTGCTGGGTGTTTTACTGGACATGGACTTGTTCAGGAATGCAACCAGCAGCTTAATTGGGAATGGCAATTTGTCACCAAGGCTTAATCAATGTTACTTACTTAAATGCAAATCAGCATTGAGATTTTGGCTGGTGAACTGCAGAAGTGGAAATGACCCCAAGCAAGGATCACTGAATCCAATACCCAGTTAAGGCAGGAAACCCTCACTAATGCAGCTCAAAAGGAAGAATGTGTTCTATAGCTCTCTGTGTCTTTCTCTACCCACAGTGCATTTTGGCATAGAACCACACATAAATAGCATTGGATATTACCTTTGTTCCTGGAAAATAAATTATAATAATACAGTAATCCCCCACCTATTGCGGGGGTTAGGGACCTTACCCAACCCGCGATAATTGAAAATCCGCGATATGGGGATGCTGAGTTAGGTCAGGACTGGGGGGGGGGCATGGCACTGCCCTGGACAGGCCTCCAACAGGCTTCCCAGTCCCCAGAAGTGGTTTCTTGCAATCCGGAAGTCACTTCTGGTTTGTTGGAAACCACTTCTGGGGCCTTTGACAGGCCCGGGAAGCCCATCAGAGGCCCATTTGGGACAGCCTGTCAGGACTGGGTTAAGTGCAGTAGGACTCAAACAGGCCCAGGCAGCTTACCCAAGGGGCCCTTGCCTTTCATATACTGTACTGTGGTCCCGCAATATACCGGGACCGCAGTATATGAACCATGAAATGGCGGGGGACCACTGTAGCAGGTTCATGAACATGAGTTCAAGATAATATTTCCCTTCCCTTGCTTATTGCCGATTTATTGGGGAAAATGATTTCAAATAAAAAAGAAGTAGTGTGGGGCTTCACTTGTTAATATCGGTGTTTGGTTTATTCACAGCACCTTGTGGAGGCAATCTGACTGGCTCATCCGGTTTTATTCTTTCTCCAAACTTTCCTCATCCTTATCCCCATAGCAGAGACTGTGACTGGACTATTACTGTTAATAATGATTATGTAATATCCTTAGCATTTATCAGGTAAGTGACTGCTTGTCTCATTGTTTATTTAATCAATGTATCATTGGCTTCTTAGAAGACTCCCTGTCAAGGAGGATGGGTTGCTTTCAATCTTCAGTCTGTTTGGGATATTAAAGTAATTTAATATAACCTTATTTAAATGTATTGGTTAGTTCTGAGATTAAAGCAAAGTGTTCTGCTTATATACCGCCCCATACCACTTCAAGTAGTCTCTGGGCGGTTTAAAGTTTAATAGTATGCAGGCTACACTCCCCCCCCCAACAAGCTGGGTACTCATTTTACCAACCTCAGAAGGATGGAAGGCAGAGTCAACCATGAGCCGGCTACCTGGGATCGACCCCAGGTCGTGAGCACAGTTTTACCTGCAGTACAGGCATTTAACCACTGTGCCACAAGGCTCCATTATAGAAATTATATAAAATATTTTATACTACCTTGGATTCTTATAGGCTGCATCCAGCCTATAAGACATATCCAGCCTATAAGACATATCACTCATTCTGTAAGCCGCCTTTGGTCCTTTGTCCAAGGAGGAAGGCGTTGTAAAAATACTCTAAAATAAAATAATAAATAAATATCAATATGCCTATATAATAGGCTGTATGTCAATAACACTCTGCTTATTTGTTTGTTTATTTGGTTAATTTCTTGTAACATAACATAAGAACATAAGAAGAGCCATGCTGGCTCAGGCCAAAGGCCCATCTAGACCAGCTTCCTGTATCTCACAGTGGCCCCACCAAATACTTCTGGGAGCGCATGAGACTAGATATCTGTCTCCTGCTACTACTCCCCTGCATCTGGCCCTTTATGTACCCTGGTTTTAAGCCTGGAGATTACACATCTCTTCTCCATCATGGTTTGTAACCTGTGATGGACCTCTCCTCCAGGAATCTATCCAATCCCCTTTTGAAGGCATCCAGGCTAGATGCCATCACCACATCTTGTTGCAGGGAGTTCCACACACTAACAACACGATGGGTAAAAAAATGTTTTTCTTTTGTCTGTTCTCACTCTCCCAACCCCCGAGTTTGAGTGGATGTCTTCTAGTTTTGGTATTTTGTGAGAGGGAGAAGAATGTCCCTCTATCCACTTGACTAATGTCCTGCATTATTTTGTGCGCCTCAATGATATCCCCCTCAGGCGCCTTTTTTTTCCAGACTAAAGAGCCCCAAATGTTTTAGCCTTTTCTCATATGGGAGGTCCCTCAGCCCAGTAATCATTTTAGTCACTCTCTTCTGCACCTTTCTCTGCTTTTTCAGGGCAGCCTACCAAATTTGTACAAGAAAAATCTAGGCTTAATAGCTTTTAGCTGTTCTTTTTTATACTGCCATTACAGTTTATTAAAATACCCAATATCTATGAACAGTCAGAAACCAAGAATGTACGTCTCAGAACATGAGCTGATTAATCTAGAAAACAGTGTGTTGTTTCGAGACTACAGATTAAGCAAGCATCACATCTGTTTGTTTGTTTGTTTCAATCAGATTTGTTGGCTGCCCTTTAAGATAAGAATCAAGAAACAGAATAAAGCATTAAAATAACATGCTGAAGCACAGAATGGTAATTAAAGCCTGCTCTTCTGAGGGCCTTTGTACACGACCCCTAAACTCCGCCCCAAATGGCTGCCAGCTCCGGAGCTTACAATTGTTTCCCCACCAGCTCCGGAGTTTGCAGAAAATTAAGTACGACCACACCCACCTAAGCGCGTCCCAGCGCACTTTTCATGTACCTGCTCTCAGAAGGTGAAAATCCCTGATACGGATTTAAGGGAGTGAGTGCCGGGCTCTCCTCACTTCTGTTTGTTGTTGTTTTTGCCTCCCGCCCCTTTAAGAGAAGGAATCAGGACGACGACGGGGCTCCGGGCGGCTTCAGAGGTGTGCCTGCATTTTTTTCCTCTCTTTTTTTCTCCCTCCCCTCATGCAGACAGGAGCAAGGAAGTCCGGAGGGGTGGGGACGTAGGAAGAGCAACAAACCCCCAAGATCTCTGGTCCGAATTTAAGTGGCCAGCGGATCTTAGGGGTCGTGTGAAAAGGCCCTGAGATGCTGGGATGTCAAGGATGATTGTGCTATGGATGGGCAGGTGTGAAGTTCTCCAAATTTTGCTGGATTATAGCTTTCAGTATCCCAAAATAGGGAGATTTTGGGAGGTGTTGTTTCAGAACATATGAAAGGGAACACTAGACTCAGATGAGTTCAGTCAATGAAAAACAATCTTCATTTAGCATTGGAAAGAGATCAGCATTGTCATTAGGTAAGCTTTCGGGAGGAAATATTACAAATACAGTGAGGAGGAACTGAAAAAGCACTTACCGGTAGCTTTGTTGGTTAGCCATGAAATTTGGGTCAAACATGCTGGTGTTTGCCTACGACTGAAGGATAAATTGCTAGCAGACAGCCATTCCAAGGCAGGAAGACCCATAGTCAGGTCACACTGGGAATTGCATCCATTCTTAGTGGCTGATTAAATGTTAATAAATAAAATGGAATTATTTTTCACCTTTATGAACTCACAAAAGGCAATAAATAGACCTCTTATAGCCTTTATAATTAAATTGTAAAACATCCGGTGAGTACTTTAAACATTATGGGACAATTTATAAGCAGAACACTTTATTTGAGAAACTGCCTCCTTCCAAATAATCCGGTCTGTCCCCTTAAGTCAGCAGAGAAGGCCCTTCTATGAGTGCTGCCTAGAGATATGAAGGCTTGAGGGGGGGGGAAACAAATAGAAAAATTCAGAAAAAGATTTGTTCCCCCCCCCCAATTTTTTCTTGAAGTCTTTTTTTTTTTTCAGAAAATGAAAAAAAATGATTATGGAATGTTTTATTTTAACATGATGTATAAAACATTTCAAGATAGGGTGTTCTAATATTTTCTAATTCGTTTCCAAATAATATGCATAGTGTCAGATTATTCTGATTTCTGTGCTCTAAGGACAAGCAAGTCCTAGGTTACAAACCGAACACTCCAATGCAAGAAGCAAGATACATTTATCCCTTTAGGAGGTACTGCTATTGTCACAAGAAAAAGAAAAAAAAGTTTTCACTTTTGTTTTTGCATGTGGGTGGGTATGTTTGGTTCTGTTCTGTCCTCTTCACTAGGCCTCAAAGCAATGGAAGAAAATACAGAGCAACAAAAATGATTCTGATTATATTTCATGCCCATTCATTGAAACTTAGTGCCACTTCCTTCTACACATTTCCCCCCTCTTCAATTCTTTTTACGAGAATGAGGTTTTTATTTTATTTTGATTTAATACTGTAAATAGCAAATATGAATGGTTAGTTCTGGATTTTTAAACATTGTTTTGTAGAGGTTTTTTTTGTTCCACATAAACTAGTAAACATTTCATTAGATGTTGCTACATGTGTTACTTACAATTACAAATACTGGTAAATATTATTTGAAAAGTAAATTCTGTTTGTAATAATGGTTTGGAGATATTTTAATATATTTTAATATGCTACTTGTGATAATTGTATGCCAAGTCAAATTGTCCATAGTCATATTTTATTTTCCTAAAGTAACAGAATGACTTTCAGGCTGTAAAAGGGGGTAGGGAGTGCAAATGTAGCATTTTTTGAATTTTTCCAAAAATTTCCATATTTTTTTTCAGAAGAAAAGGGGGAAATGGTTTTTTTTCCCCAAACTTCAAAATTTGCAGACATTTTTCATCTCTAGTGCCACCACCCAGGGAGGTGCATGGGTTGGTGGCAAGAAATAGGGCTTTCTCAGTAGTGGCACCAATATTATGAAATTCCTTCCCCTTTGAACTAAGAACTGCCTCCTCCCTGGAAACATTTAAGCTAGACCTTAAGACTTATTTATTTAGGCAAGCTTTCTGAGCCTCCATCCATTTACAAATGTTTATGTATAACATCTTAATATTCAGTTTTTATCAGCTGGGAACATTTTAAACTTTGCTGCTGCAGCAGCTTTAGTATTGTTTTTAGAGGATTTTTATGATTATTTTTATGATTGTTTCTAAATGCTGTTATTTGCTATTTTTAATATTTTGTGTATGTGTTGTTTTAATATACTGTGTTAAAATATTGTTGTAAACTGTCTTGGGTCCCTTCGGGGAGAAAGGCAGCATAGAAATAAATTTATTATTATTATTATTACTGTTTATTATATACATGGACCAAGTTTACACACAGGTGTTATATATAAGTAACCTTTTAGGTGCCTGGGGAGAACTTACCTGGGTGGACTATTTTATGGTGCATAATTCAGTCATCAAAATCTAATCTCCACCAAACCTGAAAGGATTGTATGGAAGGATTATAGAGGGGAGTTGAGGGAAGGCTTTTCTACAAGTTTAGTGCTTTTAGGTATCTGGAGAAAACTATCTTGTGAGGGCTGTTCTTCAACTAATGTGAGCAAAAGAGGGTATCCTGTAGACCATATTGACTGGAGCCATTGGTGGTGTCAATATTCAGGCTGTCCTTTGCTATGTTAAGCTTGGCATATTTTTCCTGCTGGCAACACAGGCACAAATGTGGGTTTTGCTTAACATATCCAGAGGATGAGTGAATTTCCAGTTTTTCATGATTAAGTAGTTTAAGAATTTCAAGCAGGGTAACATTTGCAATCTATACAGGGAAATCTGTTATTGACCCTTAAACTAAAATACCAGAGATTGGTTTTACGGCATTTACAGTTGTATACATAAGATTAAAAGGAAATGTCATAGCCATATTAATAGCCTATTTTATAAGCCATATATTTGCATAAAAATAAGGCTCAGGTGAGCAATGCTGTCCTGGTTATTAAATGCTGCTTGTTCAAATTCTTTGTCACAGTTCAGTGCCTAAAGGGATGCCAGAGTTTAAACAAAGCAAAACTATTACCCCTTACTGTCTTTTCTGCCTTAAAATATGAAAAGAATATTTGTGAATATAAGCAGAAACAAAAGGTTCACGGAAATCAGGGGACCAGTGCTAAAAACATGCTCAGATTTTGGTCATCTGTAAGAATATTTTTTAAAATATTATATTTACATATATTTTAACCACCTGTAATATTGTTCATTTTATCCAGCAACAAACATGTATTAGAATCAGTAAGAATATGGAAAAGAAATTCTGTCAAACCAACACAAAACTTTTTCAGACAAATATTGCTCAGTTAGCAGACTTGATCAGGGTAAGGTGCAGGTAGGTTCCAGCTAACCTTTCTCTCTCTCTCTCTCTCTCTCCTTTTTTTCTTTGACATTTTGCAGTTTCAGTATAGAACCAAACTATGATTTCCTCTACATATATGATGGTCCAGACAGCAACAGCCCACTTATTGGGAGCTTTCAAGATAGCAAGCTACCGGAGAGGATAGAAAGTAGTTCAAACTCTATGCACCTGGCTTTTCGAAGTGATGGATCAGTTAGTTGCAGTCATCATGTGTGACCCAACAGCATCGACAGGCCAAGTGAAGCCTCATAAGGAATGTGTGACACCCAAGGCTGTCTTAACTCCTTCTGACACTTCCCTAGTGTCAAAAGGAATCCTTTGAAACAAAAAAGGTTGTAAATGGAATGAAAAATGGTTTTCACTTGGAGTATAAAGGTAAATTGAAGTAAATATACACTGCATATTCTAACATGATTCCTTAGTAGCGGCTCTATCATATCAGCTCAAGAAGTAGCTGCTGAAAGTCATGGTTTTCATCAGTTTTCCCCCATTCATTGTATCCCATTTTAAACCATAATTTGTTCATTGTGTCTTATTGGAAATTATTGCTTGTCACATACTGTATAGAAACTTGAAAGTCTTACTGCAATCTTTGTATTTTAAAAAATTGCTTCTTTAGTCCTGGTAATAACCCAGAGTCTGGGCTGGGACCTCACATCTTTGAATTCCCTTTCATACAAATTGATCTCACTAAATTAGAAGTAGGAATCTAAAAATATGATGTGCCATAGATTAGATTGAAGGTGACATCTTCTTAGCACTGTGCTAATGATATTTTTGATACCTTTGAATTAAATAGAGATGCAGTCATCATGTGTGACCCAACAGCATTGACAGGCCAAGTGAAGCCTCATAAGGAATGTGTGACACCCAAGGCTGTCTTAACTCCTTCTGACACTTCCCTACTCCTTGTCAAAAGGAATCCTTTGAACAAAAAAGGTTGTAAATGGAATGAAAAATAAGCACAGAAAGTTAGTAAAAAAGCCCATCTAAGTAAATGTTTATCACAATTTTCTTCCTAACCAAATTCATAAAATGTAATTTCCCCAAACAAATATCAATAAAATGGCCCCACAAATTTGATGTGAAGGCTGCATCTTATAACTGCATGCTGTTCCCTAGACATTTTTCATTATATTGTTTAGGAAGCCATGCCCACATCCAGTTTGACAAACAATGCATTCAGAGCTATAACTAGCAGTTTTACTGCCCTACTGGTTAAGATCATACCATGTGAGTGTGGGCATTCTTAGGGAAAAGACAGTGGAATTGGGAATACTCTCCGAGTCCTTGCATATGATGATGGCCTTATTGGTTCTACAATGAGTTTGGCTGTTTTGTACACTCTTCTGCCCAGGATGCACACGTTTGCACCCTCCCAGCAATAAATTATGATGGCAGCTGCATATCTGTCCAGAAACTAATTGTGTGCCTTTTACATTGCAGTGAACTGGGTCAAAAATCAGTGGTCTTGCCACCCTATTATGGCCCAAATTGTGTTAGACCAGGACTGGGAGTTGAGTCATGGCTACTGGACTTCTTTTTTGAGAGATAGAAACGTTTCACTGTTCATCCAAACAGCTTCATCGGTCTGAATACAGCTAGTGCAAGTAGTCCTTCTTATAGTCAGCTTGACCTCTTGTCCCCTGGTCTGATTGGCTCATAAGATGAACAATAGCCTGAATAGGCTCGTTAGAGAGACATTACTGTCCATGGCCTTAAGGTAAACAATGGCTTAAGGTGCTGAAACCCATCAAGAATGGGTCGTTAGCTGTGACCTTGGTGGTGAAGGCTCTTTGATTTGCCTGGGTACTTTGGAAAGTACAGCCTGATAAGTAGCAGAAAGACTATTGTCCCACGTACACTGCTTTGCCAAAAACACACCTGAGCCACCCAACCAGCCCACCGCTAGGAGCAATATAGCTAACCTTTACCCAGCCACCTGGAGCCCACCACCTCTGTTGAGGAAGGGATTTTCAATGCTAACATGAATGGCTTCCCTTACTCCTCTTTCAAACCACCTCTCTTCTTTGTCTAATATGTGTACATCCTCATCTTTGAAAGAGTGGCCCCTTTTTCCTTCAAACAGGGAGGTGTACTGCTGATTCTGGTCCTGAGCTGTTACCCCTCCTATGTTGGGCCATTCAGGTAGGTTTCTGTTTAATGGCTGTTTAGTTTCTCCGATGTAGAGGTCTGAACACTCTTCACTGCATTGGACTGCATATACTATATTGCTCCTTTTATGGTTTGGTATCGGATCCTTTGGGTGGACAAGTC
Source organism: Phrynocephalus guinanensis (assembly GCA_037367245.1). Classification (NCBI taxonomy): domain Eukaryota; kingdom Metazoa; phylum Chordata; class Lepidosauria; order Squamata; family Agamidae; genus Phrynocephalus; species Phrynocephalus guinanensis. Next base: position 22,651,056 of record CM074739.1, read on the forward strand.
TCTGCCTTAGTGTGTTCCTGGGTTTGAAATAAACAGGGATGTGGTGTTTGCCAAAAATCCTTTTAAGCTTCTCTCACACTCCCGCCATGTAAGGAATGACCAGGTTCTTCCGTCGGGTCTGGGTCTCAGACTGATCCCTTGTTCTTCTGGGATGGCCCACTGCTTTGTTGAAGGCCCACTTTGGATATCCACAGGCCTTAAGTGCTGTCTTCAGGTGCCCGTCTTCCTTCTTCTTGGTCATTCCTTACATGGTGGGAGTGTCGGAGAAGCTTAAAAGGATTTTTGGCAAACACCACATCCCTGTTTATTTCAAACCCAGGAACACACTGGTTCAGGTACGTAGATGATACCTGGGTGAAAATAAAGACTCAGGAAGTACAGGCCTTTACAGACCACATCAACGCAGTGGATCCTAATATTAAGTTCACTAGGGAAGACACCCAAGACAACAGGCTGGCTTTCCTGGATTGTCCAGTCATCATCAGACCTGACCGTGGCCTGGGAGTAGAAATTTACAGGAAACCCACCCACACAGATCAATACTTAATGTTTGACTCCCACCATCCATTACAACACAAACTAGGAGTCATCAGGACCCTAAGCCACAGAGCAGAGAGCATCCCCACCTCCACAGAAGCCAAGAAGAAGGAAGACGGTTGTGGGATAGCAGCCTTAGATGAGGCAGGAAGTGGCAGACCTATTGGCTATGAAGCTGCATCTGAAGCAGAGGATTGGGTTTCACACCCCAGCACCTCAACAAAGAAATCTAGGTCATGCACACCCACCCATACCTCCTCTCCTGGCTCTTCTGTGAAATATATAAGTTTCTGTTTGGTGGGTGGGGGTGGATTTGATGCAGAAAACTAATGTGCTCCATTTGGGAATTGGGGTATAATTTAGTAAACACACTAGGAATATCCAATTGGGAACAGATTAAAGAAAATGGAATATTATCCAGTGGTTGAAGTGAAAGGGACAGAAATTTTTGGAAAACCATCATCACGCATTATATACATTTACATTTTGTACTTTAATGCAAAGGGATTGTCAGTTCAATTAAACTTGTATGGGAGAAATAATGTTGAAAATGGAAAAATAATACAAAATTACAGTGATAGGTTGAGATATTGTAACAAAACTACCTTTTCCCACAATTGCAGCCAAACTACGGGAGTCCTGCTTTGATCCTGGGAATATAATGAATGGCACCAGACTTGGAATGGATTATAAACTGGGGTCAACAGTCACATACTACTGTGATGCCGGATATGTCCTTCAAGGTTATTCTACACTTACTTGCATTATGGGAGATGATGGAAGACCTGGATGGAATAGAGTATTACCAAGCTGCCATGGTACGTCCAGTGTGTTTGTGTGCATGAGAAAGAGAGGGAGATGGAAAGAGAGAAGATTTGTGCAGAAAAAGATCCTCCTAGAATCTTGTTTCCCTTTTGTCTCAGGACCAGACATGTTATTAGAGTATATTTGCCTGCTCTGTGTTAAGAAATACCTGCTCAAAATCAAGAATGGAAAGAAATAAAATGAATTCAGGAAATTGGACTACTATGCTCTCTAGAGATTCAAGTAGTGAAATGCACTTTCTTAATGTGTTCCCTCCCCCCACTTGCATATTATTACTAATTGAATACATGTAGAGAGCCTGATTCTGGAATTTTCTAGTAGTGGTGTTTCAAATCCTGAGCCACCCTTTTGCAAGTTCTTCACCACTTTGCAAAAGTCATCATTTTTCAGCTTTTCTGCTTCTCTGTTCACTCTTTTGAGCAACGAATAGGGAATTTTGGACAGATTTCACCTCAGGGAGCTAAGGAATGATCGCTAGATTCTTTGAATTTGCCATTTGAAGCTTTACTTGACTGGAGAAGACATATTGTTGCAGAATTTTTGAACCTTTCATTTCCTTGTCTCCAGACGGGTAAAGCAAGAAGCTGTATTTATTTTTTTCAGTTTCTCCGTCATTTCGGCAAACTGCTTCTGCACAGCACTAGGACTCTCCACATACCCAGCCTGCTAGGGCTAGAATATTTAGCCTGGATAGTTGCATTGTCAATCTGCCCAGAGAGTGCTCAAGCCCTCTGGGATTGTATGTGAGCAGAGTACTTTGCTTTCCTATGCACAAAGCAAATGGACAAAATTCCAAGTATTTTTTAAAAAATGAAATGCAAGAGATAGATAAAGTAGTTATTGCTGTCTTTAGTCATTCCCACTGGAAATATCAGTGTTGTACTTTGTAGAATTTGTAATTTATTTATTTATCAGATTTGTATACCACACAATCTAGCTACAAGGCTACTCTGGGTGGTTTACAGTATATGTCATAATACAAACATCAGCACTATATAATAAACAGCTAAAATAGAAAACAAAGTAAACATGACTAACTCAACAATAATATCAAAGAACCATATGTAGAGGAAAAGTCAGCAAGAGGGACTAGAACAGATTAAAAGTCAGCAAATCAAGGAATAATTAATAACCAGGGAAAGCAGGGCTATATAGCCAGGTCTTTAGTTGTTTTTTAAAGACTAACAGCATGGGGGACAAGAAAAGTGGCAGTTGATTCCATAAACGAGGGTGAACAATTGAGAATACCCAGTACCGTGTTCGGCGTCTCTCGGAGTTGAGACCCTCAAATGACCTGTTTGAGAGGATTGAGTGACGGAGGTGGAATTCTGCAGTAGGAGCTGATCTGACAAATTCCAAGGTGGAGCATCTCTTGCAAACCATCATGGATTTTGGAAATGTAGAAAGCCACACATATAATGGAAAACTGTGCATAATTACAAATGCAAACCTTTGAAAAAGTTGGACAAGAATGCTTCAGTCAATGGAGAAGGTGTACAGACTTAGGGGAAAGTATACATGGGTGCATATATTTTAGAAAAGGAATACAAATTTATGCACAAAGCTACATGGAGGGAAATACTCTTGCTATCCAGTACAGAAACAAATAAGAATTCTGGTGGGAGTCTAAGACATTAGATTGATATGGCAAAATTTTCATTACTCTAGCCAGAGTATTTGGAATTTGCATTGTTTTAATATAAAGGTACCTAACCAGATTTTTATACTAAAATAACTGAAATGTTTTAATAACCAAAACATTATGTACTAAAATAACTGAAATGTTTCAATACCTGAAAAAATTTATTTATTTATTTATTTATTTATTTATTTATTTATTTATTTATTTATTTAAAATATTTCTTGCCTACCTTTATCCCTGAAAGGACCTAAGTCAGATTATATCATAAATCAGTATTTAAAAGTTGAAGCGAGATATACAATTTTTAAAATTTGCCTATTATTTTCATATATTATCATAATTTCATTTTGCAGTGTGCATTCTCCCTCTTTAAAAAATAAGTTAATGGAAGATGGGAAAAACTCTATATCAGTGTTGGCAAACCTATGGCCATGGGTGCCAAATGTGGCACTTGGAGCCTATTCTGTGGGCACCCGACATTGCCCCTTCACAGCTACCTGTATTTAGGTTTAATTGCTGTATTAGAACTGCAAAAACAAAAGTGGGTTTTAAATCGCAGTTGGAGCACTCTGTCTCTAAAAGGTTCACCATCACTGCTCTATATCTACTTTAAAATTTTTCAAGTGCCTCTCTGTATTGGGTATAACTTGACTTTGGCTAATATCCGTATTTCAAATGTCCTTGAAGCCTCTCTAATAAATGTGGGATATGAACCAAGCGCACAATCTAATATGAGTGAACGCAGAGATTAACCAGTCTAATACACTAAACCATTTAGCATTTGATGAGAGCTGTTAAAAGCTGGATGTCATTAAGGTGTGCAGATTAAACTTTACATATGATAAAGGATAGCAAGTAATGATTTTTGTCAACTTCAGCAAATGTGCTTCCTTCCAGTAGTAAGACTTCCTTTTCATGTTACTACTAGCTATTGTTTACAAGTTACCTCTCACTGCTCAGTACAGTGGAAAATTCCATTTCATGCTGAGAAGAATTCTGATTGTAATTGTAATCATGTTTAAATCTAAGAGGAAGGGGGAGAACACATGGTACATTTCTTTGGGAAACTTAATGTGTTTTTTTTTGTTGTTGTTTGTTATTGGCGGAGGTGGTTGGAGGAGGGTTTAAGAAGAATGCTTCTGCTCCATATATTATTCCAGAGGAGTGGCAGAAAATTTATTGTATAATATGAAAAGGCTTGGACAAAATAATTAAAAGCCTTTCCATAGAACAGGTATGTCCAAAGTCAGGCCCGGGTCCAAATGTGGCCTGTTTCCAAATTTCAAGCAGCCCGCGGACTCTTCTGCCCACCGGCTCAGCTTGTCATCCCTGACACCTGGCCCTTCCCCATACAGGATGGAAAAATCAGCTTGCAGTTTTATGGCTTGCCTGCCCTCCCTGCCTCCATCCATCCCCCTAGCCTAGCCTGCCCGGCCCCAGTTCCATTGCTGCTTCGTTCTCCCCACCTCCTTGCATGTTACAGAGACTAGAGATGGGCACGACTCAAAAATGGTGCTTCGTTTGTCGTTTGGTCGTTTAGGGGTCCGTTTCTGTTTGTTTTCGTTTTTTGGTGGGTTTTTGCAAATTTTTTCATTTCGTTTTTGTTGCGTAATGAAACGAAAAAACAAAAACGAAAATGAAAAATTGCTGTCTCAGCATTCTTTTCAGTTGAATGCATTTGCTGCAACGACAACAAAAACCACGGCAAAATTGGTTGTTTTCATTTTCGTTTTGTTTTGAAATTTTTTTTGTTTTGTTTTCGTTGCGTAACGAAAAAATGAAAACGAAAACGAAAAATCGCTCGTTTCATGCCCTTCTCTAACAGAGACTTGTCCAAAGTCCAGCCCATGGGCCAAATGTGGCTGAATGGTCTGACCCAACATATTTGCACCTCACCAAATCTGGCCCTCCTTGCAAAAAGTTTGGACACCCCTGCTATAGAAGTTTCCTAAAGAATACATATTTGCAATATTCTTACTCCTTCGAAGGCCATGGCTTCACTGGAGAGGGAGAAAACATAATACAGAACCAGACCATGACAGTCCCTGAAGCAGAATGCAGCCCTTCAGGGTCCTGGGTTTAGCCCTGTGTGGACCTCCATGTGGCCATGTCTCCTTTCCTTGTCTCCATTTTTTGCAACTGTATGCACCTTTTTAAAAAATACCCCAAATGCAAGAATAAAACTCTTAACTGTTGTTAAGAGTTTTAACGTCAAATAACCTAATATGTGCTGGCCTCATTGATCTGCTCTTTTCCTTCTGACTCAGCCCACCACTGGAAATCTATCAGATTTTTTTATATCACCCATCTGGCAACAGGTCTACTCTGGGTGGTTTACAACACTATCATATTAATATAATGAGACAATGGACCAAAGTAAAATAAATCAAACAAAAAAATAAAACAACAAGATACAAACACCTGTCTGAAATTGATATTTTGAAACAAATATTAGAAGGTATTGTTAATCAACATACAGAGTTACCATATTTTTCCCCTCTATAATACGTCCCCATGTATAAGACGACCCTCACTTTTCCAACCCAAAATTACAGTTTCACAACCACATCATTCTCTTCTCAGCTTACTTCCATGTATCAGACAACCCCCAAGTTTTGGTCTGACAATTTTAGACAAAAATATAACCTTATACGTGGAAAAATATTATATTTCTATCCATCTCCCATATTCCATTATTTATCATTATGCTAGTCTACCTAAAGTTCTTTTGCTTCAAGATGTTTCCTGGGGGAGATTAATGTTAGTTCCTTATTTGAACCATGGGATCCTTGAATGTTCCGGGTACACAGTTCCTCCAAAAACGATATTCACAGTGTTGTTGGGTGACCAGGCATTAGTTGTGCTGCACTAGCATGTTACTTGATGGACATCTTTGGGTCATAAGAAATGTTATACAATTTTTATTGTGACTATTAAGACTGGTACAATTTTCTTGTCATGGTTTGATATAACATAAGATTGTATGGAATTGTCATTATGCTAAAATAATTTTCAACTCAATTTTACTTGAGCTTGTGATGAGACAGTGTCTTGTGATTAGACAGTCTTTAGATAATGAAACTAAATCTTTATTAAGGCTCAACATTATTGCAGATTTCATATGTAATTTGACACAGAGGATCTGCACAGGAAATAAAACATAATTTGCAAATAAAATTCTTATTTGAGAATTAACCCCCACATAGCAATGATATTTGTCTTCAGTCCCATCCTCATTTTGTAATCCAAGGAAAGTAGGAGTTTTTTTCCCATCTAAACTAGAACTTTTCATTCAGTGACTGAAATCCAGCTACTTATTTCAGTAACTTGCATTAGACTAGGCCTACTGAATCAGTGGCTGCCTAGATGCCCTAAGCACATCAGATATCTCCTGATTTCGGAAGCTAAGCAGGGTTGGCCCTGGTCGGTACTTGAATGGGAGACCACCAGAGAATACCAGGTGCTGTAGGCGCCTGGAATAGGAACTGGCAAACCACTCCAATATTCTTGCCAAGAAAACTCCATGCACATGAAGTCACGAAGAGTTGGTCACAAATGTAACACCACACACACACACACACACACACACACACACACACACACACACACACACAGAATCAGTGAGGATTTGCTGAGTCAACTCCTCTGTATGGTCTATTGGTTGGAATGGGTCTACTCTTCCTGTGATTTTCTTAGTGTAGTAAGCTACAGCTAGAGGAGACCTGTTAGTCTGCTATGTCACAGGTAGAGCATTTCACATTCAGTAGTTTCTGGACAGGCTTGGCTGTGCCTGGGCACATTATTTCCGAAGTATCCTCTATCTCTGGACAGATCCATTGTTTGATGCAACTTTGAATAAATTAGCTGGCCTGTCACAGGGACCTGTCTTCTATTTAACCCAAGTTCAGCTCATCCTCTTTTGGACAGGGAGTTTCCAGTGGCACCCTGAGGAGGATCGGACCTTGCCACCTTCTGATTGTGATGCGTTGTCTATAAATGCACTTTAGACAATATACACTGGACACTAGACAAGGGAAATGAAGGCATTCCATTCTAATTGGATGTCTTCATGATTCTTGATACCATTGGCCATGAACTGGATGAGGATAAACAAAATAAAACTAAAGCCAGACAAGACAGAGGTGCTTCTGGTCAGTCAAAAGAGAGAACAAGAGATAGGGATGCAACCTGTGCTGGATGGGGTCACCCTGCAATTGAAAAAAGAGATGTGAAGCTTAGAGGAGCTCTTGGACTCATCCTTGAGCCTGGATGCCCAGGTCATGGCTGTGACCAGGGTATATTTGCACAATTAAGGCTAGTACACAAATTGTGCCTGTTTCTGGAGAAACCAGCTCTGGCCAGTGTTACACATGCCCTAGGGACATCCCGACTATACTACAGTAATGTGCTCTATATGGGACTACCAATAAAAAGTTTCAGGAAACTTCAACTGGTCCAAAATGCAGCAGCCAGATTGCTGACTGTGGCAGGGTACAGAGATCACACCACTATTAAAGCACCTCCACTGGCTGCCAGTCAGCTATCGGGCACAATTCAAGGTGCACTGATCTTGATCAACAAAGCACTGTATGACCTGGGCCCTAGCTACCTCAAAGATCAAATCTCACAGTATGAACTGGCTTGGGTGTTAAGGTCATCAGGAGAGGACTTCTCTCAATCCCTCCACCCTCTCAGGTATGTCTTGTGGGCAGGGCCGGTGCATCCATTAAGGCGAACTAGGCAGTTGCCTAGGGCGCCCAAATGGAGAAGGGGTGCTGACCAGCCTGCTGCCCCCCCACTGCTCCCCACTGGCCACTACCGTCCGTCCCCCCGCTGCCTATCGCCATCCACCCGCCACCCCCTGCACCCATCGCCGCCCCCATGCCCGCCCTGTCCCCCGCCTTCCACCACCCCTGCCGCCCTGCCCCCCTCTGCCCCCACTGCCCCCCGCTTCCCCCTGCCCCAACCGCACACCACACCACTCCCCCACCCCTCACCTAAGGCGCAAAAAACCCTAGTGCCGGCCCTGCTTGTGGGTGCATGTGAAAGGACCTTTTCAGCTGATGCGCCCAGACTCTAGAACTCCCCCCCCCATTAGTGGTCGGGACTGCCCCATCTCTGATGTCTTTCTGGAAACAGGCAAAGACCTTTCTCTTCAAGCAAGCTTTCCCTGAGTTATGGACTACCTATTATGTGTCTTTTATATGAATCTACAGTATATAATCACATAGACTCTGAGTTTATAAGCAGTTTATGTGCTCGGAAGGAATGGATAAAATTTGTAAGTAGAGGTTTTAGTGTAGTAGCCCTCAGGCACTTTGGGATGGAAAAAGTAGATATCAGCCTGTTCAAAGTTGGACAGCCCTGATATATATATCTATATATATATGCATGTTAGGGTGGATTCGGGTTTCTTCCCGTGTAGAAATCTGGTTGTTTTGGCGACGTTTCGACGAGGTCTCACTCGTCATCTTCAGGCTGGTGTTCTGGCTTCTTTCTTCTTGAAGCAAAGCGTGATCTCAGTTGAAGTCCTTCTATAAATACTGCTGGGGGGTGTGGTTTGCTTGCTCTGTTGCTGATTGTAGGTTCGTTTGTTCTTTTGTGATCTGCTGTGTGGCTGAGGCGATCGTTAAGGGCTTAACTGCTGGTGGGTTAGATGGCTGTTTAGAGACATCATGTGTGGGTGAGGTGCTGGATGTGTGTCTATTAGCCTTTTGTTTCTTAACGACCTTGGTGATGGGTGTTCTGGCAGCATCCTGGGCTTTGGTGGAGTGGGGTCCTGTGTCTTGTGAATTCATTTTGGTCTGGCTGCGTGTCTGTGGTCTCCCAATGTTTTTTTGGCGTGTGTAAGTGTGCTCCATGTGGTGGCTGGAGTGGGGAGTAGCGGTAGATGGTGCAGTCGTGGTTTTGTTATTGGATGGTGGTTTCGTTTCATCTGTGGGAAGGGTCTGGGTTTGTGTTTGGTGTGGATGGAAGGTGGTGGCATCTTGTGTCCTTTTGGACCTGGTGTCAGTCTTTGTGACAGAGGCTCGTCTGTTGACCAGGGCTAGTTTCCAGATGTCAGGCAAGCGGGAGGTGTCATCACGTTTATTCATGTTGTTTGGGTGTTTCTCTATTTCAATGGCTTCCATGATTATTCGACTGTTGAAGTGTTCAGTTTTGGAGATGAGTTTGGTTCTTTTAAAATCAATTTCATGACCTGTTGTTTTTATGTGCTGGAAGAGAGAGGAAGATTTTTCTTCTTTTTTGACTGCGTTCTTGTGTTCTGCGATGCGTGCGCTTATTCTCCTGTTTGTCTGTCCGATGTATGTGGCTGGGCAGACTTTGCATGGTATTTCGTAGACTCCTTGGTTTTCTAGCTCAATCTTGTCTTTGGGGTTTCTTAAAATGTTGGCTATTTTTTGTTCGGTGCAAAAGGCTGTCTTGATATTGTGTTTGTGGAGAATTTTGCTTATTTTGTCTGTGGTGCCTTTGATGTAAGGGAGGAGGGCAGTGCCGTTGTTCTCTTCTGTTTCTTGGTTCTTGGGGGGTGTTTCTTTTTGGATTAGTTTGGTGATGGTGTTTTTTTGGAATCCGTTCGCAATTAAAGCATTCGAGAGAGTGTGTAATTCAGTTTTTAGGTGGTCTTTGTCAGCGAGGCGTTTGGTTCTGGAGATGAGGGTTTTTGCTACGGAGTTGATCTGTGCAGGGTGGTGGTGTGATTGTGCATTTAAGTAGCGGTTTGTATGTGTTTTTTTTTCCGGTAGATGGTATGTCCTAAGGAGCCGTCGGGTTTTTTGTAGATTAGGACGTCCAGGAAGGGAAGTTGGTTGTTGGCTTCTATTTCCATAGTGAATTGTATTTTGGGGTGTAGGCTGTTGAGATGTGTGAGGAAGTTGTTCAGTTTGTCTTTCCCGTGTGGCCAGATAACAAAGGTGTCGTCAACATATCTGAGCCAGAGTTTGGGTTTATGTTCGGACTTCTGTAACGCGTTGGTTTCAAAGTGTTCCATATATAGGTTTGCGATGACCGGTGAGAGGGGTGATCCCATGGGTGCTCCTTCTATCTGTTTGTATCTTTGTCCATTGTGGATGAAGTATGTGTTGGTTAGGCAGTGGTTGGTCAGATCTAGGATGTGCTTGGGGGGGTTGTATTTGTTGTGGATAGCTGTCAAGGCTTCTTGAATGGGCACTTGTGTGAAGAGCGAAACAACATCGAAGCTCACGAGTAGGTCATTGGGTTGTAGGTCTTGTTTCTTTATAATTTCTATGAAGTGGAACGAGTTTTGTACGTATGAAGAGATGGATTCTGCATAGGGCTGGAGTTGTTTGGCAAGAAATTTGGCGAGGTTTTGTAGGGGTGAGCCTATGGAGCTGACTATGGGTCTGAGAGGTGTTCCTTCTTTGTGAATCTTGGGGAGGCCGTAGAGCTTGGGGCATCTGGATGATTTCTCTCTGGGGATGATGCTTGGCTTGATTTCTTCACTTAAGGGTGAGGTTTTTATTTTGGCTTTGGTGGTTTTTTCCAGGTAGGTGGTGGGGTCTGCGTTCAAAGGTATGTAAGCAGACAAAGGCAATGCCACAGTGGCACTCCAGCCACCACATGGAGCACACTTACACACGCCAAAAAAACATTGGGAGACCACAGACACGTAGCCAGACCAAAATGAATTCACAAGACACAGGACCCCACTCCACCAAAACCCAGGATGCTGCCAGAACGCCCATCACCAAGGTCGTTAAGAAACAAAAGGCTAATAGACACACATCCAGCACCTCACCCACACAGGATGTCTCTAAACAGCCATCTAACCCACCAGCAGTTAAGCCCTTAACGATCGCCTCAGCCACACAGCAGATCACAAAAGAACAAACGAACCTACAATCAGCAACAGAGCAAGCAAACCACACACCCCCCAGCAGTATTTATAGAAGGACTTCAACTGAGATCACGCTTTGCTTCAAGAAGAAAGAAGCCAGAACACCAGCCTGAAGATGACGAGTGAGACCTCGTCGAAACGTCGCCAAAACAACCAGATTTCTACACGGGAAGAAACCCGAATCCACCCTAACATGCATACCTATACCCGTGAAAATCTACGAAAACTATATATATATATATACACCAGTAAAAAAGTGATTGGATACGTTCTCCACCCCACCCTCCCACATCCCAAAGACCACCACTACCCCAGCAAAGTGGTGGTCTGCCAGCCCACTGTCTTAGCCAAGTAGGGCAGTTCAAGGGCCATGGCGTGGTCACAAGCTCCCGCTATTGGCCAGATGATCGAGCGGGTGCAAGGGAAGTGTGTGCATGATCAGCATGATCAGCATTGAAAATCAATTAATCAGTTCCAGACAAGCATGTGCTTGGGATGGACAAAATTCGTAAGTAGAGGTATTAGTGTAGTAGCCCTCAGGCACTTTGGGCCAGAAAAAGTAGACCTCAGCCTATTCAAAGTTGGACAGCCCTGATATATGTGATCCCATGAAATTACTGGGAAATGATGTCTGGAGTGTTAGTGTTTGGTATCCCCAGTGTGCAGATAGAAACCAATTCTATCTCTCCATTCCATCTATATCTGAAGAAACTGTTTCAGCTCTAGATGATCAGTGGACTGATCATCTAATGGACTGAATGAGGATGGATAAACTAAAACTTAATCCAGACAAGACAGGGGTGGTCATTTTAAAGGCAGAACAAGGAAGAGGAATGCAGCCTGTGTTCTGTGGGCTTGCATTCTCTCTGAACAAACAGCTCGGCAGGTTCTGGGTGCTTCTGGATACAGGAGATGCATTTATTATTCTTATATGTGGATCTATGAGCTGTTTTGGATACAGAAGCTATCTGTTATGTAGATATGGTGACTCACTAACATAATATCAATGGCTGAAACTCTGCTTGTACAGGTTTTGGAGAGGGTAGCTGTGTTAGTATTTTCAAGAATTCCAGGCAAAATCAAAGAAAAACAAAAGAAAAGAAAAGATAAAAACATGTGGCACCTTAAAGACTAACTTTCATATTTTAATGTAACATTTCGTGGACTTCCCGTCCACTTCTTCGGACATATAGCAGCATAATGAGGTGTGCAATATGTGATGGGATATACATTTCATACCAAATATTCATGGGCTGTGGTATCTGCATTTGCATATCAGCCCGGTTGTAAGTTCCTTGTACAATAGGTATGATGCCAAAGGAAAACTGGACTCAGTGGCATTCTGCTGATGATGATGCCATTTCTGTTACATAGGTAGAACTGCACAATATGATTCCAGCCCATGTTTCTATTTTCAGTGAAGAAAAGTGAGCCAGCTTGATTGATCTATTGTGGAAAATTGGTCCTGTCAACTGCTGACCTTCTTAAAAATTACTTCCCCAAGGAATGTTTAAAATGGGAAACATGCAATTGTTGGATTAATTTCATAATGCATGAATTAAAATATTTTCATTGTCTTCTGCACAGCCCCTCTTCCCAAAAGGAAAGGTGCCTATGTATGCCTTTGAAGAAAACTGTTACATTGTAAAATTAATTATGACACTAACAAATTATCATTGGAATTGTAATTAATTACTTGCTGAACAGACAGTGAAAGACTGTCAGTGAATTAACATTTTTTGTCGACTCAGTGGCATTACTGCCCTTTGATGATGATGCCATGTAATTAATTCTTGCTGAACAGACATAGAATGTCAGTCGAAATTAACTATTTTTTGTCGACAATGAATGTCTGCTGAATGTTTTTTACTACCAAAAAAACAAACAAGACCAAGAAAAACGGCATTCAAGTGGTGAAGCCAGAAAAAAAAAACATCTCTAGAGGATATATTCTGTAATGAAGTCCTTATGACTGAAAATATGCTGCCTCATATATTTGCTCATTACACTTCTGAAAGCAGCTGATAGTCATTAATGGAATACAATTTGGCCTCTAAATACTTTGTAATAATGAGGATATGCCTGAAGGTAGCACCTGGTGGATAGTTTATTGGTTTAAGTATCTGACTGTGGAACCAGAGCGTGGCAGTTCAATTCCCTACTGTGCCTTCTTCACTGAGGCAGGACTTGCTGTTCCATACGCCCCCTTACAGTTTTGCATTTCTAAGATTATAAGCCATAGTCTGATTATATCAATGCTCAGCATTTAGAGTTCTAAGAAGGCAATTTCTCCCCATCTAGCTTGCAGTGTGGTGTGCATCAACCATATGCTTTTATCTATACATATCCCCCTCTCAAACAATAGAAAAGAAGCAAGAAAAAAATCAGTATAAAATTGTGCTGTTTGGTACATTTTCCTCTTAGTATGTATTCAGTGTATCTAAAATAGACTTACATTGCACATATCATTTTTGGTACTGTATTATTGAAATACATTACATTTTTATTTTCTAGCGCCTTGTGGAAGTCGTTCTACAGGGTCTGAAGGCACAGTTTTATCCCCAAACTACCCTAAAAACTATAGTATAGGACACAACTGCATTTACTCCATTGCAGTTCCCAAGGAATTTGGTGAGTAATATCTGCTTTATTTTGTTTGTGCCATTTTTACAGTCAATTTTGATGGTTATTACATTGAGTACATTACGTTGGACATAATTTTCAAGTAGATCTAATCTTTGAGAATGGATATATTGTTTCACCAGCAGGCCTTGTGCTTCATTTTAAAAAAAATGGAATTTCAGTGATATCGTTTTTACTTGTACAATCTTCCATATTGGCCCCTTTTAGGGCTGTTTTTGTGTATGTCCAGATGGCATTGCTGGTAAAACAAAGATGAGGCATGATGTGGGATTAAACTCAATCCCCTTTGCCTGCCTTCTGCTCACTCTGGTAAGGACTAAAACTGCAATGCAATTTTAAAATTGCATTTCAAAAAAGAAGTGTAGTGCTACAGCTGTTAAATTGAAAAAAAATGTGAATTCAAATGCTTATTATGTCTTGCCAGTTCAGAGATCTATCACTTGCTAAATATTGGGAGGAAATGGATTTCAAGTTTGGTTAAAGTTGAGTAGGTCAGACAGAGGTGATAATGTCAGAGAAGTAGAAGGAAGAGGGGGAGCTATGTGATGCATGCATAGTTGAAATACAGCTTCCTGGGATAAGTGAATGGCAGCAACAGCATAAATGCCAGAGTGGGCATAGAGAAATTTGTTCACATCTGTAAAGATCAGAATTATGACTCTCAAACGAAGCCGTACAACACTGTAAAACTAAATAACATCCCTTGGTAGCTTGAGTCTGTATCAGTCCATTTATCCCTGAAATGGGGAAAAACCAAAATGGACCAGATAATCATGGAAATAATATCAAAGTTCATCTGGGTTTCAAGGTATGTCATTCATTTATTGCCACAAGTAGCTTAAATACATCAAAATATATGAAGATCAAACTCAAAGTGTAGACAAATACATCAGAGAAATGTATTTAAGTTATACGCTTTTAGCTAAAAAAAAGTTACAGTCAACAACATAAATCTCAATCCAGCCCCAAAATAGAAGAGCTTGTAACCTTACAAAGCACATCTTGCAGAAAAAGTAAAACTCAGTAAAAGTAGAAGTGTATTTCCTATCTTTTTAGAATATTTGAGCACACATGGAAAAATTGTATATTTTCTACGTGCTCACCCAGTCATCTGCTAGTTAAATTTTATGGAGTAAAATCCATGATTTCTGTGTATTTAATCTGTGCTGCTGTCTCCAGCTGCCTCTGTCTTCTATCTTCTTCCTCCTTCCCCCACCCCCATTCTTCTTGATTTAGCTTGGTTTGCTCAGTTGTGGCTCATCTGGCTTAATTGATGCTGTGTTGACAGGCATCTTGTTTATGTTACAATGTCTCGTATTTAAGCAAATGATGTTTATATATCCTTATCTTTATTTACACATTTTCATTGAGTTGTAGCTTTCACTGCTAGCAGGCTAATGCAAAATCATAAAAACTTCACTGTCCAAGCAAAACTTTGCTAATAAGATGAAATGGCAGTTTTTTTGATATTCTTTATGGCCTAACCTAGCCGACTCATTTCCCCCCCCCCTCATAGAACCTGCTGCTACCCTTGCTGGCCCAGAGGACTTTTACATGTTTGTCTCTGACACAGACTAGATAGGAGTTTATCAATCACTCTGCAGTACAGTGGTCCCCCACCCATTTGCGGTTCATATACTGTGGTCCCACTATATCGTATATGAAAAAAGGTACCCCGGGGTAAGGGGGGAAAGGCCTGTTTCAGGCCTCCCTTATTTACCACAGGACTGGCAGTGCCCCAAACAGGACTGTGAGGGCCTTCCTGGGCCTTCTGGAGGCCCCAAAAGGGCCTCCATGCAACCCGGAAGTGACTTCTGGTAAACCGGAAGTCACATCAGGGTCACTGAAAACCATTTCTGAGGCCTCCGAGGACCTTTTTAGGCCTGTTGGAAGTCTCAGAAATGATTTCCGGTGATCTGAAATTGACTTCCAGTTCACAGGGAGGCCCTTTTGGGGCCTCCAGGCTTGGGAAGGCCCTCACAGGCCAATTGGGGCAGTGCCAGGCTGGGGATAAGTACAAGACCCCCAGCTAGGCGCCCCAGGTCCGACCCGATCTGCATCCACATATCACAGATTTTCAGTTATCGCAGGTTGAGTCGGGTCCCTAACCCCCGCAATAGGCGGGGGTCATTATATCCTCTAATAGATGTTGAATAAATTGTTACTTAAACTAGTACTTTAAAATGTATATCAAGGTTACATCTGTTTGTCCTGAAGTAACTCTTATCACGCAGTTCATGGATGTTCAAACCTACATATAATTATCTTATGTTTCCAGGGTTATAGTTCTTCTTTCCTAATTTCTTCTTCTTCTTCTTCTTCTTCTTCTTCTTCTTCTTCTTCTTCTTCTTCTTCTTCTTCTTCTTCTTCTTCTTCTTCTTCTTCTTCTTCTTCTTCTTCTTCTTCTTCTTCTTCTTCTTCTTCTTCTTCTGCCTATATTTGACACCAGTTCCACAATGTTCGACACACCCGTATTAAGGATTTTTTTTTTTTTTGGAGACATGGCAAATGACCTATTTGTACTACAGCATGGTCAAATGTTCCTTTTCAGTCCACAAATTTCATCAAATGTAATGATTTTTCAGCCTCTGTGGATCTAGCAAAGGGAGGTGAATACTTCCTGGTCTCATACTCACAGGCAAGAATGAGGAGCTGCAATTTTTCAATCCTCAAATTGTGAGAAGGAGAGATGTTTTTGATGCTATAGAATTCTTGCTTTATGCAAATTGCTGCTGCTTGTTTTGTTTTTCATGGCCAGATACAAATCAGAATCAGCAGGAGAAACCTTTGCATTTTTCACAGTCAGCTATTTCTTGTGCTTGCTCTCTGTAGGTATGCATGTGCATGTATGCATGCATACTTTGTTTTTAAAGGGAAAGGACACTAGTTTTGCTTAAATTAGCTCTGTGCTAGAGGTAAGAAATGTCAGTGGTTCAATAGCTGATCAGGAAAACCAACAAGTATCCTTTCCAACCCTAGTACAGTGCACAATGCACGGGTACATAATTAAGGTGATCAATATAGTTGCTTGGCTATCAGCTGACATATAGATGAGGCTATTATAATTATGTGATATACAAAGACAGAAAAGAAAACAGTATTTGATATTTATGTGGTTATACTAGAGAAGAACAACAATGATGTGGATGCATATTTTATTTATTTATTATTATTATTAGATTTGTACCCCACCCATCTTCCCAAAGGGAACTCTGGGCAGCTGACAAAGCTGAGCAAGTCAGCAAATACACAATACAATGCAATACAATAGAGCAAACAAACCAACTAAATCAATACGTATAGATTAAAAAGAACAGCAGCAGGGGAGCACCCTTTAATTCAAAACCTCACTGCTACTATAACAATAGCATCCCCAGCCCAGGGGAATGCAAAAGGGGGAACTGTTTGTGTCAAGAAAAGGCTGGACTTCAGGTGGTATAGAAGGACACATTAAGAAATTTCCTCTTCACATTCATAAAGCTTCTGTGAACTGAGGAAAAGGAGAGCTTTAGAAGCAGTTGCAAGCAAAATCCCAAAATGGGGCATGCCATCCATGCATGGGGATATTTCCCTCCAACATACTTTAAAACACTGGTCAGCACAGGAAATGAGGAACACCCTGTTGAGTTCTGGACTATTTCTGTCCTGGCAGCAATTTTCTTTTAGGCTTGCTCTTTGATTCCCCCCCTCCTTTCTCTGCCCTGTTTCAACTTCTTATCTGTTTATTCTGCTGTCTCATTTGCCCTTTCTATAGCTTTGCACTGTGCTGATCCTACAGGCTTTGTACCTCAGTGATACCTTCCAGTCCAACCTTGTCTCACTTCATTTCTTCATTATTCTTGACTTTATGCCAGAGCTGTGAAGCTTCCCCAGCACAGAACAAGAATTTCAGTGTTTATACTATTGTTTTATTCTTCTAATTTTCCAGTCTCCTTTTTTTTTCTATTGTGCAATTGTTTCTTAAGGACTTTCTCCCTGTATCCAAGTATTTTCTACAGCCTATGCCAAGAATTCATGAAAACATACATTTGTACTAATTAAACAATTCACAAATTAACACTGCCTGAAATGAAATACGATTTACAGATTAGCCCAACAGGCGTAATTGGCTGGAATCCTGTTGGTTCCCAGCAGAGTGTAAATTCACTCAGATTCAGCACTGTGGAAACTCCCGCTTGCATAAAAATTATGGAAGGAAATATCGCCTATTAGAAGTGCCCAAGTTATGTTTGCTAAAGAGGCTTTAATGTTTTTACCTGTGCAAGCTCTAGAAGAGTTAGTATGATTATGATCTGGCCATCATGCAAGTTTTCAGTCCAACTAGGACTGTGGCCAGTTACCTCTACTTTCAAAGGATTGGGATAATCAAGCAACAACAGAACACAATTGAGAAAATGACCTACATTTTGTACATACAATACCAGAATGATAAAATCTTGCCAAGACAAATGCTTGATCATAACAGAGAATTTTGTTTGGATATAAAGCAAAATGTGTATTAAATATGCATGATGTATGGAGTGGGAATTCATGCTTTGTAATGTGGCAATAAAGAGGAAAAAAAGATAATGATGTTTTAGAACTGAAGTGTTCAAAACAGACAAACTCATTATTGTTGGAATCGGCAGTTAAGCAACCCAGCATATATGTATGTTCGTGTTGTGTCCAGAAATGTTTGAAATGTGTTGCTTGCATGGTGGAGTCTTGTAACCAATCAGATTCTCTTTTTTTATTTATTTTTATATTTTTTTTTATCCCGCCTCCCCAACACCTCCCCAACCCATGGAACCGAAGAACAAATTATTTTCCATTCTTTCCTACAAGCTCTTTTAGTACATTCCACCAATGTCTTTGGCTTCCTCTTAAACCTCCTTACTTTCTTCATAGCTCTTAAGCCAATCCTTCAGTTTTTTACATTTCTCCCATATTTCCTTGGATACTTTTTCTTCCCTAATCCATCTAAAATAACTATACCACGTTTCTTTTTCGTAATTTCCCAATCTTCCCATTTTTAATCTTGCCAATATGTCTGATTGTATTGTTTCAAGAAGATATAGATTCCAATTATCCTCATTCCATTTAGTGGAATCTTTCCATCCCCATGCGATCACTGTATGTGCCGCTATTAGCATTGCTTTCAATAAATATTGGTCTACGGCCCTTAATTTTTCACAACCCAATATACCCATAAATAATAAACTTCCATTAATTTCTAATTTAATTTTGAACCAATTTTCTATTTTCCTAAGGATTATATTCCAAAATGATTTAACTTTAACGCATTCCCACCAAAGGTGGGAATACCAACCTGGTTCATTGTTACAATGCCAACAATTTGGTTTAAATCCTTTTATCATGTATGCAAGTTGTGTCGGTGTTCTATACCATTTGAATAAAACTTTCCTTTCTAATTCTTTAAATTTCACCAATTTTATTTCTCTAATACCTTTCATCATTTCCCTTATATCGTCCTCTGTTAATATCATTTCGTTGCTCCATTTATTTTGCAATGCTTTAAACAAAAAATCTTTATCTGTCACCATAAGTTTATATATTTGACCTGTCAATCCTTTTCCCTTTAAATCTAAAATTTTATGAATATTCCCAAACCTCTTTTCCTCTTGTATGGGGCCTTCAGTTTGTAAATATAACTTAACCCTATTATATAACTTAACCAATCAGATTATCTCTGGTGTTAGACAATGGCTGTTAAGGGGGTTCACTGCCAGACAGAGAAAGTAGTGACCGTTGGGATTCATCTTGTTCTGAGTTTGTTTTGTCTCCTTGTTCTGTTAGGCTGATAACTTGTCTGTTAGTATGTCTGAAATTGTATTAAGGACTGTTAATTTATTCTTCTACATATTTTATATAGTAAATACTCTTTAAAGATTTACCAAGACTTAAATAATATTATTACAACTGCTGGCACACACAAAGGAGAATACTATTCATAATATCTCTGTGTGTTTTCTACTACACTTTAACTGCTGTATGTACAAATTCTCAAATTTTTCAACAATTATATGAATTAGGGAGATGCTGCAAGAACTGGTAATTTTCCTGACTTGACACTTTTACTTACTTACTTACTTACTTACTTACTTACTTACTTACTTACTTACTTAATGTCTTAAAAAGACATTCTACTAAATCAGTTAAATAAAGATAAATCTGTGACTGCTATGTTGTCTATATAACAAAAAAAAAAGTCTGGCAGAGGAGTTTCTACAATGAGATTTCCATGGGAAGAGTGGCATGGTCAGAAAGAACAGAGGAAACAGAAATGTTGCCATCTTTTTCAGCTCAAAAGCCTCCCTGAGGATTCATTAAAATATTTATCCAGGGACCTGGGACCCTTACAAATATTGTGGTTGGGGGGGGACAGGAAAGATATTGTCTATGGAAGTGAATTTGCATAAGGTGCCTCTGTCTGATTTTCTGGCATTAAGATCCTCAGGCAGCCATTTATGGTTCAGCAATCTAATTTGGTGAGGTTCCCAATCCTGTTAAGAGGCTTTAGAAGGAGAACAAGAGCTGACATATACAGGAGAATTCAAATGCCTCTTTCTGCCCACAGATTTTGACTGATGTGTCTCTGAATCAAAACCTGGGCCCCATTGCCTTTTTACATTTCTGATTCAGTTGTACCAGTGCCCTGGATTCTAAGTGGCTATATTTAAATGAGAACAGCAAACTCAATTATTAAAGATGAATATTTGAATGTTCAAAGAACTGCTGTGGGTGCCACATTAGAAACATTAATCTAAAGATATTTCAACTTGGAACTGTAGAGCCAGAAGGGACCTATGGATCATCAAATCCAGCCCCTATCAAGGAGGCACCGTGGGGAATCGAACTTCCGACCTCTGGCTCTGCAGCCAGATGTCAAAAACCACTGTGCTAGCCAGTATACTTCATATGCAGTTGTCCCTTATGTTTTTTTTCCCTCCCCAAGCACTGCACACCAGCTGATCAGTGCTGGAGCAGGGGGGAAGGGTTTTTTTGTCACCCCAGCAGTGATCAGCTGGCGCATGGGGCTTGGGAAAGGGGAAAAAGTTTTAAATGCCTGGGGCTTTTTATACTCCCCACCCAGCCCCATGCACCAGCTGGTCAGTGCTGGAGTGGGGGGGGAGCGCCCCTACAGTGCTGATCAGCTGGTGCACAGGGCTTGGGGGAGGGAAAAAATTTTTTTAAAAGCTGGGTGTTTTTCCTGCCCAAGTGCCAATCAGCTTGCATGCGGTGCTTCGGGCAGGAGAAAAAAGTGTAAAAAGCCTGCTGTTTCCCCACCCGATTGGTTCACCATTAGAATGCATTGCTTCAATGCATTCCTAAGGAAAAACGGAACGGAACAGAACAAAAATTTCTGTTTCATTTCATTTCATTTTTCTTTGATGGGTCACTTCATTTTTCATTTCGTTAGGGAATAAAACAAAAAAACAACAACACCAAAAATCATTTCTTGACCATCTCTATTGTACAGCACTATCAGATCATTTCCTAGGCTTTTGAAATTTAGATAAAAATGCACAATATCCTACATTCATAATCAAGAGGGTTTTTAAAAAAAGCAAAGTGAAGCACAGTGTTCTGCTTATACAGTAACCCCCTGCCCTTTTGCAATTGATATACTGTGGTCCCGATATATTGTGGGGCCAAAGTATATGGGGCGAGGAAGCCCCGTGGGGTAAGCTGGAAAGGCCTGTTTCAGGCCTCTTATACTTACCCCAGGCCTTGTGCTGCCCAAGCATGTCTTGGACAGCCTTCCTGGGCCATCGGAAACCCCAAAAGTGCTTCTCGCTGACCTGGAAGTGACTTCTGGATCACAAGAAACACTTTTGGGGCCTCAGAGAGCCTTTCTCAGAAGTGCTTTTCGGTGAACCAGAAGTGGATTTTCAATCAGCATGGGTCAGGATGGGTCCCTAACCCCCATGAGAGGCGGGAGGTTACTGTATTCAGCACCATAGTGC
Organism: Phrynocephalus guinanensis; assembly: GCA_037367245.1. NCBI lineage: Eukaryota > Metazoa > Chordata > Lepidosauria > Squamata > Agamidae > Phrynocephalus > Phrynocephalus guinanensis. The sequence goes on from CM074739.1 coordinate 22,672,528, forward strand.
TTCCAGGACTCTCTGGGCAGTTTGCAATTTAATTATGCAGGCTACACAAAAATAATCATATTTCAAAGCAAGATCACCAGTAGTTATTTGGTTAAAAACCATAAATAAAGATTCATTCATTCATTCATTCAGGATCACCAATAGCAGTCAGTGTCAGTTTATACTGTTCTGATAATATGGCACAATTTGTCTAAAAATTACTACTTTCAGTAGCATGCTTAATCATATTGGAAGCCTTCATATATTTCTTGAATGTTAACAAATGTCATTTCTAAAACTGGGTCCTCTGCCTAAATTTTATAAGGAAGGCACACAGTAGATTTCTAAACAGCAAGCATGCAGTAGATTTTAAGCTAGTTGAAATAGCTATAATTTAAAGTGCTATCTGTTTCATTGCCCGGTAAATTGAATGGCTGCATTTGGCCGAAGTCTAGGATATAATTTATGTATCTCAATAATTTTTATTTCTATGTATTCCTAATGCAGCAAATTCTATTTTAGGAAGTGATGATTCCATACAGATGTTTACTATAACTGATATTTCTAGACGTTGCTAATATACATAATTATCTCAGGAATTCCTGGTAAATGGATGCTTCAGCTTATTTTCAAGGATAGCAAATAGTGAGGAGAATTCAAAAATATTTCCTAAATGTATATAAAAAGACTAAGTGTATAATCCAGTGTACATTCTTCTGACTGTAATCGCTAGTGACCATAGTGGCAGCACAATCATTATTTCTAATAATTAGAAAGGTGTGTAGCATTGTATAAAAACAAGACCTTCTGAAATTAAGTGTGACACTTGGCAATATAGAAACTGGAAAGTTTTCCAACAAAGGAGAGTAAATATATGTCAACAAGAAAGAGGACATGCTGTGTGTTTACTCTCAAAACTAGACTTTACTAGTTGTGAACTGGATGCCTGGAAAATTAATGTAGATACCATATTAGGTTTAGATATTATTGTGGAGAATCAGTTCATACCCTTCAAGCATTGTTTGCTAGAAAGTGGGAGCTTTTCTTCCTGCTTTATATTTATTTTTTGAAAGTTAGATAGAAGGTAAGGTAGGATTCCTATCTGGAATAGAGCAACAAAGCCTGGCCAGGTGCATAAACAAAGGCAAATTCCTGGATATTAAAGTTGCCGCTAGAAAACTAGTGATCATCTCCAGGACTGAATCAACACAGTTCCCAAAATCCTTTTGTTTACTGTAGTAAATCACAGATCCCCTTTTAGCATAATTAGAGCTGGCCTCTTTGAATCAGAGGGATGTAAGGAGCAGTTGACTTACCACATCTCAGTTGATTCAATGGTCCTATTGTACTATTCTATGCAAGAAGATTTTGGCCATTGAGTGACTTAAAATTCCATGTAGATGTTAACTAGCATAGAGCAGTGATGGCAAACCTTTTAGAGACTGAGTGCCCAAACTGCGATTCAAAACCCACTAATTTTTCGTAAAGTGCCAACAATGGCAATGTAACCTGAATCCAGGTAGCTGTGAAGAGGTGATGTCGGGTGCCCGCAGAAAGGGCTCCGAGTGCCACCTTTGGCATCCATGCCATAGGTTCGCCAACATTGGCATAGGGGGTAAAACAGAACCCTAAAAGACACAGCAGGCCAACACTCAGGGTGTTGAACAGGAGTTCCTGAGCTCTCTCCTCCAGGAGGGACATATGACATTAGAGATGGGCACAAAACGAGCAATTTTTTGTTTTTATTTTTGTTTTTTCATTTCGTTACGTAACGAAATGAAAAATGACTTTTGTCTCCAAAACGAAACGAAACGAAATGAAACAACAGAAATTTTGTCATGTGTTTCGTTTTTGTTGTGGCAAACACATTGAACTGTAATGAATGCTAACGAAACAGCAATTTTTCATTTTCATTTTCATTTTTTGTTTCGTTACGTAACGAAACAAAAACTTTTTTTTTGCAAAAAATTCACGAAAAACAAAAACAAACTGAAACGGACCCCCTAAACGACAAACGACAAACGAAACACCATTTTTTTGAGTCGTGCCCATCTCTCTATGACACCATAAAACAGTATAGTGGGAATCTGGAAGTAGAGTCATGACAACTGGACTTCTTTTCTTGAGGGATCGAAAAATTTTGCTAATTATTCAAGCAGCCCTTTCAGTCTGGAGATGGATGAGTAGTGAAACGTTTCACTCAAGAAAAGAAGTCAAGATGCCGTGACTCAACTTCCAAATGAACTGAGCTGGATGACTGAGAATCTTCACTGACAGTATAGTGGAAGATATCAGGACCAGTGAAGCTGTAGTAAAGGCCACCTTCTTTTCCATTTTTCAGTTGTTTTCTAAAAGAAGATAGAACCCTAGACATATATGGGGAATATTCTGTTGAGTGAAGCTATTTTAGAAGGTGATGTCATTGAGGTCTCTTCCAACTCTATGATTCTATGATTCTAGGTTACTCTATTTGTCTGCCTATATATAAGAGATAATCTTTGTCTCAGGTGGGCTTTTTAAAAAGTGTCCATCCCTGAATCCTTTATGTAAAGTCCCAAAGAAACCAGCTTCAGAATAAGAGGAGATAATCCTTTACAGGGCTGATTACACATTTTCCTAAGGAAGCAATGAGCTCAATATTATCTTTAACCAGAACATGAATGTCATTTTATAACCCACTGTTTGAACTTTTTACTAGATAGTTCTGCTCCATATAAATTCCAGGGAGATGAAGAGGAGAGTAGTAACAGTACACAGAAATCTATTTTGTAGTTCCTCTGATGTGTTTAATGCCCAATGGTTCATACTTATGCTGCTTATAAGAGCTGTGGGGCACTTTTCTCATAATGCAATTCCAAAGCTAGGACAACCAAATGACCTGTAGAATCTCAGAACCCCAGTAATGATTTTCTTATTTTGTCCTTGATAAACTCAGCATGTTTATGCAATATTTCCAAGTACTTAAACAACCATAACCTATTAAAAAACTCTCCAAGGTCCAATAGTGATTGTGGTATATCTTCCAAAAAAATGAAACACAAACAAACAAAAACAATGTTGGTATTTTGTTACTTGAGCTGTGAAAGCTTCATTCTTACAATTATTTGCAGGATTTCTTCTTCTTCTTCTTCTTCTTCTTCTTCTTCTTCTTCTTCTTCTTCTTCTTCTTCTTCTTCATCTTCATCATCATCATCATCATCATCATACTGCAGAGCTGGAAAGTGACACATTGGATCATCCAGTCCAGCCCCTGTCAGGGAGACTCAGTGGAGGACCAAACTCCCAACCTTTACTCCATGACCTAAGCTACTGAGCTATACAGGAGTTCTATTGCCAGTTGTAGAGGAGAAATACCATGTGCCTCACAAGCACAAATCTATATTATTTGTGTACAAATTAGAAACACTTGGGCATGTATACAACCTTGTGAGACAACTGTTACTCTGATATCCAGAAGTTGAGTCATTGCAACTGGACTTCTTTTCTTGAATGATTGAAACATTTCGCTGTTCATCTAAACAGCTTTACCAGTCTTGACAGTCTGATGAAGCTGTTTGGATGAGTATGAAATGCTTCAATCTCTCAAGAAAAGAAGTCCAGTTTCTATGACTCAACTTCCAGATAAACTCATCTGGATGACTGAGAATCTTCACAGACATCGTGTTATGATAGAATCAGAAAATTATCCACCTAGACCCAACCTGATTTTAAATGAAATATTTGCATAAAGAACCTAAATACAGTAAAAAGTTGTTAATTCACTTACGGATCATCCAATTTTTTTCCTAACCCCCCCCCCCCCCCCGAATAGTATCAGCTGCAGATCAATAAAGGCTATATATAAGGTTTTGGGTTGAGTTATATATAGCATGGTGTAGTGGCAACCAATATATGATTCCACACAAAACTTCTACTGGTGCTTGCAGAACAGAAAAAATGGGTGAGTGTCATAAATTACTGTTTCAAGATTAATCCTGATGCGAGTGAATCCATCATGTTGTACAAAGGCAAGCCAGCAGTGAACAAGCAGGAGTAAACAGTTTAGTGAATTCACAGGAACAGATCTTTTAAACAAATTATTATGCGGATAAACCTTTTATGGAGTAGAAGTAAAAGCAGTTTCATGTTGAATTTTTCAGCTATCCATGGCTAGCCTCCTCTGGAAAAATTTCACTGCAGTATAGACTTTTTTTCCAGTGTTTCATTATTCTGTCATGCAGAATCACAGCTTCAATATTTCATACCATGAGGGGTATACTCCAGAAGATAAATGACTCACAAAAGCACACAGCATGCCATAGGCAGAATCTTTTGTAAACATGGGAGGCTCATCATCTCTGACACTCTCCCACTGATCCTGCGGAAGGGCACGATGATCGCTAATTGTTTAACACTGCAGCCGCTTGCTAGTGAAAAAATTAAATTTGGTAGCTTCATTTTCATTTCCATTTTTTCTGAGTCACATGATGCGGTTTGTATTTAAGAATATGAGAAGCATATACACAGAAATGGGCAGCAGGTTTGTTTCTTCTTGCTGCCGTTTGCTCTACAATTTGTAGTGGATTTGACGCAGATGAATTTGACTTAAAACCTAGCGACTATACGATTTGAAGCTTAACACAGGGAAGGCTTTTGAGGATTTGTCTCTTTCTGGTGGGAACTCACTCCCTTTTTATTTAATTTCTTGTCAGCCAGCAGGAGTTGTTTAAATTTGTTCTGATTGGTTTTTAGAGATGGGCACAAAACAGTTCATCTTGATGCATAACGGTCTGCCGCCTTGGTTCATGCCCTACCTCTTCAGCCAACCTAGCCACTTATGGCCCAGTTTGTTTGGAAATTGATTCATGGCAACTTGACTTTTCTTGTGAGATCGAAACGTTTCATTGCTCATCCAAGTTGCTTTATCAGTCTGAAGAAAGTTGATGCAAGACCTCCAATTTATAGTTCACCCTGGTTTCATGCCACCCTGGTCTGAATAGGCTCATTAGGTGGACAATGGCTCGAATAGATTTGTTAGATGTAGAATGGCCTTGGATGTGTGAAGTCATTAGGATGTGCACTTTCATTTGAATGACAAAGGACACTCATTCAAAGATGAGGATATACATATATTAGACAGAAAAGATAGGTGGTTTGAGAGAGGGCTCAGGGAAGCCATTCATGTGAGTATTGAAAAGCTGCCAGAAGCTAGCTACTTGGGCCAAGTTAGTGGCTAGACCAGCGAGGAGGTGGGGAAGGGGAGCTGCTGCCCCTGTGCTGCTGCATCAATGATTTGAGATGAACTGGTTCATGCCCATTTCTCTTTGCTATTGTTTTTGTTGAATTTCTGCCCAGAGCAACTGCCAAACCTGAAGACAATGGGGTGGTCACGAGAGCCATGGCCAAAAGCCATGGCTTGCACACAACTAGATAATTTAGTCTGATCTAATTCAATGGAACCTCTCCATTTGTACTGGATCACATGATTGACAATAAATGGAAGTGGTAATGGAATAAGGCAAGCATGTCCAAAGTCAGGCCCAGGGGCCAAATGCGGCCCGTTTTCAAATTCTGAGCGGCCCGCAGCCTCTTCTCCCCACTGTCTCAGCCTGTCATGCGTCCCTACCAGCTGGCCTCTCCCCATACTGGATGGAGATATCAGCTTGCAGTTTTATGGTTTGCCTGCCCTCCCTGCCTCTGTCTGTCCCCCAGCCACCTGCCCAGCCAACCCGCCCCCAGCTCCATTGCTTCAGTGTCCTCCCCGCCTCCTTGCATGTCCTAGAGACTTGTCCCAAAGTCTGGCCAAATGCAGCTGGTCAGCCCACACACATTTTCACCTCACCAAATCTGGCCCTCCTTGCAAAACGTTTGGACACCCCTGGAATAAGGACTGAAAGGATGGAAAAGGGAAAGAACTTCAGGAGCAAAGGGATTAAAAATGCAACACAAAATACAGGAAGAGAGAAGAACTGTCCTCATCAGGTCCCACTTTTAAGAATACTCCCACCCACCCTACCACAAAACAGTGTTGCAGTCAAAACTTAGCTCATGATCTGAGTTTGAGCATAATGGGTTCAGGTAGCTGGCTCAAGCTTGTATCAGCCTTCCATCCTTCCAAAGTTGGTAAAATGACCATAAAACATGTTAGGAGGCAAGTTGTTTGCATAGTTAGCTTGTAAACTGTCAAGAGAGTGCTCTAGCATCATGTGGCTGTTTGTTTGTTTGTTTATAACCTGGCTTTCTCCTTGGAAAAGATCCAAGATGGCATGCAACACTGAGGGACAATATACAAAGTTGGAGACAATGAGTATACAAAGTATACAACAGTTACCAAGAAACATTAAAGCCAATATTCAAGGCTAAGGTCAGTGATTGTGAAGAGACATCTTACATAATTAAAAAGGTAATATTAAAGAAAGGAACAATAAGAAAACAAATATAAAGGAAAATGCCATTCTGAAAGATGGAAAACTAAAACTGGAAAAACACAAGTAGTACATCAAAGTCAGTCCAAGCAGTGATGCATAAGAGTCCATCTAAAAGTCACATGACTTCCCTGGCCATAGAGCTCATTACAGTAATACCTCTGGAAAGTGGCTAGGATGTATGTTGCAATTCAAGGTGGCATGAAACTCCCTAAAGGGCAGCCACAAACCATCTGGATCTATCAGCCTTCTGGGACAGATTGCCTCAGTCAGACCTACACTCCTGTAAAAGCTACAGTGAGTTCCAGTGAGCCCAAATCGTACCAGATAATGGTTGGCCTAAGACAATGGAACTACAGAAAGTTCCTCTACAAGTAGGTCACCAACATCCAGGCATTATATAAATCGTGTGTATATGCGGTCATAAGAACATAAGAACATATGAACAGCCCTGCTGGAACAGGCCACAGTCCAACCAGTCCAGCATTCTGTCTCACACTGTGGCTCACCATTTGCTTCAGGGTATTCCCAAGCAGATGTCTTCATCTTCTTATGATTTCCTGCAAATGGCACTGAGAGATATCCTGCCTATCTCCCCAACCCGGAGGTTGTCCTTAGGCATCCAAAATGATAGCCATTCATATCCTTGTTCACCATGAATTTGTCCAATCCTTTCTTAAAGCTGTCAAGGCTGGCAGCTGTCACCACTTCTTCTGGCAGTGAGTTCCAGAGACCAGTGATCCTCTGGGTGAAAAAGTACTTTCTGTTATTTGTTTGAGATCTAGCATACAAAAGTTTCATGGAGTGCCCCCTACTTCTAGTGTTGTGCAACAGGGAAAACTGTTTTTCCTTATCTACTTTGTCCACACTGTGCATGATTTTATAAACTTCAATTAGGTATAGCCGTTGCAGCCTCGGATGGTAAGGAAGGTGTTCCAATCCCCTAATCATTTTGGTTGCCCTCCTCTGCAATTTTTCCACTTCCATAATATCCTGCTGCAAGTATGGTGACCAGAATTGTACACAATACTCCAGATGGGGCTACGCCATAGGTTTATAAAGAGGCAAAATGACACTTGCTGAGTTATTTTCTATATCCTTCCTAATGATCCCTAGCATTGAGTTTGCTTTTTTCACTGCTGCTTATAGAACAAGGTACACTGATTTTTGTGACTGTACTCCGGTTCCACTGTCTTTTTCTCAAATGTTTATTTAGAATTGGGGTTTTTTTCCACAGTCAGTAAGCTGCCCCACAGTGTGACATTGTTGGGCTGATGGCAAAGTAGGTTTGATTTGGCACTGAGGTTTTTTGCAGCATCTTGTTCCTGTCTCTTCATTTATGTTCCGACACTTTTTGTAGTCCTCCTCCTTTCATTTGTTACAGAGATAAGAGTAGCTTCAGTTGAGGGTTCTATTTTTCCAATATGGGTTTTTCCAGGCTGACTGTGGATCAGGCTACATGGGATTTGTTGAGGTGGTGTGCAGGAGTGATGTACCATTTGGCATGCTCCTCTTGTCCCAACCACAAACAACCACTTGTAGCCTGATCAGGTATCAATTCAGCTCTTCCCTCAACATCTGTGGAAAGTCAGAAAAAGCAAAAGTATTCTTTATCTTGTTGTTCATTCTGCCCCTGCCATTCTTCTCTCTTCTCTCCTTCCTGCTTCACTTCTGTTCTTCTCATCACACTGTCACTCAGAATCTATAGCCATGTAGCTGGAGGGTGGTTTTCCCCAGCTGAATAGAACATGCCAAAAAGAATGCATGCCCTACTGCTGTGATAGAAATATAAACACGAGCACAGCCTACCCCCTTCCCTGAGGCACACCATATTCTCAGTAGTCCCTAAATCATATCTGCATGTTAGTGCAGACAGGCTGTGTGTTAGGCACTTAAAATGATCTCCCCCTAGGTATTAGGTACAATCTTTGGAATGGGAAAAATTAAACTCACCTCCTACAACCACAATGTACCCAATTCTCAACTTTCAGACCATTTTGTGAGTCTTTCAATGGTATTTTTGAACACCAGCCTATTGGGTTTTGTCAAGCAAGATTAATCTTTGAGCAACTACTTGCCTCCTAAGATGTATATAATGCCTTCTCTTTAATGTCTACTCCATAACATCTGGTGACCCATTTCACAAGGGACTGATCTACCATATAGGAATCACTTGTTAAAATGCTATTGTTTGGAGTATTACGTTGCACTAGGGTAATCCAACTGAAGCCATGGGGATTTGGCAAGTTAACTCCTTCATGTTTCATTGATTCAAATGGGCCTACTTTAGTTGAAACGTACTTCAATGTACAGTGGACCCTTGTATAACAAATGGGTTGTATAACATAAAATTTGTACAACATAAAATATTCCAGAGATAGGGGAAATTTGCTTAACAGAATCGCCTATGGGGCAAATCCGTACAACATAAAAATGGGACCACTCTGTTTTCAATGCATTCCTATGGGAAATTTGTATAAAGGAAAATTTGCTTAACATGATTTCATTTGGAACAAATTAATTCCTTTATACAAGGTACCACAGCAGTTGGTCACAACTGAAATAGCCCTATTTGAATCAACAACACTTATAAAGGAGTTGACTCACCAAATCCCTGCTGATTGAATGGACCTATTTTAATGTGCCTTGCTATGCTAAGTAGCATGATTTCACCCACTGTTTTCCTAAATGTACTGTAGTCACTAGAGTTTAGAGATTATGAAATACTTTCCATGCAATTTTGAGCTATTCTGTTATAGATCTGTTGACACATACACAAAATGAATCTATGGGAAATGACATTAACAGGCCACTAACAATTTGTTGGTAAAGAGTGCATAAACAACTGTATATGGCATAACACCAGAATATGCAAGCACAAAATTTGTTCTGCCAGCTGAGCAAAAGCAACTGAACAGTGTTGTCAATGCATATTATCCCTGTTAGCCAATCCACAGAGAGGAGAATCTACAGATGGTTTAAAGGCGATGTCATTTGGCTGTTGCTTTGACAATGTCGTAACCTTAGGGATGGATGTGACTTTCTGAGAGGCCCAAATCCCAATGACTAAATGTACACCCATGCAAGCTGGTGATATCATCAGCTTCTGTCACCAATTAAAAGTGTTTTATCACTTCTGCTCTTCTCTAAGGCTCCCTTCAACCTCAGGAAGAGTTGGGGTATTTTGGATTGTTATATAAACCATTAAAGTCTGAAAATCACAGTTACTGGGACAGGATTCAGCTTCTCAGTAGGAAATACAAGAAAGCGTACACAAAATCATAACCATGACTCTTTTGAAGTGTTTGCTTTTGTTGTTTTGTTTCCAGTTAGGGTAAATGAGCATAGTCACTTCCTCCTTTCATTTTCTTTTTGCTACCATATTTTTCACAATTACCTTTCTATCATTCTTTCACTTTAACGGAACTTATGTGACTAATTTAAAGGCAAAAATTCAGCTTCCGATAGATTCAGTGTTGGTTATTAATGTTGTTAAATATCTGTTTATGGTTGAGTTTTTCAACATTCCTTTCTTTAAAACTTTTACGTCAAAGTATTCATTGATTGCTGTTTTTATTTTGCATTTTCTTCTTGTTGGAACAGTTTTATATTGGGCATTTAATATCTTAATTTTATGGAACTCCCATCTGTCTTTGACTCCCTTCTCTTTCAGTGTTTCGGTCTATGGAATCACAGCCAATAATTCCCTAAATTTACAAAAACTGGTTTCCTTAAAGTCCAGGATTCTTGTCTGACTATGCTTAGCTTCAGCTTCCAATTGTATAACAAATTCCAAGAGGGCACGATCACTTTTGCTTAAAGATCCCGCCACTTTGACCCCATTTATAAGGTCCTCCCTATTGGTTAAGACCAGATCCAAAATAGTCGTTTGTCTTGTTGCCTCCTCTACCTTCTGGATGATGACATTGTCTGCAAGGGCAGTAAGGAATTTGTTAGACCTTGCTTTCTTAGCTGAGTTGGACTGCCAACATATATCAGGAGGATAGTTAAAATCTCCCATTAGTACTACATCTTTCCCTTTTGACTGCATGGCCATCTGCTCACAGAAGGCATCATCCCACTCCTCCAGCTGGCTTGGGGGTCTATAATATACCCCCACAGTGACATCCCTCCCAGTTTTCTCACACCTGATTTTCACCAAAATACTTTCAACATGCTTTCCCTGTTGTATATCTTGCATTTCTTCAGTATAAATGTCCTTAATATATCACACTATACTTCCAACTTTCTTACTAGGTCTGTTCCTTTGAAATAAATTATACCCTCTAATAACTACATTCCAATCATAAGTCTCATGCCACCAAGTTTCAGTGATGCCAATTATGACATATTTTTTGCTGCATTAGGAGTTCCAGCTTCTCCTTTTTGTTCCCCATACTCTTTGAAGTTGAATAACCTGGCCCCAGAACCCCAAACCTCTCCAAATTTCAGGGGCTTACAGGGAGGAGATTGAGGAAGCACCCCTACTATTTTCATGCCAAAACAGGCCATAATGTTTTGTTATGTTTATCAGATTGGAGAACAAATAGCTTCCCCTGTGGTGCTGCTTCCACCGTGTCATATATCTTAGGTTGAACTTCAACCCAGAAAGTATATTAAGCACTAAGTTACCACTGCACAGGAGGAAGAAATTAATTCTATGGTTAAAGAAGGGTGAGTAACTGCTTCCTCCACTAACTTTCCCCTTACCATCTGACTGAAACCTCTCTTTAAAAAAACCTTTAAAATTAGCTGGGGGACCCATTTTGGAGCTTCATAACTCAGCCCCTTGAACCCCAAACTGCTCCAAAGTTGGGGAGCTTCCAGGGAAGAGTCCAAGGAAGCTCCCCCACTTTGGGTTCTGAACATAAAAAGTGGTTTGTTTCATTTTGGGCCAAAACGGTTTATCTTGTTTTGTTTCATAACAAAACAATTTGTTACATAACGAAATGATGAAACAGTGTGTCATTTTTCTTTTTGTGCCCATCTATAATTTGTAGAGCACTACAGTAGCACTATGGTATTTGTTTCTATGATGCCGAAGGACATACATTAGAAGTGAAAGTACTCTGTTGTTGTTTTTTAATGAAGACCATTAACTGCAGGATGCTTTGTTCTTGATAGTGTCTGAGAAGCTTTACAGCATAGTAGTTCAATGTGTTCTATGTTCTACATTGTTATTCATGTATATTCAAATATATTTTTATAACTTGTGAGTGTCCAAATGATGCCATGAAGAGAACACACAGTTCTGGTTCTCAACAATATGGTGCATCCCAGATATGGGTTTACTGTAGGTCAAATTAGATAGCATGCTTAGCTCAGCACGTTTTTAGAAGGCATCTTCCAACAAAGTAATGAAGGGTATCTGTCATAGAATGTGATTTTCTTTCCCCAAGTGTGTTGTGATTGGAATATAATTGGTCACTGAAAGGTCAACAGGGGCTTAATTTGAGCATTTAACAGCTAAAACACATGTCTCTGAGGAAATCTCATTGAAGAGTAGAATGTGAATTGAAGAAAATGAAGACTCTCCTTAACATTTAGTTTGACTCAAACATCAGTGTGTAGATATGGGATTCAAATGCCAGCATACTCCTCTACACAGACTCATGCCTTCCATATAAAATACTAGCATCTCCTGGAGAAAGTAAGGATATACCTTTTTGAGTATGTGATTTTTGATATAAAAAGATAGCTTGCATGGAGAAAATTCAGTCATATGAAGTTTCAGAATGAAATGCATTTGCAACTTCATTGACTCACTGAGAATTATACCAATGGAGATAGTCTTTATTTCAGATCCTGATGTCCATCCCATTTAACCACAGACAAAACAAATGGGATGGACGTGAGAAGCAATTAAAATCAGTAGAACATATCAAACCTGTCTGTCTTTATATCACAATAGTAAGGCATAAAAGTGAGTGAGCAGGTGTGAGAAGGGTGCATTGCCTTACAGATGACACCTTAACTTTCATCAACTTGGCAGTTAATGAGGGCTAATGTGAAGACAGAAAGGATTATTCTGATTAATTATGCCCAAGCAGTTGGTCATTGCAGACTATGATGGCTTTGTCAAATCTCTTGCCTACATATTATAAAATTATATTGCTCTAAATTATGTCACCTCTTATTCTTCCTGAATATTTTACTTATCAGACCTGTCTCACATCGAGGATAATGCCTCCTACATAAATTTTGGATGGCAAAAGTAAGCCAAAATGGTCTGGCAGGGGTTCACATGCTGTTCTGATTAGGTGGGATGTTTAGATGTTTATCAATATTCAAGATGGGTATGAAACGACCATTTTTTCATTACCATTCTCCGTTATTCATTCTGTTATGTAACGGTACAAATAATGACCGTTGTGATGGGGCAGGCTCAAACCAAACAGAACCAAGAAAATTTTCTTCGGTTCTGTTCATTTCCGTTATTGCCGCCGTGCCGCTCGCACAATGAATAATGGAGCAGCAGAGGGCGGCGAGAGGGGGCTGGGATCCCACCTCCGTGAGTGGAGGCGGCATCCCAGCCCCCTGTCCAGCCATCTCCGATTGGTGAATGACAGCCCGCTGGGCTGTCATTCAACAAGCAGAGAGAGGCAAGAGGGGCCTGGGCCTGGCAGAGCCTCTTTGCCCCCTCCCTGCTGGAGCCAACGACATGACACTTTGCCAATCTCACAAGAAGAGGCAGGATCCGAGCCCTTATGGGCTGGGCTCTGGGATCTTGGCCACGTGGCGAAGTGGCAACGGTGCAGCCAGCTTGGAAGCCGGAGCAGAGGGTGTCGTTGGAGCATGGGGGGAGTGCAGCGGCACCCCCCACAGGTTCCCCAGGTCTAGATCCAGAGGGGGTGCAGGACAGTGGTCTGCTGGGGCAGTGGCTCCTGGGGCAGATTGGTTCCCAGAGAGAAGGGCCCCAGTTAGGGCGGCACTGTGCAGGGCTCCGGGGGTAGTGACCCAATGGGGGTGGCAAATGGCGTGGCAGATCGGTCCTTGGGGAGGGGGTCCAAGGGAGGGCGGCGCTTTGGCAGTGCTCCTGGGGTGGCAGCCTATTGGGGGTGGTGGCCGGAGCAGCGCCCGGCTCCAGGAGGACTCCCCGTGGCCATGGGATTGCTCTCCTGCTGGCAGGCTTGCCACCGGCTCCAGCGGTGGCCGGCCCTGGGAGGGCTCCCCATGGCTGCGGGACGGCTCTCCCGGCCTGCATGGCGCCCGGCCCTGGGAAGGCTCCCTGCAGCCGCAGCTTGCTGCACCTGAAAAAATGAAGAAACGGAAACGAAGAGGGCCCTGGGGCCCCCAAAAAACAGAAACAAAACTAAGCGGACCCCAAGGCCCTAATAACGACCACGAAATGCCATTTTGGCGTTTCATGCCCATCTCTAATCAATATTTATTTCCTTTAAAAAATCACACATATGTCCTGCCTTTCTTCCTTTAAGCTCAAAATAATATGTACAAGCCTCCTCATCATTCTCATTTTATCCTCACATCAAGGATACAGGTCAGGTTGAGAAAAAGCTGCTTACCCAAGATGACCTGATAAGTTTAGTGGCTCAGCTGGGATTATAGCCTGAATTTCCCGAAATGAAGTTCAGTGCTCTATGCATGGCACACAAAAAATCTTAAATGACAAAAAAGGGTTATTTAAAAATGTTTGAAGAACAGGTGGCATGAGAAAAATAATCACATATGGGAATTGTTATATATGATGATGGATTAATCTGTGTAAATAAGCTAGTATATCACTGGAAAGGTGTTGTAGAAGGTGAAACAGAAGCACTAAACTGCATCTAGCATTAATAGGATTACATGAAACTGCATAAGGATGGACTCCCATACACAAGTGTGTGTGTGTGTGTGTGTGTGTGTGTGTGTGTGTGTGTGTGTGTGTGTGTGTGTGTGTGTGAGAGAGAGAGAGAGAGAGAGAGAGAGAGAGAGAGAGAGAGATAATGCTATTTTTGCTTAGCTTGCTTCAGAAACAAGAATAAATTTAAGAGTGTGATAACACTTTGAAAGACCCTTCTCATATACAGCGTACAGCTGAGAAGTTCTCCCCCACCATAGTTTAAGGTCAACATTGAATCCCTCAGATGCTGACTATTTAATACAAAGGCCATTTCACATAACTTTCAGATCTCAGGTTTGTAGGCAGAAGGACTTGCAAATGTTACACAAACAGGTCATAACTCACCGCCGGGGAAGTGTTTCATTCACTAGTTCAGTGCCTTGCCTGTGTGCCAAACGAGCAGATGCCTAGGATAAAGTCAGTAGGAGGTGACTTTCAAAAGAGATTGTTCAGTGCTGTTTAAAGAATGAAGATGCAAAGTACAGACTTGAAGTGCATCACTATCTGCTATTAAGGAGAAACAGGGGTATAAAATATTTTAAGACATGCCCAGCTTCTATGAAAACCAATGGCATGAATTCTGTAGAGTATTGATGATGGCCCAGTATAATTTTATAAATTTCAGTGGTGAATTTTCACTAACCAACAAGCTGGTGTCTGCATCCGTTGTTTACATGCCAATTTAGGGTCAGAGATATGAGTGACAGCTTGTTCAGATTGCTTTTAAAAGACCATCTCCCTTCCTAGCCTTCATTTCTTGGCTGAAGATTGAAATTCTCATCCTTCAGATTTGCTGGGAACAGGTCCTCCTCAGCTCTCTGAGACTGGGATGTGATGCATTGTACGAAGCTTTGAAAAAGTATTTGACTCAGTTGAAGAGACAGGAGCTGATACCATTCTCCATGTCACCTTAGATTCATAGCCAGATCACCTTCCAAGGAAACCACAGGCAGGATTTCTTCTATACTGACATGCATTTATTTGGAAAACCAACCAAAAGGAAAAGATGGAAAGCAGTAGATGCAGAGCTATTGCGAAGGCATTGTCAGTATTTACAAGTAAGGCCTTATTTAGTACAGGATTCTATCCACAAGTGGACCTACCAGGTGCTGGCTGTGATTGGGTTACCTATCATAGCCATTGAGTTGACCAAACCACACATCTTCCTTTCACACATGTTTCAGCTTTCTTTCAAGCTGCTAAATGGCTGTCTTTGATGGAATGAACAACTGAGTTGAGAGACAATTGTGCCCCAAGTCTGTATGCTTTCCCAGTTGCAGAGACTTAAAAATAATAATCAAACTTTGTGTGCAATGTTGGCAGCTGCCTAATATTTGGAACAATATTTTGCAGCTAGATTTACTGTCAGAAAAGTTTTGTGAACCTGAATTTTGCTTATGGGCATGTGTGTTTGAAAAAATATGAAGTGACACAGAAAAAGCTCCCTGACAATGACCCAGATGTACTTTCATTAGAAACAAAATGGTGACCATATGCTTCTTTTATTATAATGGCTGAAACAGATGTGGACCAAGTTGGCACCTTGTACTCCTCATAATTAGACTTCTTAGTTCTCAGGGTGGTTAGGAAAGCAGAGATAATACATGGTTATTTCCAGAAGTATGATGAAGAGATAGAAAGACACAGTTTTTAAAAAAAAAACTTTCATGCTAACAATTTTGTACCTTACTTAATTTAGTGTTTCCGTTCAACCTTTGTCATGATCTTGAATATTTTTACGATGTTTTCTAATATTAGACTTGAGTTTCTTCTGGAATTGGTGTGTGTGTGTGTGTGTGTGTGTGTGTGTGTGTGTGTGTGTGTGTGTGTGTGTGTGTGTGTGTGTGTGTGTGTGCCCATTTTGTAATTTTAAAGTGGTTTCTAAAAATCCACTTGTGTGGATTGTTCCAGCATAAGGTTCATGTTCATGTGAAACTTAAAGAAAAAGTGGTGGAATTTCTCTAAGGGTTCCTTTCCATGGGTCCAAATTAGAAAAATGTTGTCAATGTATCTCAAATAAAATGAGAGGTTTCATCATGGGTCAGCAAGATAAGTTTGGTATTGTGCTGGTGTACCGTGCTCCCCGCAACCCAGCACAATCCTTTCCAGAGATCGCAGAGTTCATCTTGGCTGCCCTGTTGAAGTCCCCCTGCCTTCTGGTGGTTGGGGACTTTAATGTGCATGCCGAGGAGGAACTCTCTGGTGTGGCTCTGGAATTCATGGAATCCATGACCTCCATGAATCTATCTCAGCATGTTGTGTGCCCCACTCATAGAGCTGGCCATACCCTGGACCTGGTGTTTTCCTCCATGCCATCAGATTCTTGTCTGAGGGTCATCTGCTAAAATTTTTCCTATCGATCCCCCCCCGCCCCGCGGGGAGTGTCGGGCCTATATTTGGGCCCGCACCCATAGGGTCCTGGACCCTGCTAGGTTCATGGAAGCCTTCGGGGAGCTTTCTGGCGGTCTGGCAGACGATCCGGTCAATGCCCTGGTGAATAGGTGGTATGAGGGGACCACCGTGGTGGTTGACCAGATCGCCCCCAATCGCCTCCTGCGCTGTGGAGACCGCTCCTCTTCGTGGTATACGGCGGAGCTGCGGTCAATGAAACAAGAACGCAGGAGGCTAGAGGTCATATGGAGGGCCAGTCAAATGGCAGAGAATAGGGCTGCACTTAAGCAGCTGACTGGCCACTATCTTCGTGCGATCAGGGACGCTAGAACATCCTTTGTCTCCCTGAGAATTGGCGAGACCTCGAACCGCCAGGCGAAGCTGTTCCAGGTGGTTCGAGACCTCTCCAATCCCCGTCAGCTGAGGCCTCCTCCTAGTGATTTCACCAGTGAGCAATTTGCAGCCCATTTTAGATCTAAAATAGAGGCCATCCATTCCGACTTGCCCCCCGGTTGCCCTAGCCCATCCCCTGATGTCCCTGGGGACTCACCCCCTCCGTTTTCCCCTCCTGGATGAGTTTGGGCCAGTGTCTCCAGTGGAGGCCTCCAGAGCTATGGCTTGTTGCCGGCCGGTGGCCACTCCCTTTGACCCTTGCCCGGCTTGGCTTATTAAATCTGCTGAAGGGAACATGCCTGTGGTCAACCACCATAGTATTCCTAGTGTCATGCCTGTCACACACCTCCAAATGGGCCCTCTAATTGATGACAATCGTCTTTTCCTGCCAGATTGGGAGAGGGGAAGAGGAGGCTGATGATTGACAGGTGATCTTTGAGTAAATAAAGGGAAGTGTCTCATTGATTTTGTTTTGCTGGATTTACTTAATCAGTGTCCCAGATTATTGGGAAATGTTTTGGTTGTTACGAAGATGAAGTTGGATTAATAACATATGCATAAATTTCAGCTGCTTGAAAGAAGGTCAAAGTAAAAATGTGAGTTTTAATAAATTACAAAATAGTCACTAAATAATCGTTGCTGGGTTTCCCCCCTTTACTTACAACTGCATAGGATATGCTCACATTCTGATTTTTACGGGCTGAACTGCTTTTCCTGGAGGAAAAGAAAAATCTAAATGGTGAAATTGCTCCGTGTTTTTTGTTTTTTATTTAAGGTGTAAACCCTTTCGTTAATTCAGCCTGCCACTACTCCAGTTGCCTTCCTCCCCATATTTGTTTGGGGAAAGGGAATAGATGAAGACAAGGAACACATTCTTCATATGTCTTCTAGAAATGTGTGAACAATCTCCCAGTGAGTTCCTAATTGAAATACTAGTTCTCAAAGAGGCTAGCTAGAAAGGGAAGGAAAAAAGTGAATCCATAAATACTAGATCTTATGAACAGAAATGAAATCTTGTACTTTTTGTTGTCGTTGTTAACCATCCCATCTTCAAAAACAGTAAGAGTTAGGAGAGAGAGAGAGAGAGAGAGAGAGAGAGAGAGAGAGAGAGAGAGAGAGAGAGAACCCCCGAGGGTGACTAATTTATATTGGTCAAAGTTGGTTATATTTAGGGCTTTCCCTCTGCTACTTGGACATGTAAATAATTTGAAACAATTTGTTGTCTTCATCTCTATTAGAATAAATATATTTTCTGTTTGGAAGAGTTTGAAGAGCACCTTGGAATATTTACTAATTCATAAATGAGAGCAATACTATCTGATGAAACAGGGAAAATTACATTAAAAATGCATCTCAATTGTCACCATTATTACTGCACAATAAAAAGAAGACTTGGTCCAAGTGCCTTACACTGCAGTTCTGTGCATGTTTACTCAGAAATGAATTCCACTGAGTTGAATGGTATTCCCATAGCCACATGGGCATGCACTGACATTTCTTCCAAAGCTTCAAAGATATGTTTTGTGAATTTAATTTAGTTTTATACATAATCAGAAAATCAGAAGAAAGTTATAATGCTTTTCAGGGGATTTCCTAAAACTTATAGTTTGGTGCCCAATCAATCTTTCTTCTTCTTCTTCCCCACCTTCTACTCTATTTGCTGCTACTGCCTTGTAATCCTTTTCTAAATGATGATGATCTCTGTAGAAACAAGGAAAATGTGAAGGAAGAAGTTCTTCATTGTAGTTCTGTATAAGGGAAACATCACATCCCAGAGCAATGCAGTCATTAATACAACACATTCTCCCCAAATATGTTTTATGTAATCTCCCTTTCCTCCTTCATCTCTTGCATACAGATCATGTAGCTTTAAAATAAAATTGATTTAGGATGCAAAGGCACTGTCCTGATATAGACGTTAATCGTCCTGAAACTAATTAAGTTTCCAATAAGTTAATAAGTAATAATTAAATAGTTTTGTGTCCAACTGATTAAAAGATTGCAGTGTTCCCAGAAAGACTATTTTCTTAGTTCCCACCTCTTTTAATGATCTCAAACCCCACTGTGATGTTGGTCACAAGGAGAACTCCAAGGACTTTTCCGGCAACAGTATTCTGTGGTGATAGTAGAGTAAGAGCCTGGTGGTTTTTCTCAACCAACCTTCTTTAGTAATGCTCTACTTTGTTGTTGTTGTTCAGTCGTTCAGTCATGTCCGACTCTTCATGACCCCATGGACCAGAGCATGCCAGGCCTCCTATCTTCCACTACCTCCCGGAGTTTGGTCAAATCCATATTGGCTGCATCGATGACACTGTCCAACCATCTCATTCTCTGCCATCCTCTTTTCCTTTTGCCTTCAATCTTTCCCAACATCAGTGACTTTTCCAAGGACTCCTCTCTCCTCATGAGGTGGCCTAAGTACTGGAGCCTCAGCTTCAATTTATTTATTTATTTATTTATTTATTTATTTATTTATTAGACTTATATCCTGCCCACCTTCCCGGAGGAACTCTGGGCGGCTTCCAGTGGACAGACCAAACAGTGGTCGTCAGTACAAAATACAATAGCAGGTACACTAGACAATGAATACAATAACAATCAACAACAAATTGTGTCCTTCCAGTGAACATTCGGGGTTGATTTCTTTCAGGAAGGATAGGTTTGACCTCCTTGCAGTCCAGGGGACTCTCAAGACTCTCTTCCAGCACCACAGCACAAAAGCATAGATTCTGCGGCGATCAGCCTTCTTTATAGTCCAACTCTCACTTCCATACATCACTACTGGAATAACCATAGCTTTGACTATCCTGACCTTAGTTGGCAAAGTGATGTCTCTGCTCTTTAGGATTCTATCTAGGTTTGCCATTGCTTTCCTCCCAAGAAGCAGGCATCTTTTAATTTCATTGCTCCAGTCACGATCTGCAGTGATCAAGGAGCCCAAGAAAATAAACTCTGTCATTGCCTCCATTTCTTCCCCTTCTATTTGCCAGGAGGTGATGGGACCGGTGGCCATGATCTTAGTTTTTTTGATGTTGAGTTTCAGTCCATTTTTTCACTCTCCTCTTTCACCCTCATTAAGAGGTTCTTTGATTCCTCCTCACTTTCTGCTATCAGAGTAGTATCATCTCCGTTATCTGAGGTTGTTGATATTTCTTCCGGCAATCTTAATTCCGGCTTGTGATTCATCCAGACCTGCCTTTCACATGATGTAATCTGCATATAAGTTAAATAGGCAAGGAGACAGTATACAGCCTTGTCCTACTCCTTTCCCAATTTTAAACCAGTCAGTTTTTCCATATCCAGTTTTGACAGTTGCTGCTTATCCCACATATAGATTTCTTAGGAGACAGATAAGGTGGTCAGGCACTCCCATTCCTTTAAGGACTTGCCATAGTTTGTTGTGGTCTACACAGTCAAAGGCTTTGGCATAGTCGATGAAGCAGAAGTAGATGTTTTTCTGGAACTCTCTGGCTTTCTCCATATTTCAGCGCATGTTGGTGATTTGATCTCTAGTTCCTCTGCCCTTTCGAAATCCAGCTTGCACTTCTGGAAGTTCACTGTCCACATACTGCTGAAGCCTCCCTTGTAGAATTTTGAGCATAACCTTGAAATGAGTGCAATTGTGCAATAGTTGGAGCATTCTTTGGTGTTGCCTTTCTTTGGGATTGGGATGTAGACCGATCTTTTCCAGTCCTCTGGCCACTGCTGAGTTTTCCAAATTTGCTGGGATATCACAAGCAGCACCTTTACAGCATCCTCTATTAAGATTTTAAAGAGTTCAATTGGAATGCCATCACCTCCACTGGCCTTGTTGTTTGCAATGCTTTCTAAGGCCCACTTGACTTCACTTTCCAGGATGTCTGGCTCCAGGTCAGCAACTACACAATCTTGCTTATCAGGGACATCCAGATCTTTCTGCTTCAGTTAGGTCCCTACCATTTTTGTCCTTTATCATATCCATCTTTGCATGAAATGCCCCTTTAATAACTCAAATTTTCTTAAATAGATCTCTGGTTTTTCCTTTTCTGTTGTTTTCCTCTATTTCTTTGCACTTTTTTTCAAGAAGGCCATCCTGTCTCTCCTCGCTATTCTTTGGAAGTCTGCATTCAATTTTCTGTATCTTTCCCTTTCTCCATTGCATTTTGCGTCCCTTCTCTCCTCCGCTATTTGTAGGGCCTCGTTGGACAACCACTTTGCTTTCTTGCATTTTCTTTTCTTTAGAATAGTTTTCATTGCAGCCTTCTGTACAATGTGACAAGCCTCCATCCATAGTTCTTCAGGTGTTCTATCCACCAAATTTAGTTCCTAAAATCTATTCTTCACTTCCACTGTGTTTGCATAAGGGATTTGACTTAGATTATACCTGACTGGCCCCGTGGTCTTCCCTACTTTCTTCAGTTTAAGTTTGAATTTTGAAATAAGAAGCTGATGATCTGAGCCACAGTCAGCACCAGGTCTTGTTTTTGCTGCCTGTATAGAGCGCCTCCATCTTTGGCTGCAGAGAACATAATCAATCTGATTCCGGTATTGTTCATCTGGTGATGTCCATGTGTAGAGTCGCCTTTTGTGTTGTTGGAAAAGAGTGTTTGCAATGACCATCTTGTTCTCTTGACAAAACTCAATTAGCCTTTGCCCTGCTTCATTTGGAACTCCAAAGCCAGACTTGCCAGTTATTCCTTTTATCACTTGACTCCCTACTTTAGCATTCCAATCCCCTGTGATGAGAAGAACATCTTTCTTTGGTGTCAGTTCTAGAAGGAGTTGTAAGTCTTCATAAAATTGGTCTATCTCAGACTCTTCAGCACTGGTAGTTGGTGCATAAACTTGGATTATTGTGATGTTGAAAGGGCTGTCTTGGAAACGTTACCAAAATCATTCTATCATTTTTAGGTTGTATCCCAGCACTGCTTTTCCCACTCTATTGTTGACTATGAGGGCTACTCAATTTCTTCTGTGGGATTCTTGCCCACAGTAATAGACGTGATAGTCATCTGAATTGACTCTACTGAACTGCTCTACTAGCTTATTTAATTCACAGACCCAAATCTGCAAATCATAAAGTAAAGCAAAGTGTTCTGCTTATATACCGCCCCATACCACTTTAAGTAGTCTCTACTTATCTTCAGTTGCACCTTCATTTTATCCAGCTGAACAGATGAAACAAAGGTTAACTCTAATAGTCTGATTTTTTAATCAGATATCTGAGTATTCCTTGGCTGAAACTAGTCAGAAAACCGGAAGTAAACTATTTTCCACCCAACCCAACCCATTTCCTTTCTTTTTCTTCTTCTCTTCCTCCTTCTGTTTAGTGGTTTTTGGCCAGTTTGTATTTTTCCAGACATCACTCCATGACGTGGTTGAGGTATATGATGGCCCAACTCAACAGTCCTCTTTATTATCGTCTCTTTCAGGATCTCACTCAGGTATTGAATAAAAGTTACATCTTTGTGGTTTATATTTATATTGTTTATTAAGCAAATATTTATGCCTGATATAATGATGGCTACATTTTCGGGATTTGGGTCTGAGATAGGTGGCGGGGGGGGGATCATTAGATTAAGTTCCCAAAGCAGTCCCCCACTTCTATGTTCCACCGAAGCAGGATTGACAAGTGTCTGTGACAGGGTTTTCCTTGGGTGGGGTTTTCACCTTTCAGATTCCAGGAAGCAGCTTGCCAGTTTCTGTAATCAAACTGTGATGTACATTGTTAGATACAGAGCAAACGGTATTTCAGGATTATTGGCAGAAATCAGTTTCTGACATACAGTGTTTGTTTTCTTGAGTAGGAGAATCCCTTCCGTTGAGCTCAGGGAACCAGATTACCATCCGCTTTATTTCAGTTGGACCTGTAACATCTAAAGGATTTCACTTTGTGTACCAAGGTATGAAAAAGAAATGCCTCAAAGTTACTACAGTCATTTTTGTGAGTTCCTTTTGATTTTCTTTCAGCTCTCATATTTTAAATACTTACTTTACCAACAAAAAGAAATGGATGGAGATTACAAAACTATAAAGTACAGGTACAGAAAATGATCGGCATATGCACCATCATGTGGAAAATATAAAAATGTGAACCTAAACACGGACATGTATGCATTTTGTGAGTGACCAAGAGATGGATCCAAAAGCATTCACAAAGTGTTGGGCAGAGCAGGGACGGGTGGATCTTTGGCCAGCCCAGGTGCCTTGCAAGGCATCCGGGCTGGCCAAAGATCCATTGGTCCCTCCTTACCTCACCAATTTGTTGGGCAGAGCAGGGATGGACTGCTGCTTGCCTTGCAAGGTGCCCGGGTTGCCTAAAAATCCATTGGTCCCTGCTCTGCCTGACACTTTGTTGGGCAGAGTAGGCACCAATCTACCTTCACCCAGCTCAGGCACCTTGCAAGGGAAGCTTCCCTTGCAAGGCACTCAAGCTGGCTGAAAATCCATCTGTCCCTGCTCTGCCCAAGACTTTGTTGGTCAGAGCAGAGACTCCTCCTCTTCACCTGAGTCTCTGTGCAGAGACATGGGCAAAGAGCAGGTGGCTCCCCCCTCAATCACCAGCAGACAAAGGCAACTCCACACAGCCAAGACAGACACCTATTCTTGACAACTCTGAGCAAGGGGGAACAGTCTTCCACTGTCTATTGAGAGGGTTTGGGATGGTATTCCCACAGGAATGCATTGAAAACCTATTAATCTGTTCCCTCCAGGATGGGTTAATTGCTTTTCAATGCATTCCTATGGGAAACTGCTGTTTGACTTATGAGAAATTTGTCTTCCTAAAATGTATTTGGAATGGATTAATTTCATAAGTTGAGGTACTACTGTATGGTCTTTTAGATAATATTGGTACAGGAGAGTTATATGTTCCCTGTAACCAGCCCGAGTTAACAATCTGTCTGTGCCATTTTGGACTTCCTGGAGTTTCTGAACACTTTCTCCTCATTCCTTATACAGGTCACACAAACAAACAAAACACAAATTTGTATCAGTAAATGTGTAAAACTTTGAATGACACTCAACTATATCAGACATCATGTTATTAAAAATTTAAACATTTCACTTTATTTGCCTCATTTCTCTTTGTAAAGAATCAGATACAAAATGGCATGTGAGCATTTGCAACTATAATTTGATTTTACACATAGTTTAATTTTAACCATAGCCAGTGATTGAGTCCTGTCACTGAGGGAAAGTTGCCACAGAAGTCCAGTAAATAAATAAATAAATAAATAAATAAATAAATAAATAAATAAATAAATAAATAAATAACATTTTATCATCTACTCATAAGGCTTGGAGCAATATGAGCTGAAGATAGTATAACAGCTCAAGAAATCATTGTGATCAGATAAATATTCTTAAATAACTGCATGTTACTTAAGTAACTTTCATTATTTGTGTTGTCTGACACTATAGTGCTTCCCCATTAATCAGTGTGTACATATTTTTGTGTGTTTTAGCGGTTCCAAGAACAAGTGCAACACAATGTAGTTCAGTTCCTGAACCACGGTTTGGGAAAAGGATTGGAAATGAGTTTGCTGTTGGTTCTTTGGTGCTTTTTGAATGTAATCCAGGCTACATACTCTATGGATCAATAGCAATCAGATGTGACACAGTGCCCAATGCATTGGCACAGTGGAATGATTCCCTTCCGACATGTGTTGGTGAGTAGTTCAAGTATATTTTTACGGAAACCCAATGACTCTCTATTGAATGAAATTGACCTCCTGGTAAATCTCCCCTCCCCTGTTTTACTGTGTCTGGTGTTTCTATTTTTCAAACTGTGTGCTATGCACTAAATTTTACTGTGTGAGAATTCTCACCAACTAGAGAGAAATGCTAAGGAACCAACCCTACTGTTTCATGCAATTAACCATCATTGTCACCTTAAAACTGCAGAGCTGAAAAGGGGCTTCCTATTAGGAACGGCCAATTTGTTTCGGAACCAGGTGGTGCTTGGAACCCTCTGACATACATGCAGCCAATGTATTACCTTTCTCTGTGCTGGCACGGAGCTTAGCTCCAATGAGGAAGCAGGTTGTGATGCCATCTTTGCTTGCTCTGTGGTGCTGGCCAATCAGAGAGGGAGGTGGGATGATGCATGTCCCTGCACAGCTCCTGATTGGCCAGCACCACAGAGCAAGCAAAGCTGACATTGCAGCCTGCTTCCTTGTTGGAGTTTAACCCCCTGCGAGCCCAAAGAAAGGTAAGACATTGGTTGTGTGTGTGTTAAAGGGTTCTGAGTACCACATGGGCTCACGTGGATCATTTCAGAACCTACTGTTTCCATCCTACTGTTTCCATAATGAATTGCCCATCCCTACTTCCTATTGATCATTAAATCCATGTCAAGGAGGCACAGTGAGAAATCTGAAATCTGACAGTTGCCTAAACCACTGAACTATTTAGCAGTTCATTTGTGCAAAGTCAGTTGCTACAGCCAAGAAGAAATGATGCTGCCTCAAATCCACCATTTAGGTAATTGACCACACACCCATTTGTGATTAATTAGCCACAAAGCCTTCCTCCACCAGATTCTTGCCCTAGCAATCCCTAAACAAATTCAGGGAACTCTTTCGTCTTCCTTTATTTAGGAGTTGATCCTGGTTTTTTATTCTTGCCCATATGATTTATATAGACATATTGTTGTAAAGTGATTATACCCACAGGATCTTGAAGACATATTGCTTTTTACCTGTTTCCAGTTTATATTTTGTAATTCCTTTATGTAAATCTCTTGTTCGATTTCCAGATGATTTATCCATTTGTTCACACCTTCCTTTGGGGTTTGAGGATGGCAAAAAGATATGTGGCCTCCTGATGTTGTCATCTCAGTGAATTGTCTCACTAAAGAGAATGATCTTTTGTGCAAAACTGCATATATAAATTGTGCAATTGTAGAAAGTGTGCAATTTGCCTCAAAATAAACTGCCCCTTCCTTTATTTAAGAATCTACATTTGTGGTGTGTGCCTATGGTTTGGTTCTCAAAAATGGGAAAAAGAAGTAAGCAACATTTTATTTAAAGAATAGAGATATTGTGAGGAGAAAAAAGAGCTCTTGATTTCATTTCTTTCTTTTAAATGTAGGGGAGGAATATTGTGGGGTTTAACATTAGGGATGGGCTGTTCATTTCGGAATCAGCACGTTCCAAAATGACCTACATGAGCCCAGGTGCTGTTTGGAAGCCTCCAAAACACAAGCAGCCAATCACTTACTAAACACACAGAGTTGTCTGGCCAGCACAAGGAATGTTAAGTAGTGATGGGATGTTGATTTCAGAAGCAGCATGTTCCAAAGCGACCAGCGCAACCACAGGTGCTGTTTGGAAGCCTCAGAAATGCAAGCAGCCAATCACTTACCTTCCTGCACAGTTGTATCGGGCTAAAGTCCAACCAGGAAGAAGTCTCCTGGTGTCATCTGTCCTTCTCCCTGGTGCTGGCCAATCAGACAAGGAGGTAGGATGATGCATTTCCCTGCACAGCTCCTAATTGGACAGCACCAGGATGAAGGACAGATGACATCAGGAGACTTCGTCCTGGTTTGACTTTAGCCCGATACAACTGTGCAGGAAGGTAAGTGACTGGCTGCTTGCATTTCTGAGGCTTCCGAACAGTACCTGTGGTTGTGCTGGTTGTTTCGGAACATGCTGCTTCTGAAATCAACAGCCCATCACTACTTAACATTCCTTGTGCTGGCCAGACAACTCTGTGGTTTAGGTATCTACTTGTAGAGTCAGAGAGTCTACCAGGAGGCACACTGTGATTCCCCACTGTGCCTCCTGGGAGTAGAACCACCTGTGTAGTCTCTGATAAGCCACACAGTTCCAGGGCACATCCTGGAACTGTAAACCACTTCTGAATACTCTATACTTGGAAAACTTTGAAAAGGGTCACTATAAATCAAAATTGAGTTGATTCCACATGTTTATCATTATTATTCCTTATCAAGGTTTTTCGTTGTGTTATGATAGTCTTAATCATCCAGAATTAGGAACTTTGCAAGTTTAGTTTCCATTGTAAGTGGAGCAATATCAAATTTTATCACATTATTTTTTCCCTCTTTATTTCTCGAAAACTCTGGATATAGGACAAACTTACATACCCAAACACAGGTTATCATCATTTCTGCTAGCTGTAGCTAGAGCTCTGATCAGCCCATTATAGCATTCATTCAAGTATCTTTCTGACATCATTGTTGAGACTGGGCAATGGAAGCAGGTTTCTGCTCCAGAAAGAGAATCCATAGGCATAAAATACTGTATGTTTTCTCTGAGTGCTGCTGTATGACTATTTTGATTGTCTTAGTGAGTTAGCCCATATTTCATCTCCTGTGATATTCTGTCATTGTAAAAGCTTTACAGCTAGCAGCATGAGTTATGCTGTTGCATTTGAATTGTTGTTAGTCTTCCACACTGCAATTTGATTACAACAGGGTGGAAGATTGGTTTGTAATGGTTCACAGCCGTTGTGGGCAATACCATTCATGCTGACAACTCCTATTGACTGGTTTCTTTCTTTGTTTCCCCCTCCCTTTCCCCTTCCTCTGTTTCTTTTAACTGGAGTATCCATGTGACATGAAGGTGGAGAACTCTGAAGGCTTCTGGACGCACTTCAGAGCACCATTTTAATCTTTAAAGCTCTTCTTAAGGCTGCCATAAGATTTCCTCATTCTTCTATGCCTGGAAAATTGGTTGGGCGATCTAGCCAAGGGCCACCATGAGCTGTGACAGGTGGTTAGGACAGAATGGGCGATTTTCAACAGTGTTCATGGGATACACTGCTTTTAGAGGCTCAACTGGTATTAAACTCACTATCTTTTCAGCACCAGCCAAAAAAATTCTAAGCTTTTTAAATCTTCACTTTACTATAGCTGTGTATTGTTCAAGCACTTCTGTGCCTGTTCTCATCCGTTTGTCCCTACATTGAGGGTCTGGTACTCTTGTGTCATCTTGCTTTCTGTTTTAAAGCAGTACACAATTCTGTATGGATGCCTTTTAGTGGCATTTTAATTGCCTGTGATTTAATTCTGATTTTTAAACTTTTATCCAAGAACTACCTTTGCACATCGTTCAGGGAACGACGGATACTGAGTAAATAAAATAAATAATCAAGTTTGAATTTGACCCCACAATGGTTTGCAAGGCAAAACCATTAGCTGCTCTGTGTTAGTGCACATCACTTTTCTAGCACAGGACATCAATATGTATGAGCTTAAAGCAGCACTGAACAAAATCAGGTTAATAATTGAAATGCTAGACATGAGCATTTTAAATGGCCACAGCTCTCTAGCAAATGTCTCAATGTTTCCCTACAGATATCAGCTATCAGTCATTGTGTCTCCTCTTACTTTTACCAGTAATTATTTAAACTGTTTAAGTGACACTCACCTTTAGTTTATTCATGTAATCTCTGACAGATTCTATCAGTTATGTGCACTACAAAATGTAGCTTCTGTATTCATTACTCAGATAAGTTTCCTTCTTCTGCATCTTCTTAAAGTCCTCGCATTTTTGTATCTAATGAAAAGAGCTCAAGGACTTGATAATGTTGTTTCACTGGAGTGATGTATTGGCTGCTAATGGCACTGATAAAACTCCTCATCAATCATTTCTTCAAGCCATTAAAATACAAGCAGAATATCTGTATTTAGATGACAGCCTAATGTGATTATATTAGGATGTCTAGCTTCTTGGCCACAAGTATCATTCATGTTTAGCATCAAATGCTACCGCAGTACCCAGCTGAATTATATCTGTTTAGCCTGGCTGTTACTGTCTTTGAGCGTTAGCCTGATTTTTATTCTGCTGTGAGGAATGCACAGTGCTTCAGGCACAATGCTCTTTTTGCTGGGTGGGGGAGAATTATAGGAAAATTCAAGCCTCTCTCCAACTCTGTCTGCCTTGGCATCTGGTCTTTCCGGATTCAGTCCAATATATTTTGCTTTCTGAATTGCATAATCAAATAGTCTTCCACACCAACTGATATCAAGGCATGTAGCAGCCACAGCCAGTAAGGGTATCATTTTGACAGATAAGGGTGAAAAAAATCTCAATTCATATCCCTCTTTCTGGCAGCAAGACAGTGATGCATTAAATAACAGTGACATTTCCTGCCATTTGTAATGTGCCAAATGTGTTTCCTGGAGAGGCTGTACCTCGGTTTGATTAAGGACAGATCTGCTAATTTTGCTCTGACAACCTTTTGCTCTAAATTTACAATAGGTCTTCCTGTAAAATGATCCATTCTTTCTGTTGATCATGTAATCCATGGGATCTCAAGGTAGGGTGACCATTGTTTCATTGCCAAGGAGGAGAATAGACCTCATCAGAAAGGGAGGCATGAATTATCAAAATGGGCACGTGTTTACCAGAAAACAGGGCAGTTTGCATTAAAATTACATATGCTAATTTAATTGATGACTCACAATTTTTGAAAATAAATAATCATTATTGGTATAATTTAAAGATCAGTACAGTGGAATTCACTGCAATGCAACAAACTGTGATCTGATGACCACCATAGGTCTCAGACTTGTGAAAAAGATGGAACACAAATCAAATAAATGAAGTACAATATTTAATAACATTTTTGCTGAGATCCGGTTCATGAAGCTATGCCACATCAGCCATGGAAATTTTTCAGAAATAGAAAATGTCTTATTCCAACTAAACATTTTAAGGCTCAGATGGAGTCCCTTTCATTGGACGCTAAGGAGGGGGGAAAGTTCCAATTTCTAAAATATGGCTGCCACTGGGATCACTTCATCAGTGATGAAGAGTTGCAGTTGCATGTAAATCAAAAGGGTATTACAAAATACTCCAAAACATTTACACCTTCTGATTTACTTTTGGGTTCTTTTCAAAACAAGAGGCCACATTCACTTTGCAAAAGTTGTATTTTATTTTCTATTCTCAGATGCAAAAAAAAAAGTATCCAAAAAAGTATCAAAAAGTATCAAAACCTTAACAGATCTCAGTCATAGTTTTATTTCCCTAAAAATAATAAATCAAAGTCATCCTGACTAACTGATTACATTCAAGATTTCTCCTAAACTAATATTTCCTACTCTACCTAACTGAAGTGAGCTCCATTGCTCAAAGTGATCCTAAGCATAATCATCATGGTTTCTCTCTGTCCTCTTGTTTTCTTGCTCAAAGCTTCCAGATAATCACATGACATCACTGACCAATGGTAGCTAACCGTATCCTGCACTGCTAGCTTGTTATGACTATTCCTCTACATTACAGATGGACATGAAACGAACAATTTTTGTTGCTGTTTTCATTTTTTCGTTTAGTTATGCAACGAAACAACAAACAAATTTTGTCTCCAAAATGAAACGAAACGAACAGAAACACTGGACATTTTGTCGTGCGTTTCGTTTCCGTTACTGCAATACAGTGAAATGCTTTAAATGCTAAAAAAATCGCAAAAAATTGAAATTAATGGTAATGAAATGGTAACGAAACGAACAAAAATGAAAATGATTTTTTGCAAAAATTCATGAAAAACAGAAATGAACTGTAACGGACCCCCCAAACGACAAACGACAAATGAAATGTCATTTTTTTATTCGTGCCCATTTCTACTCTACATACCTCAGACAAGGTCTAATACAAGGCTGAAATGTGCACTTAATAGTCAGCTTAACAACTCACACTATGTCCCGTCATATCAATAACTAAATATTTCTCTTTGTTGGCCACTGGGTGGTAAAATGTGCTAGATAAACAGGAAGAGAGTGGGAAAGAAAGAAGACTACTCTTACTACAGCCCCCCCTATAGAAAGAAGGAGGAGGGAAGCCAAGATTGCAGGTCAGGAGGGGGAGGGGAGAGGGTGCATTTCAGGTCAAGGGATTGCCACTTCAGCAACAGAAAAGGAGGAAAGAACAGATGTTATTTTAATGAAGGAATCCCTGGGCCACTACCACCCACACTGTCTGGTTTATACTGTGCTGAACCTGTACCCAAAAGAAAATGGGGGTCTAAATGGAAATTATCCAGGCACAAAGCCAAACCTTTGGTCACCCACCCTAAGGAGCTACACATTTGGTGGACAAGGAGGAAGATTGCTCTAAAAATAAATGCTAGCAACTGCCCTTGCATGAATTCATCATGTGTTTAAGGGCTGGAAAGTTCCTTGTCATAGCTAGACCAGCGTTTGTAGCATTTTCACATATTTAATAATCTGATTGATTTGTCTTATTCATATTGTCATGCAGTTTGAGTTTTTCATTGGAAAATTTTCTTTCAAGTACTTTCATTTTTTCCTGTATTCTTAAAATAATGGAATTTAAAGTGAAATGGTCATGAACTATGGGAACATGCTGTAAAAGTGTTCAGATCTATCATATTTGCAATTTTATCAGCTTTTGTTATAACTTCCCTCTGTTCTGGTGCATAACATACTGGGAAATCTCTTTCCATACTTTGTGTATTTGGTTCCAGTGCCCTGTGGAGGAATTTTAACTAAGCGCAAAGGAACCATTCTCTCCCCTGGCTATCCTGAGCCTTATGACAACAATCTGAATTGTATATGGAAGATCACAGTCCCTGAAGGAGCTGGAATTCAAGTAAGAGCACATGCAAGTTTTTCCTTTTTTCAGCACAAGCTCTTATTTCTACAGGGACATGACAAATCAGACAAATAAAAATTTTAACAGGCAATTAACAATTGTCACAGTACAATTACTTGCACAGTAATTTCTGGAAGAAAATGAGAACATAAGAACAGCCTTGCTGGAACAGGCCATAGCCCAGCCAGTCCAGCATTCTGTCTCACACAGTGGCTCACCATTTGCTTTAGGGTATTCCCAAGCAGATGTCTTCACCTGCTTACGATTCCCCGCAAATCATATTAAGAGATATCCTGCCTATCTCTCCAACTCCAATGAAATCCATAATGATAGCCATTGATACCATTGTTTGCCATGAAATTGTCTAATCCTTTCTTAAATCTGTCAAGGCTGACAGCAGTTACCACTTCTTCTGGCAGGGAGTTCCAAAGACCAGTGATCCTCTGGGTGAAAAAATATTTTTCTTATTTGTTTGAGATCAAGCACCCAAAAGTTTCATGGAGTGCCCCCTAGTTCTAGTATTTCCTTATCTACTTTGTCCACACCGTGTATGATTTTATAAACTTCTATCAGGTCTCCTTTAAGGCGCTGTCATTCACAACTTACTGAAATAATTCATAACTTACTGAAAGATGTAGTGGTGTTTGCAAATCAAGTAATGTACCTCCACCATGTTCCATTGATTCAAATGAACTCATTCTAATTTCAATGTAAAATAAGTCACAAAAAGTCACAAGACTAGAGTAGGCCTATTTGAATCAATGAAATCTGTGGAGGAGTTGACATTACTTTAGCCTATATAGGCTAGTTCAGATAGCCTCCATTTTAGCCTAAACAATAGAATTTTACCCACTAACAGACCCGTTTTGATTTATATAGGCTTTAGTTCAGATAGCCTACTACTAATGTCCATTTACGGGAACTCTGGGCGGCTAAACAAAGCTAAAAAGCTAAAAATTTTGGCCACCCACTGCTGGCGGCTAAATCTTAGCAGAAAGAGAAACTAACTAATGAACAGACCCATGCTTTTGATTTCAAAGCCCTCTTAAATACAGGGACTCCACGAAGGCGCTCAGTAGGGAGATGATATGCATGGCAACCTTTGGCCGCGTACGCAGATTTCCGCGCCTCTCTGGGTTACTTCAAGGAGCGCGCCTGCGTGCGTGGGTTAAGCATTCAGGGAATTCATTGCCTGGTATCCTTGAGGGCCTTGAATCTTCCTGATCACTGGGGAGCCAATGCAGGCGGACCATGACTGGGATGTGCTCGAATTCGAGAGATGGCCGGCATTTTGCACCCGCTGTAACCTTTATTGCAATACTCCTCTGATCACCAGGGTGCTGTCCTCAGGGAACTCGTCAAGGTACTGACGGAAGAATGGAGACGGTCATGCTTCCAGGGAGAGGGCCGAATCCAGAGGGATTTTGCCCTGTCATCTACAGAAATTTGCGAGACGAAGGCGCCCCGAAGAACAAAAGCTTGAGCCGGTTAACTTCCACCACTCAGATCGAGGGAGCGAACCGGCTCCTCTGCAGTAGAAAAGACATAGCTGCGTGTCATCAGCGTACTGATGAAGCGAATCATACTGATGACCTCCCCCAGTGGCCCATGTAAACATTGACACATTTGAGCATTGATATTGCCATTTGAATCTTCCTTTCACTTGGGATGACTGGGATATGGAATAAATAGGCTGGCTTAATTTTTAATGTTTTAAACAAGACAAAATGATATCACCCTGATTAAAATCCATGTACTACTTTGAGCTATTTAACAAAAAGCTCTGAAGCAATAACTGTTTTGAATACTGTGTCCCCCCCCCCCAATCATTCAATAACATTAAAATGGTGGACTCTATGGGATGTGACATGATTTCAAGAGCTGACATTTCCACACCTGCGCACACATTCATTTTTTTAAAGAACCTAGAGGGAAAGTGAAGTTTTAAAAAAATCTGTTAACTAATAACAGCCTATTTATATTCCCAAATTCTGGCTATCCAAATGAATGGCAACTGGACTTCTTTTCTTGAGAGAAGCTGCCTGGATGAGTAGTTGAAACACTTCAGTCTCTTAAGAAAAGAAGTCCAGTTGCCATGACTCAACATTCAGATATTGTTACATAGTACTTTTTGGAAGAAAAGTCCTCCCTGCCCCAACAAACATTTTAAATTTAGTCATAAGCCAAGAGTGTCATTGAGCATAGCATTTGTATACAGTATATATACTGTATACTACACATGGGCACGACTTGGCGAAATTCTCGTTTCCGTTTCCGTTACTCGTTTCCGTTACGCAACGGAAACGGTAACGACAATTACTCCCCCAGAACTCGAACTCGAACCGACAAAAGAAAAATTGGGTCTGATTTGTCGTTGTTGTTCCTGGCATCGCGGCGATCGCGCGATGCCAAGCGGCACAGAAAAAAAGTTTTGAAAAAAAAAAAAACCGATTCCCGGCCAAAAAAGCAGGCGAAAATATGCCTTCCTGAGGGCACCTACCAGAGGGGTGGTTTCGGGGGGGTCCCCACTCCAGCCTTCCCCCCCCTCCTGTCCTGGGCTGCTGGTACCAGGCTGGGAGGGGGCATCCTCGGCGTCTCCATTTGCCATGCGGTGCGGGGGGGATCCAAAATGGCGACCGCAATATTTGTTTTGAAATCGTGGTCCAGAAACCCACCAAAGCACCACAGAAACATGCGAAAAGTAGCTATTTTAAATGCTTGATTTTTTACAGTAGCAGCAGTGGGTTTTTTTCTTGCAATAAAACGTCTCCATTGATTTTATTTTATTTTATTTTATTTTTATTTTTTTACACCTGTGCACGCGCAATGATGGGCTGGCCATGGGATGGGACCATGCAAAGTTTTGGAGCCATTCCACCAATCGCATGGCCAGGTTTTGCTGAGACTTGCTGGTACCAGGCTGGGAGGGGGCATCCTTGGCATTTCCATTTGCCATGCGGTGCGGGGGGATCCAAAATGGCGACCACAATTTTTTTTTTTTTAAATCGTGGTCCAGAAACCCACCAAAGCACCACAGAAACATGCGAAAATTAGCTATTTTAAATGCTTGAATTTTTACAGTAGCAGCAGTGGGTTTTTCTTGCAACAAAACGTCTCCATTGATTTTATTTTATTTTATTTTTATTTTTTTACACCTGCTCACGCGCAATGATGGGCTGGCCATGGGATGGGACCATGCAAATTTTTGGAGCAATTCCACCAATCGCATGGCCAGGTTTTGCTGAGACTTCTGGATGTGCCAGAGAGGGCATAAAAAGCCCACCAACCCTAAGCCTAATCCTAACCCCAACCCATACGCCAGTACACTGTGTTCTTAGTGGGTCAGAGGCACCCAGAGGTACAGCCCACTAACCCACCCTAACCTTAACCGTTACCCTAAGCCTAGCCCTTACCCCCTAACCCCATGCTCTGGGAAGTCAAGTCGCGCTAAATCGCGGTGGTAACGACAAACAACAAATGACACAATGAAACGACAAATTTTTGAAAAATTTCGCGAAAAACGGAAACAACCCGAAACGGACCCATCCCAAAAAATGACAACTCGAAAAAAAAAATTCTGGTCGTACCCATCTCTACTGTATACAGTCCTCAGATCACCAGTTGGCTGTTTAGGAAGGAATCTGCTCATCAGTGCTATTTGAATACGTAGTAATTGGCATGGTAGATATACCCATATCTATGTCTAGTCGGTGACAAATGGGCTTGGACCAGGTGCTTTAAAGGGGATGAGAGGAAATACTTTGATGGAGAACCATATGTAACAATCAATTCCTTAATACAATTAAGGAAAAAAGATAGGAATGGTAAACCACTTCTGAGCACACTCTACCAGGAAGAGTCACTATAAGTCAGAGTTAATTTGACTGCACATTCATCATCATCATCATCATCATCATCATCATCATCATCATCATCATCATCATCTCCAAACTTCCATTACTTCTGGCAAAAAAATATAAATATACATTTAGATTGTGCTCACATCATGATAGATGTAGAGAGA
This sequence comes from Phrynocephalus guinanensis, assembly GCA_037367245.1. Classification (NCBI taxonomy): domain Eukaryota; kingdom Metazoa; phylum Chordata; class Lepidosauria; order Squamata; family Agamidae; genus Phrynocephalus; species Phrynocephalus guinanensis. The sequence continues at coordinate 22,708,123 of CM074739.1, forward strand.
TACTGGATGAATTGCAGCCTGAAGTTGAATGTACTTATGTTCAAATTAAAGCTTTAATACACCTTCTCTTTTTGAAATCTTAATGCTAAACAAAGGGACTACAGTGTTTTGTAATTTTATTGTTAATGTCCTCTTCTTTACAGATACAAGTTATAAGTTTTGCAACAGAACATAACTGGGACTCTTTGGATTTTTATGATGGTGCTGACAATAATGCTCCAAGGCTTGGAAGCTATTCAGGTGAATGAAAAGGAGTACATTTGTAGTGTTCCAGTTTATTAGTTGTTCCTGTTCTGAAATTGTCAACTATAAAGTATTTTAAATCACACTTGTGTGCAACATAACGGTGTTGAGATTTGGAACAAATTGGAGACTCAGACTGCATGTTAGATTTGTGGGGATTCCATTGCATGGTACTTCCATAAAATGGTAACTTTTGTTACCGCCCGCCTCAACACATCCTGTATACTATAAGCAACAAATATTACTTCTCATCTATATCTCATATATGAGTGCAGAGTAATGGAAATTACATTTAGAGTATTTGTCAGCAAGGACACACACACACACACACACACACACACACACACACACACATACAAGTGCTAGGCGAACAAGTTTTGAAACCGAGTCAAGAAGTGGTTGGATCTTCAGATGTGTGAGAGGGAAGCTGAAAACTAATAATATAGAAACCTGGATTCAGTTAAGAACTTTCTGAGAAAAAATGTTGATATTTTTGAGAACCACAGCCATCAGTGCTTCAGGTTAAAATGAGGAAAGCTGTGTGGTGATTGCACAATACTGCAGGTTCTCCCTAGCCACTACCTCTTTATTTTATAATGAGAAGAATGTTCCTCCCCCATCCCTCACAACAAACTGGCATAGGAAATAGGTTTGGGCTCCAAAGTTGATGCTTTCTAGTGTATGCTTTTCCCTATCAGCTTTTTAAAAACCAAATAGGAGAGAAGCAGCAGAAGGAATCAATTCTCTTGACTCACCTTTCCTAACACATTCTTGTGTTCATTATGTACTTAGTTGGACCATATGAAATAGCAAAATTCTTCAGCCAGCTTGGCCAACCCTATGGTGTGCCATAAACAATGAATTCTTCCTATATTCTTGCTATATTTTAATGTACTTCCAGAACATTCAGTTTTTTTCTGCCTTTCGGTATTCTGTCACATCTTTGTTTTGTTTCTCTAAAATCCCTATTGTCCCTTAAAAAATAGATTCTTGTAAAGTCTTATTTATGAGGGCAGAATCATCCTCATGAAATATATCTCAGAAGAGTTTCAAAGGATACTGCATTCAGGAAGGTTTCTGCCAAATGAACCAAGACCTGAGAAAGAAGTGCTAATGGGGAATGCTACACATTCTGCTGTTTTCTAAAGGGTTTTACAAATATTTTAAAGGACCTCAAATTATTGGGCTTATAATATTAGATGTGTAACTGGGTTTTAATATTCTATTTTTTCTGGGTTTATGTATATATCACTTTGAAACTTTGTTGCCCCCCCCCCCCCCCCGCATTGGAGAAATCAAGATAGGAAAATTGAAAAAAATATATATAATGTATACTCATATCTTTTATACTTTATATCAAAATTTATTGATTTATTGGCCCTATGCACTTGTTCTGTTCACAGTTAATTTGTTATCTGAAATCATTCTGAGGTTATGATACAATAACTATAGAAAAGTGGGTTAAAAAGTAATTTAACTAAAATAAAAAAAAAATTTGTGGCAAAATACTGACATAATCTGTGGTCTTCATTTCCTCCAGGGACTACGATACCTCCACTTCTCAACAGTACATCCAACAATTTGTATCTCAACTTTCAATCGGATATCAGTGTGTCAGCTGCTGGATTTCATCTGGAATACACCGGTAATGCCTTTGTGATAAACCCTGTAAATGCAGCAATAAGAATACTGCTGAGGGTCACAAAGGATGACATGTATAGTAAAGTCTGATAGGCAGTGTGATGCATTGATAATGGTCATTAATTTCCCTTTAAAAATTATTCTGTGTGGCTCATACAGTGGACCCTTGTATAACAAACAGCTTGTATAACATAAAATTTGTACAACATAAAAAATTCTGGAGAGGGGAAATTGCTTAACATAATCGCCTATGGGGAAAATCCATACAACATAAAAATGGGATCACTCTGTTTTCAATGCATTCCTATGGGAATTTGTATAAAGGAAAATTTGCTTAATATAATTTCATTTTGAACGAATTAATTCCTTTATACAAGGTACCACTGTACTGCGCTCTTTGTCTGCCTGAAATACTGCCACTGAGAAAACACAAAGCCAAGCAAAAAAAATATATACCCAGTATATTATATTTTTAAAAAATCCTATTGTGTTGAAACCATGGAGCTAATGATCATCATGGTTATTTGACCCAGTTTAAGCAGCCTCATGGCACAGTGATTGCACCATTGCATTGCAGTCAAAATTGTGCTCACGACCTGGGGTTCAATCCCAGGTAGCCAGCTCTAGGTTGTCTCAGCTTTCCACCCTTCTGAGGTCAATAAAATGAGTACTCACCTTTCTGGGGTGTGAGTGGACAATGTGTACTCGGCAGAATTAACTTGTAAACCACCCAGAGAGTGCTTTAAGTGCTATGGGGTTGTATATGAGTAGCACACTTTTTGGATTCAAATAGTTGTCATACACATCAGGACTGACCCATCTCAAGTTGTTTTGGGGATGGGCCATAATTTGTCCTGAGATGTCTGGAAATATTTATATGCAGTTGTATGCTCCCAGGTTAAGTGAAAACTCTTTGAAAATGTAGAAACACGGAGACCAGAATGGGTCAGTTTTGGGAATGTAATAGACCTTATGCTTGTAGCCAAAGTCCTATCACATTCTTTCCTCCAGCTTGCCTCTCTTGAGAGTTGTGGTCTGTTGCATGTATAAAAGGGCCCAGTTGGCATTCCCAGTAAGTAGCCTGATAGCCCAAATCAGACCACCCAGTCACTGCCTAGCCCAAATCAGATAGCTCGTTTGGCACCCACCCACTCGAGAACATACACAGAAACTAACAACAAGAAGAAATATTGTTTCTGCCAAAGAAAGGCAGCAGCAATAGTATTTTTAAAAATAATAATAAAAGAAAGTAGAAAACAGTGGCAATGGAATAATTTGTGGAACTGCTCATTCAGAGCCTACAACAGAATCAGTGGTCCATTGTCTCAGCTGGTTGGGTGGATGAAGTATAAATACAGTCCAATGAGGCTCATCTGAGCCCTGAATTTTTCAGGGAAGGTTTGGCTATCACTGGGGTTTCAGCTGTATGTGTTCAGAGAGAATCAGAGAATAGTGAAGTTGGAAGGGGCCTATATGTTCCTTCTTTTGCTACATAAACTGTTGGTAAATAATTTTGTTCCCATTTCAGCATTTTAACATGCATACCCATCCACAATCTTCAGTGATTCGTAGGAGTGCTTGACCTTGGAGTGAATAGGGACTTCTTGAACTACCAAGTATCCGGCCTGATAATGTACAGATATCTCTGCTTTGCCTCATTTGTACACTTTCTATCTAATAATCAGGAAAAGGAGACCCCCCCTAACAAAGCATTGGAAAGCATTTCCAATCCATAGAGAGAGTGTTGATTGATTTTCCTAGCTGCATTTCCACGGAGCTTAAAGTCTCACTCACACCTCCCCAGATTCCATTTTCTTTTCTTTCACTATACATGCCATAATGTTTTCTTGGCGCTTCCTCTGAACTTGCCAGTAAGCTCACTCTTCTTTCTACGTGAAGCCATTTGCTTGACAGGTTTGTTGTCACTCGCTACCTGGATTTGCTATTAGAAGTTTTGACAGAGCAGGGTGATACCCAGTCATAATCATGTTAGGAATGGCAATAAAAGGAGCTGTTGGTTGGTCTGTGTCATGTTATTGTTAAATGAAAGGAAAGTTTCTCTGACTCTTGTTATTATAAATAATTGTAGCAAGGCTATAGCTGTAAAGAGGGATGTTTATACCAGCATGTCTGTCTGATATTTGAACATTCCTTCCTCCCCTTTTCTTTACTGTCTATTCAGTTACTCCCTATTTTGTTGATGTGACCGGGAATTTTTGTTGTTTGGGTGTTGTCGTCACAGTAGTGATAAAGACAGGTATTAATCTGATTTTCCAGTTTCTTCTGCCTTGAAATGTACTGTCTTGCTGTCTTGCCTGCAAAGACATCCAAGGAACTGACTGTTGAGAAACTAGTGATAATTGAAGGCAGAAAATGGAAAAGCTGCTGCATCATATTTAACTTCAGTATTTGCTCCCAACACTGTCATGGGATGTATTTTGTTATTTCCTAGATGTTGAACACTCAGTCATTCACCTACCTCTGCTTTAAGACAACTGAAAAAAATGGAAATTTTAATAGGCAGAATGGATCCATTTCTGGATTTCTTCACGTATTATCCTTTTGTCATAACTCTGTAAATACATGGTTTTGAATGTCAGTTTATTTATTTATTCATTTACATTTATATCCTGCCCAACTAATAGCTGGACTACTACTATGGGCAGCTAATGAAAGGAACGGTACTCATAAATAATAATGATAATTATAGAAGCAATAAAACAACAATGGAAATCACTTCCTAATAGGCATGGGCCTTTCATTTCAGAATGGGTCCCATTCCGAAATGAATCATGGCAGCACAGCTTCTGTTTGGAACTTGGGCCCATCCTTCAAAATGAAATCACCCATTAATTTACCTTGCCTTACCTCACACAGGGCTCAACTCCAACCAGGAAGTAGCATCCAATGCATCATTATTCCTTCTGATGTATGTCCCTGCACAGCTCCTGATTGACCAGCATCAGGGAGAAGGAACAGTGATGCATTGTTCTGTTGTAGAAATCATATGTACAATGGAGGAAACGTCTTTTGCCATTGCTAAGTTTTTTTAACTTTTCACAGCTATAGGTTTGGACTCTTGCCCAGAACCACAGACCCCAAATAGTGGTAATAAGATTGGTGACAGGTACATGGTTGGAGATGTGGTTTCATTTCAGTGTGACCAAGGATATTCTCTTCAGGTAAATATTTAAAACAAGAAACAAAAAAAACCACAAGTGTGGTGCGGGGGGAGGAAGAGGAAAATTGGTCAATTTTAATTTCTTTAAATAAGTGGACCCCACACCTACGTGGAAACACTAAGAGGAATCATTTCTTTAAACAAAGCATGAATCATTACATGTGGGTATCTGTTGTTTTCTGCTCTTAATATTATTCATGGTTTCTCGCAAATAGAGTTGGATACATGGAACTGCAACTTGTTTTTTTATTTATAGAGCATGATTCCCTTTCCCTTCTCCAAGAAGGTAGAAATTATTATCATTTTTGACTGCATATCCCACTGGCAATGTCTGCTGAGAGATTATTGGACATTATCAAAAAGAAACAGTAATGTGCTCCCTATAAGACTAATTAGTTTTCATTTTTCATAAGCTTCCATATATCCAGACTCACTTCAGATCAGTGGTGTGGTCCTTTATCTGGACAGAGTATAAACCTGCTGGCAGTTCAAATTCCTGGTTGCAGTTCGAAGCTGCTTTAAGTTATCCTCTCCAGCAATTTGAAATGAAATCTTTAGAGACGATAATCAATGACAGATTCTAGAGTGTATGCCTGCTCAGCAATCTTCCTTGCAAATCTGTTCTTGAAGTTTCTGTGATCAAGGACTGCAGCTCTGATATCAAATAAATTCTCCAGGAATTTTATTCTAATCAAAGAGGTCACTTCTCAAAACTCTGCTCCTCTGTATAAACTATAAACTCACAACACCCTTGACAATTTACTCATAAGTAGAGATGGGCACGAAACGAGTGATTTTTCGTTTTTCATTTTCGTTTTTTGTTTCGTTACGCAACGAAAATGAAATGAAATTTGTTTAAAAAACAAAACGAAAATGAAAACGAAACAACCAAATTTGCCGTGTTTTTCGTTTTCATTGCAGCAGATGCATTGAACTAAAAAGAATGCTAACAAAACAGCAATTTTTTGTTTTTCGTTTTCTTTTTTTCATTTCGTTACCTAGCGAAACAAAAATGATTTTTTTTGCAAAAAAGTCACAAAAACAAAAACGAACCGAAACGGACCCCTAAACGACCAAACGACAAACAAAACACCATTTTTTTTTAGTTGTGCCCATCTCTACTCATAAGATGTAGCATATCTTCTGGAATGTTATTTGAAATGGTTGGAATCCCTTCTGCTCTGGAGGGATCAGATGTTGTGGAACTCATTGAAAGAAACAAAAAGGACTATGTAGAGAATGAGGTTATTGCCTATCATCACCCTTTCAGATTCTGTTGGCAGAAACAATTTCCCTCCAACAGGCAAATAAAGAGGCAAGGGAAAGGAATGAATTTTAAACAGGGCCACAACTTTATTTCTTTATTAATTAATTAACTACCATATACTTGAGTATAACGTGATCCAAGTATAAGTTGAGGCCCCTAATTTTACCTTTTAAAAAGTGGGAAAATTGATTGACTTGAGTATAACCCGAGTCAATATTTCCCTCCGCTGGCAATCCCGGAGGAGGGCAATCCCTGAGCCCCTCCTGCCCCACTGGCACTGGCGGTGCTGGTGGCTGCTGCTGCTGTAGCTGTTCCCCTTGCTTCCTCTTCCTCCTCCTCCTCCTCCTCCTCCTCCTCCTCCTCCTCCTCCTCCTCCTCCTCTTCTTCTGATGGGGGGAGAAGCAATGAGGGAGAAGTGGCAGGTGCATAGAGGGAGAAGGGACAGGTTTTTAAGACTTTTTTTATCTATCCCAAAGCAAGCGCCAATTGCAGACATTGGCGCTTGCTTTGGGAGAGAAAAAAGTTTTTTAAAAACTGCTGCTTCTCCCCCCCCCATGCATTCGATGTGGGGGAGAAGTGGCGGGTTTTTAAAATGTTTTTCTCTCCCAAAGCAAGCACCAATGACAGACATCGGCACTTGCTTCGGGAGATAAAAAAAAAAGTTTTAAAAAAAGCACTGCTTCTCCTTCACCCGAATATAAGTCAAGGGCCCTTTTTCAGCCCCAAATAAGGGCTGAAAAACTCAACCTATATGAGTATATATAGTATTTAAAATTTCTGACCTGTGGTGGGGCCTATGATATGGTAGTGCATGAACCTGGAACCATGCAGGTGGACTCTCTAGGCCTCAATCCAGATCGGACTAGGTGATCTTGGGGTGCTACTGTACCTCATCGAGACTGTCCTTCCGGCTCATATATCCTCGTGTTCATTATTTGCCTACATATCATGATTTGGAACTGGCTGTAAGCCAATGATGCCTCAAAAGGTTTGTTTCCCCTGATTTATAGTACCCACACAAGGGACCCAGGCATCTTAAAGATGGCCTGTGGAACTCACGACTGTCATGCTTTTCCTCAGTATTACCAGCCACAGGTTCAAGCTTAGTTCCATGCTGTGACTCAAAACTACAAGGCCCCTACACAGGTCTTCCAAGAAGATTCTACCCCTGTATCAGATATGTATATTTAATCCTCATGAAACAGTTCAGGGTAATTGAAGCAGATACCTGTATGACCAACAAAGAACACACACACCCTTCTTGATGACCTATGCTTTGCCTTGTCTATTCCCCCTCCTTGCTCAGTCTATGCATCTAGTATAACCTTCACTTCTCAAACTCTTCAGGCCATGATGGCTAGCCACCCCACAATTTCTCCTGGCCAGCAATACTGGATATTTTGGATGTCCTAAACTGTCCTTCAGACCATCTTATTACTTTTTAGGAGCCCAGTGTCTTTGTCTCCTAAATACACTAACAAGCTCTGAGGGGCCAGCACATGACATTCTCCAAACAATGTTGGCAAAAGACCCACAGCATAGCCCTTCTATCTTTCCACTCTAAAGATGTCCAGCCACTGAGTCCCAAATGTACCCATCTCACTCTCATCTTTGCTGTCCTCAATGACCAGAAATAATGCTGTCTTTGCATGCCTCTGACAGAGTACTCTGACCTCTTTAAAAAGTACACATGTCAAGGATGTACAGGGTGCACATTACACTGTTCAATTGGCATAAGAAGTAGATTAGGCTGTCTGGATTTGGTGAACTGGAATACGATAACTCTACAAGACCTATCATGATTTCCATGATAAAATAAGCTGGAAGCAACATTGCCATCATGACATTATAGAACTACATTGCTAGCTTAATGGTCTTATTTTTTCCCTTTGTCATTCTTAGGGGCACTCACACATCACCTGTATGCCTGGACCAGTAAGAAGATGGAATTACCCTATTCCAATTTGTTTAGGTATACTTTTGTGTGTACAAATGATTTGCTTCATGTAAAAATTGAAAGTTATCAGACAATTGCACCATAAACAGTCATATCAGAGCTTTATGTATCAGTTCTCTTCTGTCCTGATGTTTTTAGAACAATTAGTTAAATGAACAGAAAGCAATATGAAAAATTGCACTAGCAAAATCCAATATTTACTTGTTTTTTGTTTTTCTTTAAAAACACTCAGCAAATAAGATGGGGCAATTTAACAGTTTCATCTTAGCCTGATATTGATTTAGGTCACCTCTTTGTGTTTCACTCTCATTTTGTAGCACAGTGTGGTGGTTCTATGTCAGACTTCAGTGGAGTTATCCTGAGCCCCGGGTTCCCTGGAAACTATCCCAGCAGTTTGGACTGCACATGGACTATCAAGCTCCCCATTGGTTTTGGTAGGCTTTCTTCCTGTAGAACAATAACTTGTGGTGACTTCTGTTGTTCATTTGTTCTTGAAAGAGATTTTAATGTATAAATACGGTCTCGAGGATTCCTGGACATGCAGTTGGTGTCTATATTTGTTTCAATTAATTTTGTTTAAAATGTAGAAACAAAAAAAAGAACCCACATCCACTTTAAAACAATGCACCAAGGGGAAGATGTCATTCCAGAAGACTTCTAAAAGCATGATTAGAGATTGGCACAAACCAGGAGAACGAATGGTATTTTGTGTTGGTTTGTAGTTTGTCACTATTTATGTATCACAAAGTTTTGTGAACCACTTCAGCTGGCAGCTGCAAAAGTGATACTACGTGCTGAGCTTCCTGGAAACAGCTACTCCCAGAGAGAGAGGACATGGAGATCTGCCCACCGCACAATCAAAATACTTCACGCCTTTACCACCAAGGCCACAGCTAATGATCCATACTTTATGGGTTTCAGCACCTTAAGGCTATTGAGGCTGTTGTCTACCTAATCAGCCTATTCAGGCCATTGTTCATCTTATTTATTTATTTATTTATTTATTTTAGAGTAAAATAAAATGAATAAAATCTAAAATAAAAAGAGTATTTTTACCCTGCCTTTCTCCTTGGAAAAGGACCCAAGGCGGCTTACAGTATTTATTTATTTATTTATTTATTTATTGAGCTTATATACCGCCCGTCTTCCCGAAGGAACTCTGGGCGGTTTACAAGAAACAATGTAACAAAATAGCACAAAATTAACCAACTAACAGAACAATAAAACCAGAGTTGCAGATGGTGGGGCAAGGGGGGGACCTTTAATTGGATCAACCAAACACCTCCCGGAAGAGGAGAGTTTTCAAAGCCTTCTGGAAGGCTGGCAGGGACTCTGCTAGGCGCACTTCTGTTGGAAGATAATTCCACATGGGTTTGGGTATGGGTGGATGTTCTCCGAGCCTCCCTGGGCATGGCCACATGCAGCATGTGCACCCGCGACAACCTAGTCGGATGGGCCGATGTTGACCGCTGGTCGATCTGCTCTGTCAGGTAGTCAGGTCCTAGGACATGGAGGGTTTTGTAAATCAAAACCAGGACCTTGAATCTGATTCGGGCTGCAACGGACAACCAATGCAGGTGGGCCAGAACTGGGGTGATGTGGTTGAACCGATGCACAGTCTGGCCGCTGCATTTTGAACCCGCTGCAGTCGCCGAAGGAGAGTCAAGGGCAACCCCATGTAGAGCGTGTTACAATAGTCCAGTCTCGAGATCACCAGCGCTTGCACCACAGTTCTGAGGGAATCCGCATCTAGGTATGGATGAATCTGGGCAATTTGATGGAGATGAAAAAAAGCAGCCCTGGACACAGCAGCCACCTGGGCTTCCATGGTGAGCGCCCGGTCCAGGACTACGCCCAGATTCTGGACTGTGTCCGAAGACCAGAGAGAGACGCCCTCCATAGTGGGAAAAGGGCCTCCATAGCCAGATGGGGAAGCCTCAAAGAACATAACCTCGGTCTTGTCAGGGTTGAGCCTGAGCCTGTTAGCCCTGGTCCATTCCATGACCGCGCCCAGGCACTGATCGAGGGTCTGGACAGCCTCATCTGCAGTGGTGGAAAAGGAGACATAGAGCTGTGTGTCATCAGCGTAATGATGACAGCAGACTCCATGTCTCCTTATGACCTCAGCCAGCGGCCTAATGTAGATGTTAAACAGCATGGGAGAGAGAGACGACCTCTGTGGGACCCCACAAGGGAGTATCCAAGGGGCCGACAGCTCCCCCCCCCCATGCTGAACCTGCTGCGGATGGGCCCTGAGGAAGGACCGGAGCCAACTGTGAACAGTGCCCCCGATCCCAACCTCAGAGAGCCGGTCCAGCAGGATACCATGGTCGACGGTATCGAAGGCCGCTGACAAATCCAGGAGGACCAACAGGGTGGAGCACCCCCTGTCGGCCCCCCGGAGGAGGTCATCTTGCAGAGCAACCAAGACTGTCTCAGTCCCCCGGCCCGGCCTGAACCCGGACTGGAATGGGTCAAGAATGTGTTTTCCCTCCAAGAATGATTGAAGCTGGATCACGGCCACCCTCTCGATTACCTTGCCCATGAAGGGAACATTAGCAATCGGGCGGTAGTTGGTCAAATCACCCTGATGCTAAGCCCGTTTTTTTCAGAATGGGCTTTACCACAGTCTCCTTCAGGCGAGAGGGAAAAATCCCTTCCCTGAAGGAGGCTGTGGCGATGACAGAAGCCCATTCGGGCATGCTCCCACCAACGGCTTTCATAAACCATGATGGGCAAGGATCGAAGGGGGTGGACGCGGGCCGGCAATGGGCAATAGCCCTGGAGGCCTCAAGTGAGGAAACAGGCCCAAACTCAACCATGCGAGGAGACCGAGGGGGTGCAGCGTCAGGGGATGCCGAGGGTGGACTAGAGCAACAGGAGTCAAAACCGGTACGGATGGCCTCTATTTTTGATCGAAAAAAGGCTGCAAAATTCTCACTACTGAAATCAGTAGGAGGAGGCCTTGCCAGCCCAGGATTAGTGAGGTCGCGAACCACACGGAACAGTTCCGCTTGACAGTTTGAGGCCTCACTAATTCTCAGGGAGTGGTAAGATGTTTTAGCCTCCCTGATCGCCCAAACGTAGTGCCTGGACTGGACAATAACTGCAACATTTTTTGTCGCCGTCCGGTTCTTCCTCTAGCTGCTCTCCAGCCTCTTCCGTTCTTGCTTCATCGCTCGTAACTCCACCGTGAACCACGGTGAGTGGCGAGCTCTGCAGTGGATGAGGCGCCTAGGGGCGATCTGGTTGACAGCCCGGGATGTTTCATCAAACCATTGATCCACCATGGTGTCTACCAGATCATCAGCCAGTCCGCCTGGAGGCTCCCCAAGGACTTCCCGGAACCGATCAGGGTCCAAGAGTCTTCGGGGGTGGGCCCAAACAGATGGCTGAAGGTCCCCGCGGGGTGGGGTGGTGATTGATACAGAGAAGAACAGCAGGTGATGGTCTGACCATGACACGGGAGTGGACACAATGCCCCGCACCCTCAGACGGGAATCCTCAGACGCGGAGGTAAATACCAGATCTAGGGTATGTCCAGATCTGTGGGCTGGGCATAGAATATGCTGGGACAGTTTCATGGAGGCCATGGACTGCATGAACTCCAGAGCTGCACCAGACAGGCCACCACCAGCATGCACATTGAGGTCCCCCACTACCAAAAGGTGGGGGGTTCTCAGAAGTGCAGTGGCGATGAACTCGGTGAGCTCTGGTAGGGATTGTGCTGGGTTGCGGGGGGCACGGTAACCGAGCACAATGCCAAATCGGTCCCGCTGCCCAACCAACAGCGGCGAGGCCCTGCTGACTTGAATAGTATTCCTGTACACAATGGCCGCCCCACCCCCCTTACAACCCTCCGACCTACCCACTCCCTGTACCAGAAACCCAGGGGGGCACAGCTGGGCGAGCAAAGCTCCCCCCTCTGCTCCCACCCAGGTCTCGGTAATGCATGCCAGGTCGGCCCTTCCATCAACCATGGTATCATAAATGATGGGGATCTTATCGTGGACTGACCTGGCATTCATCAGGAGGCAAGATAGGTCAGAGGCGCTGGCGGAGTAGCTCCAAGACACGTGGCAGTGAGCTGAGGGGTCAGAACAGGGGACAGGCACGAGATGCCTGGCCTGAGTTCTTCTTAGCCGACTAACCCCCCCAGCTCCTAGCGTAACGTAAGGAGAAATAATATACAGTCCAGTACAATTAAGACATGTTCAAGTATTGAGAACAAGGAATTGAGGGACATCTTATAGCATTAATAGACAACATTACATTAAAGCTACGAGGTTATAAGTAGTTATAAACACAACATCTACGTGAACCTATAGATTTATATAAAAGACACTTAAAGGTAGTCCATCCTATGAGACTATTTTAGACCAGAGTTACAAGAGGTCAAAGTGAAATATAAAATGGAGGACTCACAACTAGCTTTCCACAGATTGGCAAAGCTGTTCGGATGAGCAGCGAAATGTTTCAGTATCTCAAGAAAAAGAAGTCCAGTTGCCATGACTCAATTTCCAGAATCACAATCAATGCTACACAAAGTGTATTCTACGTCCATCCCAGTGTTGGCTACCGAATGGTGCAACACTGGGATGTACTTAGAGAAAATGTTTTGGTGTGCCAGGGATGGTGTGCCCAAAATGAAATGTACAAATTAGTAGTACCAATAGTAGTTTGGTATTTCATTTCTGGGCAGGCATGTTTCTCCAAAGCATCCTAAAAAGAACCATGAAGCAAGGGGAAAGGTTGCTTCATGGTTCATTTTTTGCCCCTCACTAAGCATGATTCTATTTGGAAACAAAGGATCTAGTCCCTGCAAACTTTGTTTTAAAGCAAAAATAGGCATGCTATTCTTGGAGGCATTCTATCTTTAGTGAAAGTATCAGTGATTACCTGTCATGATAGCCCTATATTACTTCCAGTTACTAGTAGACATAAGCTAGAGGCTGCTGTTGGACCTCTGTTCTGTTATGGACTTTCCCAGAGGCACTTGGTTGGTCACTCTTAGAACTGGCAGTGAGGCTATAATAGTATAAGCAAGCTTGAAGGGATATCTGAAATAGTTGATAAGAGGTGGCCCCTGGAAAAGAAGAAAGCAAAAGAATATACCTCGAACAGTGTAAGAGCTATATAAAAGAATGAACAAGGATCATACCTGTCAGATGTCATTGTCAGAAGTGATGACACATCAATGTTGCTTGCTTTAAAAAATACATAGATCCAGGGTCTTAATCCAGACTGAGCCTCTGATAGTGAGAACTCTGTTGCTGGATAATGCACCTCTGCTCCTTTTTGTGCCTACTGTTTACGAAGATATTTCCCATTGAAGCCTGTGGAAAGTTTCTGTTGTGTTTATACTTCGAAATTTGCTGTGTAGAAAAGTTGTGGACATAGCACATAATTTATCTGACCTTGAAAATTTTCTAAAAGCCCCTTTTTAACATTTAAAAGAATCCTACTCTCTCTCTCTCTCTCTCTCTCTCTCTCTCTCTCTCTCTCTCTCTCTCTCTCTCTCTCTCTCTGTGTGTGTGTGTGTGTGTGTGTGTGTGTGTGTGTGTGTGTGTGTGTGTTGCTTCGTTACAGTCGTGACCCCACATCAATGGAGTTTTCTTGGCACAAATACTGGAGTGGCTTGCCAGTTCCTACTCCAGGCACCTACAGCACCTGGTATTCCCTGGTGGTCTCCCATCCAAGTACTAACCAGGGCTGACCCTGCTTAGCTTCCAAAATCAGGCAAGATCAGATGTGCTTAGGGCATCTAGGCAGCTCTCTCTACTGTGTACTCTCAAAAAAAATACCTTAAGAATAATTCTCACCAGTTTTCTCATACTAAGTTGACATTAAATGACCACGGGTTGATACTTAAAATCAGTATGCTTACTGCTGCCATAACTACTCAGTAAAGTTCTGCTTCATGTGTAATGAAAGCAAGATGTAACAATCCTAGCTATTATATGAGTTCAATTATTTGAGTAATGCTTCTCATCAGGAATGCCTTTCTCTGCCTCCTGGAATGCAATTATAACAAGGCTGACGTAGTTTTCCTCTATTCCTGCAATACACTCTACTTTTGAGTGTATCGATGGAGCATACAGAAATTGCAGTCATTCTATTAGTATATATTGTGCAGCATCCCGTTTGTTAGAAGTATTTTAATGCATAATTATCCCCCATATTTTTAATTCATCTTAGTATATGGATTATTATATTCCATGTCTTTCAGGTGTCCACTTGCAGTTTGTAAATTTTTCAACTGAAACAATACATGATTATGTGGAAGTAAGAAGTGGGTCAGCAGATATCAGTACAGTTATCGGAAGACTAAGTGGCCCTCAGCTTCCATCTTCTCTTTTCAGTACCACCCATGAAACTAGCTTGTACTTTCACAGTGACTATTCTCAGAACAAGCAAGGCTTTCATATTGTATACCAAGGTTAGTCCACATCTTTATGTTAGAAATATTTTATCTGTTGCCTGCAAATTATGTGATGTTCAATTTGAAATTCATAGTTATGACTCTGTGATGAAATTCAGAGCCAGTTTGATTAGACCTTATTTATGGCCAAAATGCTGTCTGGTTTTATTACGAAACGTTACAGTTCATTTCAATTGTGATTCCTCTTTCTCCACCATTTGCAGAAAATGGTATTCACGATGCCCTTGCACAACATGAAACACCTCAGAGTGATTTCAAACTCATACAGTTGTGAACTGGAAATTATGAGAGATACCATATCAGTGAAGTGTTGTGCTTTTCAATTGCCAAGAGGGACTGTGCCCAATATTGAAAGATTTTGGACCATGCCTTAGAAGACAAGGGCAGAGAAAAAGATGGTACCCAGTGATCTTAAGCAAAACTTCCCAAGAAGAACATTAAATTATCATGACTAAGAATAGCCTATATAGGTGTTTATTTCATTCCAAAGCATTAATTTTGAGTCAGTTATATGAAGAAAAATCATGAAATTTTGTAATTAGATTAGAACACTTTCTAGGCTATTAAGTTCTTTCCATTGTAATTCTAACATGCATTTTCCAAAAATTGTGATCCAAAATGCAACTACCATTTATTATTTGCACCTCTCTGAATAGTTTGGTGAATTTCGTAAATATGCATAGAAAAATATTTTTGGGAACTAGGCACATTAAAACTGCATATATTTGGACCAATGTCTGTGACGTAGGATGCAGAAATATTTATTGGGAAAATGTGCATGAAAATGCGTGCAATTTTTCATGCAGGCTTTAAAGAGGTCCTAGTTGATGAAAAAGGAGGATGAAATAAACTTGATGGTTGCAACAATAACTGGCAGAAAGTGGCACTTAGGTTTGGATTTCAGATCATGGAGATACAAACTTAACATTTGGATGCTGTTGTTTTAAGCCATTAGGATTAGTGAAGTCTGTGAAATTGGCTACTCTGAATGTAGCATCAGTATATCTTGATGCCCCAAGTACTGTTGGTCTTTTTTGTTTTATTTCATCCCAATCCTGGATGGTGGGGAAATTAAGAACATAAAGGTGTGTGTGTCCTCCATTCCTACAGTCAACATTTTTCTTGTGTTTGCTTGTTTTCAGTGTTTTAACAGAAGTTTGTATAAAAGTCTAGGGATGAGAAGGAATTTTGGAGAAATCCTGAATTTAGATCAGTGTTTCTCTACCTTGGGTTAATCAAGTAGAGGTGAAGGCTTCTGGGACTTGTAGAAGCCAAGGACACCTGGGTTACCCCAAATTGGGAAACATTGGTTTAGATAAATAAGTCTGTCTTCTGTCTTCAGTAACTAATAGTTTTCCTGAATGTCATGTTGCATTTTAACAAGCCCATTCAAAATCATAAGATTTTTTAAAATAATGTTTGTGGTATGTAATTGTTGATTTGAAATATAGACCTTGTTGTTGCACTGAATAGATTCTGGCACTTATTATTTTATTTCAGCATATCAGTTGCAAAGTTGTCCTGACCCACGCCCCTTTCGGAATGGTTTTGTCATTGGAACAGACTTTACTGTTGGACAAACTGTTTCATTTGAGTGTTTTCCTGGATACACTTTAATTGGAAACTCAGCGCTTACATGTCTTCATGGAATCAGTCGTAATTGGAATCATCCCCTACCAAGGTGTGAAGGTATGTTTTCAGTAGATATGTGTATCCATATATGTGCATTTTTGATGTATTGGTCATCTTGTGAATAAGTTCTCAAAGCATCTGATGAACCCAGAAGTGGCCTCCTTAGGATACGAATAATCTAAAGGTAACCTTTGTAGCTGAAATCACTTTAGTATCAAGATGCAGACTTTTGTGTCTTAGAAATTAGACTCGCAAATTAAGTCCATGCTAGACCTCAAAGAGTGACTGCAAAAAATACTATTAAGCTGAGAATCTTCACAGACAACTATTAAGCTGATTTGAAATTTTTATGGTGAGAAAAATTCCTGTTGTGAAAATCAAATGCTTTTAGCAAAGTGAACTGTGTAATAACATGATAATTAACATTGTTGGAACAATGTAGCAGATTCATTGCAGAGAGGGATTATTTAAAACAGCATTCTTAAAGATGGTTGGAAAATTAGAAGCATGATATGTGTACTATGCCAAGGGCAAACTAATGTGAGAGATATTGATATTGAGCTTGTACCTTGATTAGCATATTCTGCATACTTTATTGGCAGCATTTGTATTTCTCTCTATAATATCAGGGGAAATTCAATATCACAGATAATGACGTTTAATTTAGGTAAGAGAAACGCAGACATTCTTTATATTCAGGATGACATCTGATTCCTAGGAGCTATCATCCTAGGAAGTGTTTTTTAACATTATACCAAAATGCAGCAATATTCAGGGATTCTGGCATATAATTGTTTCCCTGGTGATGGTTGTTGTTTTTGCAGCTCTTTGCGGAGGAAATATAACTGCTATGAATGGCACTATATACTCTCCAGGCTATCCTGATGAATATCCAAATTTCCAAGACTGTTTTTGGCTTGTAAGAGTACCACCAGGGAATGGAATTTATATTAATTTTACTGTCCTTCAAACAGAACCAATATATGATTTCATAACCGTTTGGTAAGCAGATATTAATATTTTATGTATTTTATAAAAGGTGGCAAAATATTACATGATGCATTGTTGTCTTCTGACCCATTCTTGTGTTTGACGCTTGTTATACACAATGTTCTTTCATATATATTTATTTTTTGGATCAGAAAGAGTAAGACATGTTAATTTTTGAAAATAATGTTCTTCAGAATTTTATTACAATGACCTTCTCACACTGTTTGTGGCAAATGCATTTAGCAGTGCTCGTACAGTCCTATGCATATTTATCTGGCAGGAAACCCTGTTGAACACAGCAGTACTTATTTCTGTCAAAACATGGATGCAGTAGTATATCACTGATAAATAATTACTTTTCAAATGTATTTCATTATTGGTGTGTTTCTTATATGTTTAGAATACCTAGATATTTGGTATTTTGCAATTATTTAAATATTCAAAGTTTTCCAAATTGTCTTTAAGCTGTCTGTAGAGAATTCTCACTCATAATTATCTACAGTTTTATATAATTAAATTTAATTTTGATGACTAAAAACAATTTTGGATTTTCAAGTTGTACACTACTATGTTATCCTGACAGGATAGTTTTATGTATCATCATACCTGAGTGATAAAATGGTTTAAAAGGGCTTTTGCACATTCAACAACTATGGTAATCAAAACAGCTGTCAAGTGTGCATGCAAGCTGTGTATAGTTGTCAAGTATGTATGTAAATTGATCCTAGGTGGTACAAAAGTAAAATAAAACTGAGAAAATACCTGCATATTTTTATTGAATTGTATTTTAAATATAAGTAATAAGACTTCCTGGGGTAGGAACTGGCAAGCCACCCCGGTATCCCTGCCAAGAACATCCCATGGTCAGAAACAAAAGGCTAAAAGATATGACGCTGGAAGATGAGCCCCTCAGGTCGGAAGGTGTCCAACGTGCTACTGAGGAAGAGCGGAGGACAAGTACAAGTAGCTCCAGAGCTAATGAAGTGGCTGGGCCAAAGCCGAAAGGATGCTCAGCTGCAGACGTGCCTGGAAGAGAAAGGAAAGTCCAATGCTGCAAAGAAATATACTGCATAGGAACCTGGAATATGGGATCTATGAACCAGGGTAAGCTGGGTGTGGTCAAACGTGAGATCGAAAGAATAAACATTGACATCCTGGGTATCAGTGAACTTAAATGGACAGGAATGGGTGAATTCAGTTCAGATGACTATCACATCTACTACTGTGGGCAAGAATCCCATAGAAGAAATGGAGTAACCTTCATAGTCAACAATAGAGTGAGAAAAGCAGTGCTGGGATACAACCTAAAAAATGATAGAATGATCTCGGTACGATTCCAAGGCAGCCCTTTGAACATCACAGTAATCCAAGTTTATGCACCAACTACCGGTGCTGAAGAGTCTGAGATTGACCAATTTTACGAAGACTTACAAGAACTTCTAGAACTGACACCAAAGAAAGATGTTCTTCTCATCATAGGGGATTGGAATGATAAAGTAGGGAGTCAAGTGATAAAAGGAATAACTGGCAAGTTTGGCCTTGGAGTTCTAAATGAAGCAGGGCAAAGGCTAATTGAGTTTTGTCAAGAGAACAAGCTGGTCATTGCAAACACTCTTTTCCAACAACACAAAAGGCGACTCTACACATGGACATCACCAGATGGACAATACCGGAATCAGATTGACTATGTTCTCTGCAGCCAAAGATGGAGGAGCTCTATACAGTCAGCAAAAACAAGACCTGGTGCTGACTGTGGCTCAGATAATCAGCTACTTATTTCAAAATTCAAACTTAAACTGAAGAAAGTAGGGAAGATCACTGGGCCAGTTAGGTATAACCTAAGTCAAATCCCATATGAATACACAGTGGAAGTGAAGAATAGATTCAAGGAACTAGATTTGGTGGACAGAACACCCAAAGAACTATGGATGGAGGCTTGTAACATTGTACAGGAGGCTGCAATGAAAAATAATCCAAAGAAAAGAAAATGCAAGAAAGCAAAGTGGTTGTCCAACGAGGCCCTACAAATAGCGGAGGAGAGAAGGGACGCAAAATGCAAGGGAGAAAGGGAAAGATACAGAAAATTGAATGCAGACTTCCAACTTCCAAAGAATAGCAAGGAGAGACAGGGCGGCCTTCTTGAATGAACAGTGCAAAGAAATAGAGGAAAACAACAGAAAAGGAAAAACCAGAGATCTGTTCAAGAAAATTGGAGATATTAAAGGGGTATTTCGTGCAAAGATGGATATGATAAAGGACAAAAATGGTAGGAACCTAACTGAAGCAGAAGAGATCAAGAAGAGATGGCAAGAATATACAGAAGAATTATATCGGAAAGATCTGGATGTCCCTGATAACCAAGATAGCGTAATTGCTGACCTGGAGCCAGACATCCTGGAAAGTGAAGTCAAGTGGGCCTTAGAAAGCATTGCAAACAACAAGGCCAGTGGAGGTGACGGCATTCCAATTGAACTCTTTAAAATCTTAAAAGAGGATGCTGTAAAGGTGCTGCATAAGATATGCCAGCAAATTTGGAAAACCCAGCAGTGGCCAGAGGACTGGAAAAGATCGGTCCACATCCCAAAGAAAGGAAACGCCAAAGAATGCTCCAACTATCGCACAATTGCACTCATTTCACATGCTAGCAAGGTTATGCTGAAAATTCTACAAGGCAGGCTTCAGCAGTATGTGGAAAGAGAACTTCCAGAACTACAAGCTGGATTTCGAAGGGGCAGAGGAACTAGAGATCAAATCGCCAACATGTGCTGGATTATGGAGAAAGCCAGAGAGTTCCAGAAAAACATCTACTTCTGCTTCATTGATTCTGCCAAAGCCTTCGACAGTGTAGACCACAACAAACTATGGCAAGTCCTTAAAGGAATGGGAGTGCCTGACCACCTTATCTGTCTCCTAAGAAATCTATATGTGGGACAAGCAGCAACCGTCAGAACTGGATATGGAACAACTGACTGGTTTAGAATTGGGAAAGGAGTACGACAAGGCTGTATACTGTCACCTTGCCTATTTAACTTATATGCAGAGTACATCATGAGAAAGGCCGGTCTGGATGAATCACAAGCCGGAATTAAGATTGCCGGAAGAAATATCAACAACCTCAGATACGCAGATGATACTACTCTAATAGCAGAGAGTGAGGAAGAATTAAAGAACCTCTTAATGAGGGTGAAAGAGGAGAGTGAAAAAAATGGGCTGAAGCTCAACATCCAAAAAGCTAAGATCATGGCCACTGGTCCCATCACCTCCTGGCAAATAGAAGGGGAAGAAATGGAGGCAATGACAGAGTTTATTTTCCTGGGCTCCTTGATCACTGCAGATGGCGACTGCAGCAACGAAATAAAAAGACGCCTGCTTCTTGGGAGGAAAGCAATGGCAAACCTAGATAGCATACTAAAGAGCAGAGACATCAGTTTGCCAACTAAGGTCAGGATGGTTAAAGCTATGGTTTTTCCAGTAGTGATGTATGGAAGTGAGAGCTGGACTATAAAGAAGGCTGATCGCCGCAGAATTGATGCTTTTGAGCTGTGGTGCTGGAGGAGAGTCTTGAGAGTCCCCTGGACAGCAAGGAGATCAAACCTATCCATCCTGAAAGAAATCAACCCCGAATGTTCACTGGAAGGACAGATTTTGAAGCTGAGGCTCCAGTACTTTGGCCACCTAATGAGAAGAGAGGAGTCCTTGGAAAAGTCACTGATGTTGTGAAAGATTGAAGGCAAAAGGAAAAGAGGACGACAGAGAATGAGATGGTTGGACGGTGTCATCGATGCAACCAAAATGAATTTGACAAAACTCCGGGAGGCAGTGGAGGATAGGAAGGCCTGGCGAGCTCTGGTCCATGGGGTCACGAAGAGTCGGACATGACTGAACGACTGAACAACAACAACAAATTTTAAATATCAGGTCACTGATATTTTTATTGAAATCAGTGGTATTGTGAATTCCATATCTTATTGATTTTGTTGTCATTTAAGTGTGGTTACCTTTTTATGGATAGAGAGAGACCATTATGTGAATGAGACAAATCTGTTTGTGAGCAAAGATAGAAGAATAAAAACACAAAGCTGTGTTTCAAAACCCAGCTTGGCATGTTGTGTTGTGAGCAGTGGTTTCAGGAATAATAGGCTGATTATTTTCTTAGACGCAAAACAGATTGAGAAGGTTAGTAGAGAAGGCAAGCAAGAACTGCGAATCTTGTGGAAACTGCATGTCAAACAATTCAGCCGTAGTTAAGTCTAAAGAGAAAATGGAAACAACAAAGGAAAGATACAACAGTGATGTAGAATATTTCTTTTAACGGGTTATTTACCAAGTCACCTAACTCAAGGGATATTTCTTATCCCTTTTTTTAACTGCCCGGAGTTCTTTCGGGAAGATATGTGGTATATAAATAAATAAATAAATAAATAAATAAATAAATAAATAAATAAATAAATAAATAAATCTCACTAGGCTTTGCCCTTTGATCACTATAGCAGTGGCATTACTACTATGGACAAGGGTTTTGTTGGTGGTACTCCTCTACGAAGCTCTAACAGTGTTTCCCAAGCTGGGGGTGACAACCTGCAAGGGGTTCACAAGATGTTTTCTATAGAGGTCACAGATTACCTTATGTTTGTTGTAACCTTTGTTAAATAATTTCTTTTTTGAGCTTTGGGAATGAAATATTAGTTAGCTCATATGGTCAGTGTATGTATAAAAAACAAGTCTTTGGGGGACAAAATAAGCCTCTAATTTCCTTTTTATTCAAGCATGACTGGGAATCTGCAGGTTACTTGTCTGTTATAAAAAAAGGGGGTGACAACTCAAAATAGGTTAGGAACCACAGCTCTAACAAATATCTCACTTCTCTTTCTTGAAATTACTAGAGCAAGAATAGCCTGGGTTTATTCTGACCAGTTCTCTGTTCCAGAACAGCCTGGGTTTATTCTGATCAGCCGTCTGCTCATCCGTCTTTACCACTTAACTCCCTACATAGACTAAATAGATTTGGCCTTATGTGGAGCCCAGCTTGCAACCAGACAAAAGATGTGAAGCAGAAAAAGTTGAAAAAATCAGGGGGGGGGGGAACAGCTGTGTCTGATAGGCTCATAAGAGATTGTTCAAACTGCCCATGTGTAAGCCATTTCAAGGGCATGTTGAGACATATTCAGGGAAGTGTCTGCTTACATTTGCTTCTTGGAGCAGTTGTTGCTAAAGCACATTGGGAGTAGTAGCTAGATGCTTCTCTGAAAAACAGCATTGCTCTTTCCAAGAATAATTCAAAGGCTCTAGAAAACTCCTAACAGCTTTCGTTGAACATGCCATATAGTTCTTTCTGACATCACAGCCGCTAAGATGAGTCAGAAGTGCCTTCTCTCATTTAGGGTCACTTCAAGAATCAAATGGGGTGGGAGAGGTCATGGTTAAATAAAAATGAATTGTATGCCATTAAGTTGATTCAGATGGATGGCCACCCTGCTCACATTTTCTAGGTACAAAGTGGTTTATTAAACCATTTTTCGGTGCCAGTCGGTGACTGTGGATCTTGCCCAAGGCCACATTGGTGGCAGGACATTTATTTATTTATTTATTTATTTATTTATTTATTTATTTATTTATTTATTTATTTATTTATTTATTTTGTTTTGTTTTGTTTTGTTTTGTTTTGTTTTGTTTTGTTTTGTTTAAGATTATTTTACCCCATCTTTCTCCTTGGAAAAGGACCCAAGGCAGCTTACAGTAAAGAGGGATAATATAGAGTCCAGTACAATTAAAACATGTTCAAGTATTAAGAACAGGGAAATGAGGGACATCTTACAGCACTAATAGACAACATTACATTAAAGGTACAAGAAAACGTGAGCAGTTAAACGGAGACTAAAGTTCTATGTGAAGTTATGAGTGATGGAAACTAATATTGAAAACATAGTGTCAATATAATCACATACGATTATAAGTAGCTATAAATACAAAGTCAATGTGACTTTTTTTCACCAGCCACTGAAGCCCTGAATGCCAGCTGATCGGCGCTTGGGAGGGGCAGTCGGCAAAGCCCCGTGCCAGCTGATTGGCACTTGCAGGGGTGGCTGGCACGCAACCTGCCAAAAATAGATTAAAAACAAAAAATGAAACAAACCAAAAACAAAATGAATATTTTTTTAAAAAATATTTCAAATGAAACAAAATGAAACAAACTGTAACAAAATAAAAAATGAAACAAAACAGCATTTTTGTCAAAATCACATCCATCCATGATGTGATGAAGTAGTATTTACCACTCTTTATACTCTACTGCATAAATGATACTGTGGAAGAGGGAAAAGATGCAGCAAAAGGAAAAGAAAATGATCTGAGTGCCAGAATACCTTCTCTACAGACAAGGTGTGGTATTTCCAGTCTAAACATGTGTGGGACATTTTTATTATGAAAAAGTAGGCGGAGATAGGATACAATTTGACACAATTTTGCCCTTTACTGTCCACATAGAATGTATACAAAAAGCATTTTTCCTATTTCTTGTCATATTACAAAGAAAATGTTTCCAAAGAAAATATATCCTCATATATGTATAAATGATTTTTGACAATTTGCTTTTACAATATGTAGTGCTGAGCAATAGTTGTAAGCCATACCAGCACCATGTTGGTATGATAGTTCTGCCATGTGTAGGAAAAGCCATTCTGAGCCGGTCCACCATAGTGCTTAGTGTTGGAACGGCACTCAGAGAACAGAGCCACAAAACACACTAAGTGAATCAATCACTTGTATCTGGACCTAGAAGGAGAAGAGCCATGATACAGTTTGCCTGGAATCAACAAGCTCAGCATGGTCAAAGCCGTTGTTCAAATTTGTCGGTATCGTAAGATCTCAGGTGTGATTTAGCTTTTTACTATGAATTCTTGTTTTGTACAGAGTTGAACCAATGACTTGATAGTTTTCATAGCTTCAGAAATGCAGTTAAAGACACACCATATAAAAAGTGTAGTCCCTTGATGCAAATCAAGAATAAATTGAAAAGCAGCTTACATTTCATTGACACTTCCTTTCCTGATTCATTATTTTTTTTAAAAAAATCCATAGAAAACAGAACAGGAAATTTCTAGGGATAGAGAAAAGTGAGATGTGTCAGCTATTCTTTTAAAGTGATATTACTGAGTTCATTAAACATACATAACATTTAGGACCTCATAATTCTAAATAGCCTGTAAATGTTTATATTACTTCAAATGGTAGCTTTGCAGTATCTAAATGTGACCACAGATCTTATGGCCATGACCAAATGCCAGCAGCAGTACTGCAATGAACTGCACTTGCTTATGAGTGGGAAAGTTTGAATACCCCATCAACATTATTTGTGGAAAATTATATGTCTGTAACATGAACTGGTCTGAAAGCATACAAATGTGAAAAGGTAGTATGTATCTATCCTATGGTGCTTTTCATCATCACTAAAGGACACCAACGGTCCAAAATAATATAAATGCTATCCAGTGAGAATTTGTTCATTTGCTATTTCATCTTCATATTCTTTCATATAGGGACTTTAAGTTGCGCACAACCCAGAGAAGTGACTGACTCTCCCAAAGGTTTTAGATTTGTAGGCAAATGAAAACAAAGGCCGCTATCTCACCTAGGGGAAGATCCGGATATTGGGAAAGTCTGGCTTTTCTTCTTTCTTGGCCACATGACTGAAGATGTGGGATCTCTGTTCTCATGTACAATGATTTTTTTAAAAAGTGCAGACCAGCCCCAGGGCCAGCAGGTGGCACTAGAAAAACAAAACAAAATAAAAAAACAGTGCAGACACCCCAAAGGCCAGCTGATCAGTGCTGGCAGCAAGGGAAATAAAAAAAAAAATAAGCACCAATGAGCCCCAGGAGGAACTGGTCGGGGATAGGGGAGGAAGCAGAAAACTGAATCATATGTGATATCCCACAGACTTCTGGCTCACATTTTTTACCGGAGCAAAAAAATTCCAACTTCTCTGGTAGGTCTTGGAAAACTCGCTAAAGGGGGCATAACCAGTTTTTTTTTTAATTCCAGTGGCTGTGGCACAAGATTTTTGGAAACACTTTATCTTGAAATTTAATAAGCATTTTAAAGGATGTGTCATAGAACCCAGATAAGAGGGTTAGGTACATAAGAACATAAGAAGAGCCATTCTGGATCAAGCCAATGGCCCATCTAGTCCAGCTTCCTGTATCTCACAGTGGCCCCACCAGATGTGTTTGGGAGCACACGAAACTAGATATCTGTCTCCTGATACCACTCCCCTGCATCTGGTCCTTGAAGTTTTAAGCCTGGAGATTACACATACCCATCATGGTTTGTAACCTGTGATGGACTTTTCCTCCAGGAATCCTTTTGAAGGCATCCAGGCCAGATGCCATCACCACATCCTATGGCAGGGAGTTCTACAGTTTAGTTCCATAGTTTATCTTTGCCATTTTAAAGGAAGTGAGGAGAGGATAGAAGAGAAAACAAAAATTACTGTGTGTTTATATAGGTCTGTCTATGATTTTTTACCACTGCAAAGTACTTTTCTAGCAGAGCTCATAGTACCACATGTTTTCCTGCAGAGATCAATGTCAGATCATTTCAGATCCATCATACCAGTTCTTTCAGGCTGGAGTTATAAACATCCTAGGAATTAGGCACCCTTGAATTCTATGAGCTTCATGTCTGTGCAAACATGCACAGGATTATACTGTCTATGGGCAAGGTTTTAAATATTCTTGTCGCTTATGCATTATGTACACTTAACATTGTGTATAAGCATAGCATTTGTATAATGTTCACTTAGTTTAACTCTGCTCAAGAGCTGGCCCTGGACTGCATGAACAAACCTTGTTGTGCAGTATCATTGCAGAACATTAGGATCAAACTAACATGAAGTACAAACAATTATACAAATATGGGTAGGATACTGTCATGTGAAATTTTTGCACAAGTTGAGGACATGACGCAGCAGAGGATATAAATCTTAATTATTTCATTTTTGCAACTGAGGAAAGAAATTCCTCAATGTTTAGTATTATCTGAACTTTTGTGTGCATTTCACCTGTTTTTGAAACTACGAAAAGTAGGATGTTAGGTAGCACAAAATTTAATTGACTTAGATTATATTGTCTGGGTGTCTTAATCTCCTACCTAAAGCAGAGAGAAGTCATATATTTAATTGTCATATTATAATTTTTATTTTTCTTTCTTAGGGATGGGCCAGATCAAAATTCACCTCAAATTGGTCAGTTTAGTGGAAACACTGCACTGGAGTCGGTCTACAGCACTTCAAATCAAATACTCATAAAGTTCCACAGTGACTTCACGACAAGTGGTTTTTTTGTGCTTAGCTATCATGGTTAGTGTTGTATCTTTTCTCATTTCCCTACTAAAGGATTGTTGATGGTTTTTGTACAGCAGCGGTTTATAAAAAGTTCTTTAAATGCAACCTCTGTAATCATTTTTGGTAAAAGGCAAATGTGATGTGGGATGTGAAAAAATTAAAATACTGGTTCTTTTTACAGCATGACAATAGGGATTCCCTTGGATTTGTAAAGTGGGGATAAGACGTGTGATGTAAAACTACTAGTGAAGTAACCTTAGTAGTTACCAAAAGGGAAGAAATGATGGGGGAGGGGGGGAGGACCAATATGGTAACTCCATACTAGGAATCTAAAATAATTTAAAATACAGACCTCAAAGAAAAGAGACCAGAATACTACTTTTAGACTTCTGAAAGTCTCAAGAAACCTTGAAGGCCATAGTGCAATTGCCTACTTGGGGCAGGATGCAGCTTCTGGATCCCTGACAAATGATTGTTCAACCGTTGCATAAATATTCTCAGCTGAGAAGGTCTGCTACCTCCTTAGGGAGACCTTCCCAGTGCTAAACACCTCTCACAACAAGGTAGTTATTCTTGGCTTCTAACCAGAATTTCCTTTCTTGCACTTTTCCTCCAAACCACTGCACTCCTGTTCTCTGATGCAAGAAAGAAAATGCCTAATCTTTTTTTTTTTGCTTGACAGTATTCCAATATTTGGAGACAACTGTTATGTCTCCTTTTAATCTTTTCATCTCCTAGTTGTACAGATGAAATTCATTCACATATTCGTACAGAGACAATTCACCTTGTTTTTGTCTTTTTAAAAATCTGGAAGTTGAGTCATGGCAACTGAATGTCTTTTTCTTGAGAGATAGAAACATTTTGCTGCTCATCCAAATAGCTTGATCAGTCTGAATACAGCTAGTGCGAGTCCTCCAAATGTATTCAGATGGATTAAGCTGTTTGGATGAGCAGCGAAATGTTTCTATCTCTCAAGGAAAAGAAGCCCAGTAGCCATGACTCAACTTCCAGTTAAACTCACCTGGATGACTGAGAATCTTCACAGACAGTCTTTTTAAAAGCATAGTCAAATACCTTAACTCCAGATATGACCTGACTAGCACTGTTTGTCATCATCTGGATTTGGCTTATGTTGAAGTATTTTAAGACTGTGTTAGCTGTTTGATTAGTCACACCGCACTCCCGGCTTATTTTCAGCCTTACACAGATATAGTTACCACAATTGTTCTGAATCTTAGTGTTTTTTTAAAAAAACTATAATGTTAGTAGGCCCATTCAGCTTTATATCATTTGAAGATTTGATTACATACCCTGGAAGCTTCCATGTAAATCTGTTATAATCCATGTAAATATGTTATAAAGAGATTGCTCTGCTTTCAGCATCATCTGGCACTGGGGCTGCATTGCCACTCCCGGACGAAGTAGCATAAGATGTGCGCTTTCCTGGGCCTTATGAGGCTGGAGAGTGGGTGAGGTGAAAGCCTTATATAATGGGGCTTCACCTGACCCCTCGGCCTCCATTCAATAATGGAGATGGAGCAAGGAGGACCACAAGGTGTCCTGAGCCATCCCAGCCATTTGAAGATTTGATTAACATACCCTGTATGCCTTCATGTACATCTGCCATAAAAATGTTGGTTTGTCCTCAGGATGACATAGATTTCCTTCAGTATCCCTTGAAGATGGCTGAAGCTGCTGCCAAAAGCAATGCTATAAACAATCCTGAGAACAAGTTATAGGGTTACAACAAAATGCAAGGCCATAGTATCACCATTTGTGAACTGGTAACAGAAGAAAATTGCTCTTCTGATGTTACGCCCCCCAGAATTAGACCCCCAAGAATACGATTTCTATTCATTGGGCCACCTAGTCTTCAGTTTCTTAATGATGTTGCAGATTCCAATTAGATTGGTCTGATTTCTCCAATAAATTGGTCTAGATGAAGAGCTTTTGGAGATAAAGCCATCAGTGGTTGTCAGTATTGTATGAAATGGAGCCACAGGTCACAATGCCTTCTCTTGTATTTCTTAGCATACCAGCTTCGAGTGTGCCAAGCACCGCCACCTGTACCAAATGCTGAAATCCTTACTGAAGATGATGAATTTGAAATAGGTAAAGTTCAAACATAAATAACCTGTGTGTTTTTCTCAAAAAGGAAAATGACGCAATATGTTTCAACATCTGTTAAAATTAGATGAGCTTAAAATGTGTCTGAACAAAGATTCTGGAAAACTTGGAAAACTACTGTATCTGATATTGGGTTAATTGAAAAATCCAACAACTGTAAGCATCTGTATCTATGCAAGCTTACTTTCTAGCAGCTGCACAGAGGAAGAGATTGATTCCAAGAAACAGTTAATGGATATTCTGCTATTTTTGAATGCTTCCTATCTCTTCTGCATCTTATTGTTATCATATTTTCTGGTTATTTATTCTAGAATTACCTCCATTGTTTTAGATTGAAGTTAATATGGACATGGTTACTTGGTTCCAGGGTACTGAACTTTCAGTCAGAATCAATGAAACAGCTAAAACAATAGGGAGATTTGGCACATTTTTGGAATTACATTATAGCTGAAATCCCATTGTTTAGAGTAGTATGTCAAAATAGTGTAGTCCAATTGAATTAGCATGGATTTGATGAGCCAGGTCCTCCTATAAATTTTAATGTTGATTTCACCACTTGCTATGACTAGTATTACAGTTAAAACAAATAAAAATAAAAATATGTACCCATGTTGAAAGTTAACTTGACAACATTAGACAACTCCTTAAGGTCCATTGATTCAAATGGGTATATTCTAGCTTTCTTACTTAAGCCTAGTAAATCATAACAAGAGTCGAATCAATGACATTTAAAGGATGAAGTGGCTAGCCAAATCCCTACTGGTAGGTAGGTAAAAGTTTATTGCTAAAAACCATTGGTCACCGCAATCTTGATTTACAACCGAGAAAAAACTTATGAGGTTACATCTACAACTACGACAAATATAATTAAAACCAATTAAAAAAACCACGTGTGACACTAACAGAGCAATACAGTCCTCCCAAAGTTAGAGATTGACCCGGATTTTCATAGCTGCCAGCACAAACTTTGCAACTTGCTGTGTAACAAACCTGTCTGTACCAACAAGTAGCATGCTAAATTGGGCTCCAGGGGACCTGTCGGCCAGTGAACCAATAATCCCACCAAGAAATTTGCCTCTGGGTTGGTCGTGGAGGGGGCACGTGAGCAAGTAGTGGAGCACGTCACCTGAGCCACAAGGGCAAAGTCTGTCCGAAACAGGGATGTTGTCACGTCTCCCCTCTAAAAAAGCAGAAGGCATGGTCTGAAAACACAGGGCTGTGAAAGATTTCCTCAGGGGAGCAGAGTTTAAATTGTGGAAATAGCTTTCCAGCCCGAAGGATGTTTTAAAGAAAGGATAATAAAGAGAGAATGGCGATAGTGAAGCCGCAGCCAATTCCTTCCATTTGGAGTATAAATAAATCTTGTCTTTGACCAATTTTTTGATACTGGGGGAAGCAAAAGGGGATAAATTCAGTATTGATCCCATAAAGGAGTAATATGGGTCTGACAAGCTTTGCCCAGGACTCCCGCAAGGGGTGCTGGAGTTGTTCTATATAGCATTTCTTTGGCTAGCGGGAGTTGCTCATGGCAGCTAGCTTCAACCAGTACATAACATAAGAACATAAGAACATAAGAAGAGCCATGCTGGATCAGGCCAAAGGCCCATCTAGTCCAGCTTCCTGTATCTCACAGCGGCCCCACCAGATGTGTTTGGGAGTGCATGAGACTAGATATCTGTCTCCTGATACCACTCTCCTGCATCTGGCCCTTGAAGTACCCTGGTTTAAACCCTGGAGGTTACACATCTCCATCATGGTTTGTAACCTGTGATGGACTTTTCCTCCAGGAATCTGTCCAATCCCCTTTTGAAGGCATCCAGGTCAGATGCCATCACCACATTGTGTGGCAGGGAGTTCCATAGACTTACAACGCGCTGGGTGAAAAAATATTTTCTTTTGTCAGTTCTTACTCTCCCAGCCCTCAATTTGAGTGTATCTCCCCTAGTTCTGGTATTTTGGGAGAGGGGGAAGAGCTTCCCTCTATCCACTTTACTCATACCCTGCATTATTTTGTATGTCTCAATCATATCCCCCCTCAAGCGCCTTCTTTCCAGACTAAAGAGGCCCAAATGTTTTAGCCTTTCTTCATAAGGGAGGTGCCTCAGCCCAGTAATCATTTTAGTCGCTCTCTTCTGCACCTTTTCCAGTTCCACTATGTCTTTCTTGAGATGCGGTGACCAGAATTGTACACAATACTCCAGGTGGGGCCTTACTATTGTTTTGTATAATGGCATTATAATGTTGGCTGTTTTATTTTCAATCCCCTTTTTGATAATCCCTAGCATGGAATTGGCCTTCTTCACCGCTGCCATACATTGGGGAGACACCTTCATGGAGCTGTCCACCAACACACCAAGATCTCTTTCCTGATCCGTCACGGATAACTCAGAGCCCATGAGTTGATAGATGAAGTTTGGATTTTTTGCCCCAATATGCATTACTTTACATTTGGTTACATTAAAACGCATTTGCCATTTCTCAGCCCATTCCCCCAGTTTGGAGAGATCCTTCTGGAGCTCTTCACAATCTTCTCTGGTTTTTACCACACGGAAAAGTTTTGTGTCATCGGCAAACTTGGCCACCTCACTGTTAATCCCTGTCTCCAGGTCATTTATGAACAGATTGAAAAGCACCGGTCCCAGGACAGAGCCCTGGGGCACACCGCTTTTCACTTCTCTCCATTGTGAAAATTTCCCATTGACACCTACTCTTTGTTTCCGGGATCTCAACCAGTTCTCAATCCATAAGAGGACCTGCCCTCTTATCCCCTGACTGTGCAATTTTCTCAGCAGCCTTTGGTGAGGGACTGTGTCAAAAGCCTTTTGAAAATCCAGATAGACTATATCCACCGGTTCACCCAAATCCACGTGCCTGTTGACCTTTTCAAAAAATTCTAAGAGGTTTGTCAGACAAGATTTACCCTTACAGAAGCCATGCTGATTTTCTCTCAGCAAGGTTTGTTCTTTTATGTGTTTTAAGATTTTCTCTTGGATGAGGCTTTCCACCATCTTCCCTGGGACAGATGTAAGGCTAACCGGCCTGTAGTTTCCTGGGTCCCCCCTCCTTCCTTTTTTAAAAATTGGTATGACATCTGCTATCCTCCAGTCCTCCGGCACTGTGGCCGTTTTAAGAGACAAGTTGCATATAACCGTTAAGAGATCTGCAATTTCATTTCTCAGTTCCCTAGTAACCCTTGGGTGGATGCCATCTGGGCCAGGTGACTTGTTAATCCTCAATTAATCAATTAGTCCTAAAACCTCCTCTCTTTTAACCTGTATTTGATTTAATTCTTTAGTCAAGAGGGGCGGCTCAGGCAGCGGAATCCGCTCAAGGTCCTCTGTCGTGAAGACAGACGCAAAGAACTCATTCAATTTCTCTGCAATGTCCAAGTCTTCCTTAACCTCCCCTTTTCCTCCCTCACCATCCAGAGGGCCAACTGGTTCTCTGGCAGGTTTTCTACTTCTAACATATTTAAAGAAGCTTTTATTATTACCCTTTATATTGCTAGCCATTCGTTCCTCAAAGTCTTTCTTTGCCTCCCTTATCATCTTCTTACATTTCTTTTGCCAGAGTTTGTGTTCCTTTTTATTTTCCTCATTGGGGAGGATTTCCATTTACAGAAGGACCTCTCCTTGCGCTTTAGAGCCTCTCTAACTCCACTCGTTAACCATGCCGGTGTCCTCTTGGACTTAAATGAGCTCTTCTTTCTTTGTGGTATGCACTTGTGCTGGGCCTCTATTATTGTTGTTTTAAACAGGCTCCATGCACTCTGAAGAGATTGGATTCTTCTAACCTTCCCCTTCAGTTTCTCTCTAACTAGTTTCCTCATCTGAGGGAAGTTTGCCCTTCGAAAATCAAGGGTTTTTATGTCTGATTTGGTTGACACTCTTCCTCCGACATGCATGGCAAAGGTAATAGCAGCATGGTCACTGTTCCCCAGAGGCTCAGTGACATTCACACCTCTGACCAGGTCCTGAGTATCACACAATATTAGATCCAGAGTTGCCTGTTCTCGGGTGGGCTCCGTGACAAGTTGCTCTAAGGCACAGTCATTCAGCAAGTCGAGAAACCCAGTTTCTCTTTCTTGCCCGGAGCTCGCATTGGCCCAGTCAATGTGGGGATAATTGAAGTCCCCCATGATTACTATCCTATCCCTTTTAGCCACTTCCATGATTTCTCTCCTCATTTCAAGGTCCCCCTCAAGTTTCTGATCTGGTGGACGATAGAATACTCCAACGATCACATCACTCCTTGGACCTGGTAGTTTAACCCACAGTGATTCTATGGTGGAGTCAGACCCTCTGTCAATCTCCATTCTGCTGGATTTTACCCCTTCTTTGACATAGATGGCCACTCCTCCTCCAACCCGCCCCCCTCTATCTCTTCTATAGAGTTTATAGCCTGGGATTGCTGTATCCCACTGGTTCTCCGCATTCCACCAGGTTTCTGTTATGGCTATTATATCAATGTTATCCCTAGCTGCCAAATGTTCAAGTTCTCCCATCTTTGCTCGGAGGCTTCGAGCATTGGCGTAGAAGCACCTGTACAGTGGGTCCCGCAACAACAGCTGCTGCCTTGTTCTATTCGCCCCACAGCTTTTATTTTCAGTAGATGAACTGTCACATTCCGTTATTCTCCCGGTGCTAATACCTATACCTGCTATGTCTTCTCTATGTGATTCTCTACCCTCTCCAACCTCATTCCCCGAGGATGAGGTGTTCCGAACCGGATGCCACTCAGCTCCTGTCGGCTTTCCCCCAGTTATCAGTTTAAAAGCTGCTCTGCTGCCTTTTTGAGGTTGAGTGCCAGCAATCTGGTCCCATCATGATTCAAGTGCAACCCATCCCTCCTGAACAGGTTTGGCTTGTCCCAAAATGTTCTCCAGTTCCTGACAAATCTAAAGCCCTCCTCTCGACACCATCGCCTCATCCACGCATTGAGGCTTCTGAGTTCTGCCTGTCTGGCGGGTCCTGCACGAGGAACAGGTAGCACTTCTGAAAATGCTACCTTGGAAGCCCGGGTCTTCAATCTTCTACCTAGCAACCTGAATTTGGCTTCCAAGACTGACCGCTTGGCCTTCCCGACATCATTGGTACCGACGTGTACCATGACCACTGGCTCCTTTCCAGTACATTGCTAAGGCGATGTGTATGTGTGTTTCAATAGGAATTAGCCCTGCTTCAGCTCTTATATATGCAGAGGGTGTTCCGCGGGGTACAGCAAGGAGAGATCGAATAAAAGAATTTTGAACCACCTCAAGGTGTGGTATTTTAGTATACCCCCAGATTTCGGCCCCAT
Organism: Phrynocephalus guinanensis; assembly: GCA_037367245.1. Lineage (NCBI taxonomy): Eukaryota > Metazoa > Chordata > Lepidosauria > Squamata > Agamidae > Phrynocephalus > Phrynocephalus guinanensis. The sequence continues at coordinate 22,742,241 of CM074739.1, forward strand.
ATGTTAATTGGGGGACTATCTTTCTTGCAAACACCTCGACTGCAGGAGCAACCAGTTTACCACCTTGGGTTGAAGAGAATCTCAAAAGGGATTGAGTGGAGTGGGAGGCTTTCAAAACTGTTGCTTTCAGATGATGTTTCCAAGAGAGCAGGTCATTAAAATAAAGACCAAGATATCTGAAGTTTTTTAGCTGCTCAATAGGTTTGTTGTCAAGTGACCACCTATGTCTAGTTCTTTTCCTCCCAAAGACAACTACTTAAGCCTAGTAAATCATAACAAGAGTCGAATCAATGACATTTAAAGGATGAAGTGGCTAGCCAAATCCCTACTAATTTACTGGGTCCATTGATTTCAGTAATATTATAACTGTAACACTGATAAAAAAATTACCTATGCTCATGGGTACATGGAGACATCATCAGACTCTGGACAGCCAAAAGCTTTACAGAAGTACAGTATATGAAAAATCAAAAGGATCATCCCATTGGAAAATCAATAATCCATGCATAATGCGGTGGCTGGAAAAGAATTGACAGCCTAGTAGGATGAAGGGAATGGAGTGGCTTGGCATGGAGGAGGACAAAAAAGAATGAGATAAAGGGAGAGACATTTCATTGTCCTTTCTCATTGGCATTAACATTACTTGCTAGACTAAGAATGGTTCAAGGGAGGACAAGTAGACCTTGGATACACAAGGAGAAATAACTGGGAATAAAAAGGCAGTGTCCCCACATCACCCAAAGATTTCAGGTGGTAGTTCAAGGTTGCAGTGTCTGGAGATCTGAAGAAATGCACTACATGTACAGTTGTTGAATGTGCATATCTCCTGATATAAGGGGTTCTGTCAGCCTGTTTAGAGAAGGAGATGATTCCATTCCTCGTGGAGCACCACAATACCTCAGCACCATGAAACAGAACAGAACAGTTGAAGGGAGATAAACACTTCTTCCTAGAGCTACCAATAAGCTCATTCCAGCAGATGTGCACAATTGGATCTTGGTCTTTCTATTTGTGATCAACGCCCTTTGCCTTTTGAATCACTTCCGTTCCTCTTGATGAGGAAGAAAAAACATTCTGGCGTCATGTCATGCCGGCTAGAGTGAATTCATCTTGTCAAAGCAGATATAATTAACAAAAAATGTTATTTCTGCAGCAAAAGAGCATATAGAGAGGCCTCCCCAAATACATCCAAAATAAGGAGAGTAGTGACATTTTATGGGCACATTCTGAAAGACAGAATAGGCCCACTGAGATAGTTTGGTTGACTGTGGCTGTAAAGCCTTCTGCATTCCGTGGCCCTTATCATCTGGTCAACAGGGTTTGGCCGCACTCCGAGACAGCAATATGTGCAGATGGGGCAGACATGTGCATGCAGCCAGAGGCAATTTCAAAGGCTTTACTGAAGCTAATTACCTGGCTGAATGAGCAAGATCATTTCCCCTTCCAAACCGGTTTGCTTATTCAGCCAGATGATCACCTGCTGTAAAAACTTTGAAGGGGGGGGGGAAGCACCCAGCTGTGTATGTACAGTTCTGCCACTTCATATATGGCTGTCTAGCATTAGGTTCTTCCTGAGCTGGTATGAGATAAAATAGCATTTCAAATATGTGAAATACAGAACATTACAATGTCTGATTTGAGCCATACTCATGGGCATTTACTCTGATGGGTTAATTTCAGGATCTGTTGCTCATAGAATTTATGGAATTAAAGAAACAATAAGACATATTTTAAGGCTACTTTTGGAATCTTGCCTGCTGTTTCAATTCCATTAAGCCGCCTACTAACCATCATATATTTATACATATACGACGTGATGAAAAGGGGCAGTAAATATAAGGCTACTTGACAGCTTCCATTTAAATTACTGCCCTGACTACAACAAAATATAGTCTTCAGCCTGCTGCTGTGCTCTGGAAAGTAACAAGCATCCAAAATATGAGAGTCACACTAATAGTATAGCTGACAAGAAATGATAAATGTGGCTGCTTATTTGCCATAGTATTTCCTCAGCCTAATCAGAGCTCTTTGTACCCGTGGTCATTTGTACATTACCTATCTTGAGAGAGGTACTTCATTAATCAGTGCTACTGTCAAATGCCAATTAATTGTTGCTTAACTACAGCCTTCTTCTTTTTCTTCTTTTGTCAAACAGGGGACATAATAAGGTACCAGTGTCTACCAGGCTTCACATTAGTCGGTAATGAGATTCTGACATGTAGACTAGGAGAAAGGCTGCAGATGGATGGAGCAGCTCCTGCTTGTCAAGGTTTCCTGTTTGGATTTTTAATATGTTTACTTATTAGTACCTATTTGCATTTTTGTAATATGTTTTGTAATATGCTTACGTTCAATACTGATATCCAACATCCGGGAACAAGTTCAGTTGTGCACATCACAACATTTACAACTACTGACCCAAGTCCTGTTGCTTAGAATAGTAAATGTGCTTTAGAGTAGGCCCATTGAATCAATGAAGATCTAATGAATCATCTCCTCCATAGGTTCCATTGATTCCAATAGGCCTAGACTAACTGCAACTTAGAGCCTTTGTACACGAGCCCTAAACTCCGCAGCAAATGGCTGCCAGCTCCGGAGCTTACAATTGTTTCCCCACCAGCTCCGGAGTTTGCAGGAAATTAAGTGCGACCACGCCCACCTAAGCGCATCCCAGCGCACTTTTCTTGTACCTGCTGGAGGAGGGTGAAAATCCCCAGGTCCGGATTTAATCTGGTGAGTGCGGGGCTCTCCTTGCTTCTGTTTGTTTTTGTTTTTGCCTCCCGCCCCTTTAAGAGAAGGGGCAGGAGGGGAAAAAAGCAAACAGAAGAGAAGGAATTAGGAGGACGGAGCTCCAGGCAAGCTTCGGAGGTGAGCCAGCATTTTCCTCTCTTTCTTCCTCCCTCCCCTCACACAGACAGGAGCAAGGAAGTGCGGAGTGGTGGGGAGGAAGGAAGAGCAACGAACCCCTAAGATCTCTGGTCCGAATTTAAGTGGCCAGCGGATCTTAGGGGTCGTGTGAAAAGGCCCTTACTATGTTCAAAAGTAGGCTCATTTGAATCAATGGCATGTACATAGAGGTTGATTCACACAACCTTCATTGATTGAATGGATCTACTCTACTGCACTTTACTACTATAAGCAACAGGATTTTGGTTATCCTCTAAAGCTAGTCAGGATCTCTATTAAAGATTCTTCCTGGACAGGATTCATTGGAGATATGTGTAGAATTTGACAGTTTCTGCAGAGAAGAGCAGACAAAAACAGACAAGAGAAAAGACGGGAAGAAGTTGTGAAGTTGTGCTTCTTTGTGTGTGGGGGGGTAATCAATGGGACATTCCAGTGTGCCTTATTTCTTCGTGAAGATACAAATTGGAAAAATCTAATGCAAAAATTACATTTTGTATTTTGATAATTCATTCTCTTGACATTTTTCCATATGTTGTGCTCACTGAAATGAAATTATTGATGCACATCTTTTGAATGACCAGAAATGAAGAATGCTACCCAGTGTTTTTTCCAGATATCCAAGTGTTTAAACCTAAATTCCTCTGTTTTGCAGTATTATGTCCTGCAAATGAACTACGTCTAGATTCAACTGGGGTGATCATGAGTCCTGGCTATCCAGAGAGCTACCCAAACCTCCAAATGTGTGCATGGACCATTACTGTGGAAAAGGGTTACAATATCAGCCTTTATTTTGAATTCTTCCAGACAGAAAAGGAATTTGATATACTTGAGGTGTTTGATGGTAATTATGGCATGCTGAGTGGTGTTATGTACGCTTCTTTTGAACAAATAATATTTGTTATACATACTTGATAAAATCTGGAAGTTGAGTCATGGCTACTGGACTTCTTTTTGAGAGATAGAAATGTTTCGCTGTTCATCCAAACAGCTTCATCGGTCTGAATACAGCTAGTGTAAGTTCTCCATCTTATAGTCAGCTTTGACTTCTTGTCACCGTGGTCTGAATTAGGCTCATAAGAGGAAAAATGGCCTGAATAGGCTCGATAGGGAGACAATAAGATGGAGACTTGCACTATCTGTATTCAGACCAATGAAGCTGTTTGGATGGACAGTGAAATGTTTCTATCTCTCAAAAAGAAGTCCAGTAGCCATGACTCAACTCACCTGGATGACTGAGAATCTTCACAGACATACTTGATAAAAAAATTTTTTGCATGTTACACTGGGGCAACAGAGATAATGGTGCCCCTTTAAATAATGAAATGCAATGTAAGATGATGTTCCTACCCCTCAATCACAGAATAAACAATGCCAATCCGCTGCTGCTTTGCCATATATTACAGCAGCAAACACAGAAAAAGATGTCACCTGTCACAGCGGATTGCTGCTGATTCAGGAATTCCAGCTTTGATCTCATGTCACATGCAACGCCACCAGTCTGACACAGAAGGAGATGACATTTAAGTAATGAGGAACTAAAAGGTGGACATATTTAATCTGAGTCAATCTGCTGCTGCAAAGGACATCATTCCATTATGCCACTATAATTTATGAAAGGCGATTTAGGCCACTGTTTACTCTCTGATTGTTAATTCAGTTACATTATTTTAGATTCTATTTTATGATGTAGAAAAGATATGACTTTAATGCAGTCTCGCTTACTGCTTGCCCAGGAAAAAGATATTGCCCATTGTTATCTCTAATTCAAGTCTTTCTTTTTTTCTTTTTCTCTCTGCCTCATTTTTGTTCTTTCCTATCAAGGACCAAATAGTCACAGTCCATTGCTAATTTCCCTAAGTGGAGATTACTCCTCATCTCTTAACATAACCAGCAGCGGTCATGAAGTGTTTCTCCGTTGGTCAGCAGACCATGGCACCAACAAAAGAGGCTTCAGAATAAGATACATAGGTATGTAAACTTTCTGCCTTTCAAAACAATAATTCAGGATGACTTCCATCTAGGGATTGGCACCCTATGAAAAATGACATCAATGAGAAGCAGTGGCAGCACTATCACTCAACTGATCAGCTTCCAATTCCAATTAGAAAGGGTCCCCCCCCCCAGGGCAGTGTTGGCGAACCTATGGCATGGGTGCCAATGGTGGCACTCGGAGCCCTTTCTATGGGCACCTGACATTGCCCCTTCACAGCCACCTGTATTAAGGTTACATTGCTGTATTGGCACTTTGAGGGGAAAAAATAGTGGGTTTCAAATTGCAGTTTGGGCACTTGGTCTCTGAAAGGTTCGCCATCACTGCCCTAGGGGCACCCCCTTTGGAGCTTCATAACTCAGCACTGTGACCTCCCCCCAAAGCTTTCAAAATTTCAGGTGGTTACCTAACATAACTTGCTGCCCTGTGTCCTTAGGACCCAGGGGAGCATAGTGTTTCATTTCATTTTGTTTCATTTTGTAACAATACTACTATAAAATTCATTTTGTAATGAAACAAAATGAAAGTACTCTATAAATGAAACAAAATGAAACACTATTTTCCTGTTTCATGCCCATACCTACTTCCATTTATTATAACCAACAGTTGTTTGAAATACCGTATATACTCGAGTATAAGTCGAACCGAGTATAAGCTGGGGGCCCTAATTTAAACCCCCAAAACTGGGAAAATTTATTGACTCAAGTATAAGCCTAGGGTGGGAAATGCAGCAGGGCCTGGCAACTCCTCCTTTGTGAGCTTGGTTTGTGTGTGATGTTTAAAATGACTTTTAGCCACCGAGGCTAAAAGTTGGTGGCTAAAAGTCATTTTAAACATGGGGGGGGTCAGGAGAAGTGGCGCACAATGCTTAAAATGACTTTTAGCCACTGACCCAAACTTGCCTCAGTGGCTAAAAGTATTGACCCACATATAAGCCAAGGACCCCTTTTTTCAGCCCAAAATTAGGGCTGAAAAACTAGGCTTATATTCGAGTATATACAGTACATACAAATTAGAGCCTGCTATAATATAGTTGTTTTTAGTAAGGTACTAGCTTACGGTTCTAGTGGTGAAGTATGGTTAGCCAACATGACTTTTGTTCCATTCACCCAGTGGTTCACATCCTGGGGGAGTCCAGGGGTTTTTGGACTGCAACTACCAGAAACCCTGGTGAGCATAGTTGGTGGTGAAGGCATCTGAGAACTGCAGTCCAAGAACACCTGGATAACCTAAGGTTGTGAAGCACTGCACCAACCTGAAGGCATCAGCAGCTAAAATACTTTATAGTAGCTCATATGCTAGAAGACTGTTCATTGCCATTGTCCAAATTTGTTTTTGTGCAAAATGGCTTTTCTAAATTAGAGGTAGAGTATAGATCATTTCAGGAAGAGTATCAGCCTTTGATTAAGAGTTATGTTTGAACTCCACTAAAACTTTTTTTTTTAAAAAAATACCAGGATTTGTGAAAGTGTGCAGGGTATGCTGTTATTGAGGATTACTTAAGCCTGTAAAGGACTCAGTTTTGTCTTGTTTCTTTCCCATCAAGACTTTTAGTCAGTCATGTGTCTTATGAGCCATAGGCCTTTACCCGCAAAGAGTTTAGAAACTCTCTGATAGGACTGCTTCTTGATTCAGAACATAAAGGATTTAGCAGAGAGCATTTCCTTGGAAGGTTTGGGCCTGTAAAGCCAGCCCAATCGGGTCATGCTGCCCTGTGCTTTCCAAGAAGAAACCTGGCATCCATCTTGCCAAGTGAGCTTTTAAAAACTCTCCTCTGACAAATTACATCCCTTGCCATGTCTGGACTTCTATACCTGCTTTGAAAAAGAGAGCTTGCCGTCAAAAGCTCAGCAACTTTTTTTTAATTTTTCTTCTAGCAGCCTCTGAAGGTATCACCCATAGTCTAGTTTTCCTTGGAAGAATGACATAAATGATAGTTTTGGAAGGACATAATACACACACAAATAGAATTCATAGGCTGAAATCCTGTTACATAACTTACACATGTGGAATGATTACAACACTAACCACATGGGTAAGTTTTGGCAATTAAAACGTCCTACTTCTGGCTTTTCTGGTTCTGGTGTAATCCCCTTCAATGGCTGAAATCCTGTTTTTAGTAGACTAAGCCACAACCAGAATAGGTCCATTTAATCAAGGTATTTATAATGGAGTTGACTCACCAAATCCCCATTTATTCAAAGTCCTTACTCTAGTTGTTACTTACCATACTAAGCAATGGGATTTCACCCACTTTGTGGAATCTGGATTGAAGTTGGAAGACTTTTAATTACAAAAACAAATTTCTCTCTACTAATAAAGTAATCTAGTGGTGGTGACTTTTGGTAGTTTGGTTGATATCATCACCCTTATGCAGGAATAGCCAGGCTGGTAGGATTTCACCCTAGTGCTTCCAAGCAGGAAACTTTCTGGGCAACATTAGAAACTGGATAATAGATAAACATACTTCTCGAGCAAGGAAGGAAATGGCAGTATTGCAAGCAGAAGTGTGTGTAGAGCAGCGTAGACATGTTCCAAAATGCCATGGGTCACACGTGCACCATTAAGGATCCCTACTAGAGATGGGCATGAAATGATTTGTTTCCATTTCAGTTTTCATTTTTCATTGTTTTGTAACAACATGAAAAATGAACTGATTTTTTAAAATTTGGTTCATTTCGTTTCATTTTTCATTTCCCCCCAATCAGGTGGGTTGAGGGGGAAAACTGCAGGGTTTTAAAACTTTTTTTAGCCCCCAAAGCAAGTGGCATTGGCCGCAGCCGCAGCTTGCTTTGGGGGCTCAAAGACAGTTTTAAAACCCTGCGCTTTCTCCCCCAATTTGCCCCAAAACAGTAAAAAAACATAAAATACATAAACAAACAGTTAAACAGATAAAACACATAAACACATAAAAAAAACAAAATGGGAAAAATGATTTCTTTAAAAATTCATTTCAAATGAAACAAAAAAGAAAACAGAAACAAAATGAAAAAATAAAACAAAATGCCATTTTAGCATTTTGTGCCCATTTCTAATCCCGACACATCTCCATGCCTCCCATGTCCTTTGTTTTCTTCTGACTTGAAAAGTTCTATCCCTGTTCCTTTTTAAAACTCTGATTTAGACCGAGGAAGTGTCTTGGCTTTCCTAGACCTAAAGTAGGTTACATTGGTGAAATAACAACAACAACAACACACCAGAGCAAATCACCCCCTAGAAGGAAAGTGCTAAGAAACGTGTGGGGAGAGATAGAGAACTTAGGGGGTGCATTCTGCTACCTCTTGCCAGACTCCTTCACACAAATATTTCCTTAAATTAAAGAAAATTAAGCAACATTTCTTTCTGTAACTTCACTGTTTGAATCTGTTCCTGCCCTACACCTCATGCCAGCTGCCATTTCATTCCTTTTATCCAGCAAGTGACCTGTGTCATCTTTGTTGATCTCTCTACCAATATTAATTATGCTGGATACATGTTAAAACAAGTATCAATTACAGTTTGCAAAATCTTCAGATAGAAAATTGGGCTTAGATGTTGACACAGTGTAAGTGGATTACATTTTTAATTAACACATGCAAATTCCATCTGATGGAAAGAAATGAGGTTCACAAACAATGTTTGAGCTTGGGGGAAAAAACAAATGATAATCTAGATCCTAGCTGCTGCAATAAAAGACTGATTTTCCAATGCTGACACTTACTGCAAAATATAAAGTATGGGAACACTGCAAGATATTATGTACTCTTATTATATTTATTATTGGAGGTGGGCATGAAATTAAAATGCAATAATCATTTGAAAACCACTGATTTATCCATTTCTGTTCATGCAAATTGATACCCCCAATGAATAGGAATCAATGTGTTTTTTTTTTTCACAAAAAAAATCATCAGGCTATAACATGGCCCCTAAGGCATTCAGACGCAAGAAAACTTCAGAGAAGTTTTCCCTCTTCTGTAATCCCTCTGAGTTTGGTGAAAGCAATTCATACATTTGTGGTTCATGAATTGTCAACCTTGATGAATCACAAACAAAAGTGGATCACCATTTTTCTGGTTCATGCCCTCTTAACTGGCCATTTATTTTTATTTTTGCTTTTTAAACATGCATCTCCCACGCGCCTCTGTTTGACTTCCTCTTTCTGAAGGCAAAAGTAATAGAACTATAAAAATCATCCATAATGATGCTGGCCTAGGGTCAGATCCTAATTACCTCTTGCTACTAGGGAAAGCAAGTCAAAACATGGCCCTATTGTTAGCCATGCTAACCTGATAATGTCTTTGCAGTAATTGTCAGAGAGCTGATACTAGATCAGTGATAGGATTAACTTAAGTTCTTTCTTTTTTATTTGAAGCTTTCTCCCCACCACTGTGGTAGATCAGATCAAGCCCTTTAATGATACAATCACACATGCTTAGTGCTACATTATTTGTCCGTTTTGTTTTCTGTCCCATTGACCACACAATGCTGTATTGTTATATGAGGGACCGAAATGTATGCATTGTTTGGTTTGCTTTTAAGCCCATTACTGCAGTACTCCAGAGTCTCCTCCTCATGGATTCATCGTTAGCCAGACGGGTGGACAGCTCAACAGTGTGGTTCGCTGGACTTGTGACCGAGGATTCCGGCTCATTGGAAAAAGCACAGCTGTGTGTAGGAAGTCTTCCCAGGGGTATTATGCATGGGATGTTCCAGTCCCAGCCTGTCAAGGTAAGTGTGACCATTATAAATATGGATTTCCATATTTGGGCCCTAGTCCAAATATCCACAGATGTTTCAATATGCTAGCAGAGCAAATGCAATGGTTTGTTTCCTAACTGGGGTGGTTGTAGATATCATACCTCTTTGATTCTTGAGTCCTGGTCTCACCATTTTGCTACTCTGCCCCTTTATTTCCTTAGTGTGTGAAAGACCCAGTAGAACAACCCTTGATATTGCCTGAAGAACCTTTCTGAAACCTCAGATTTTTCCACACTAGTCCAAATGTGCCTCAACTGTGCTCTCTAGGAACTGAAATTCCGCAAGCTTTGCACTAGAGCCTTGCATGCCAGCTGTGAAAGGCAGTGGCTGCCACCCCACACACCTTAAAACCAACATGCCCAGTAGATACCTGAGGGCAAGGTTGGACTTAGTACCAAATATCCCTAGTCAATAGCTTAACCTTTTTTAGGAGATGATTTTATATTTTATTACGATACTGCCAAAAGGCAAAACTGTTTTTTAAAATAAAAATAAAAAGAGCAGTTTGAGACACATTTGAGAGAAATCAGGAAGTAACACTAGGAAACAATAAATCTAACCTCTCTGTATGATACTAATAGCATAGAGAAATGCATAGGTTTGGGCTATACATAAAGTACACACACACACACACACACACACACACACACACACACACACAAATCAGACATGGCAAAATAACCACTAGCATAGTATTCTACCATCAGGATATAAAAGCTAAATAAAGTACCATAATGCATAAAAGGTAGATTTTGATATATTAATCATTCAATGTACTAATTATTATTATACTAATGTGCCAGCTCCGTAGTCTCCAATGCCAAAAAGCAACCAAGCTTCTCAGGAACCTCTCAGGAACTCTGGGATGACAAAAGCAGCCTCTTACACACACACTCCACAAAGACCCACCATAAGTTCTCCTAATTAGTATTGTAGCAGCCTAGTAAGACAGGCTGGCCTTGAGGTAGCTTCCCAGGAGGTAAGACACAAGTGTTACCCTCCTTCTCACTGGGCAAAATTTCAACTTTACGACTACCATTTCTTCCACACATACACAGACATGATTCTAAACTGTGTCTCTCTGTCCATGTGCTTCCATTTCTCAGTTTCTTGACACTTAATGGTGACATTCATGTCCTAGTTTGCTTCCAGGCATACATTGTTACTCTCTAGGTCTCAGAAGTAAGTCCCACTAGGCCCCGTGAGGTTTCCTCTGAGGTAAATGGTCCTATGTTTGCCAGCTGAATGTCTTAATTAGCTTGGGGACTAGACCCCTGAGAAACCACCTGGAGCTTATATAAACCTTATTTTTTTTCCTCAAATGCCCTTCATCTGAAGTTATGGTTATGGGAGTGGCAACCTGATAGAACATCATAGTTAGGGTGTGTCATATTTCATAAATGGTCGATGATAATTAGGACACGTGTCAAGCTGTTTATTTTGTATGATGCTGACTCAGGCCCATATTTTCCAAAGTACTACTACTACTACTACTACTACTACTACTACTACTACTACTACTACTACTACTACTACTGTAGTAGTAGTAGTAGTAGTAGTAGTAGTAGTAGTAGTAGTAGTAGTAGTAGTAGTAGTAGTAGTAGTGCATGTTACTTAATTACTTTTAACCACCACACTTTCCCCCCAGATGTGTTGGTTGAAAGGTGATTGTTAATGACAGACCTTTCTCGACATCAAGGGTATTTGTCATGAACTAGGAAAAATTATCAAAATGGGTTTTGCTGTTCATACTAGCATTTCAGACAAATCTGAGTGCAAACCTCTAGTAGAGAAATGCCATCCAGATGTTTCCTGATTAAATGCAAGTCCACATATTTATTCCATCTGACCTTTGGAAAGGTTGAAATTTCCTCAGTACTAATTTATCATAATTAGTTTTAAGGAATGCACCTTTGATCGGAAACACCAGAATTTTAAGATAGAGAGTATCTTTTTCTATTTCAAATAAAATTAATGTCAAAAAGCCATATCTCAGTGGTGGTTTGATTTTCATTGGTATTTAAAAGCTGGTGGAAATAGACTCTCCTAGCAAGGGGGATACCATGATCATTAAAGCTGGGAAAAGTTTTCCCAGCATTTGTTTATCTGAAAAGTTCATTTCATTTGTAACAGTTTATTTGTTTGTTTTGGTGCTTAGCTCCTTTGAACCAACTAAAACATCCCACTGGTCTTACAGTATGGTGTGATGGGTTTGAGGCTAGCATACATAAAACAATACTGGGCAGGAAAAATCAGGAAAACAATACAAAACAATATAAATGCAGGAAGAAGTGATTTTTGGGTTACTTAAAAATTACAGAGCAAAAAAAAAAAAAAAAACCCAGCAAGTTTCAGAACAAAAAACCAAACAAATAGCATGTAAGAATATAATGAAGGAAGCTCATGAAGAAAACAGTAACAACAATATTTGAGTACATATCCTAGAATCCTCTATGCTGTTGGCACCATCTGAACTTCAAAGAAGTACATTTTCCAAACCCTGATCACGAGGGTGACTATTTGTTTGGCCACTAATATACCACTGAGTGTATAATATAATATGGCCCATATTGATCACATAATTTCACAAGGATCCCACTATATTCTCCATGACATATTATTGAAAGGGCCAATGAACAGATGGAATCATAAAATTATGACCAGCCTCCAAGTCCAGCCCCCTTATCAGTGAAGGAATCCCTGTTAAATTATGGTTGTGATCATAAAATCATAGCTGGGCATGTGTCTGCAGTTTGGTCCAGGTTAGAGACAGGCTGGTTCACTCCATTTCCCAGCAACCATAGGATACACAGTATGTGCCATCATGAATCAGCCTGCCATGATCAGTGCCCCCCCCCCTCATTTTGGGGTCCTTAACAAGAGGCTACTGCTATTTTGGGTTGGCTAAAATAACTTTGTTTAGGTTCAGTTCTAGTGCATGTAATGACTGGCATCTCAAGAAATGAGAAATGTCCCTGCCACCTCATTTGGTGATATTCTTATTCATGCTTCACACTTCTACTCCTAAACTTTGGAGGTACTATACCCAACAACAAAAAGCACACACACACACACACACACACACACACACACACACACACACACACACACACACACTGAGATAGGACTGGCCAAATGATGATTTGTCTACCTGTGTATCTCTTTTCAATCTGCAGCTATCTCTTGTGGGATTCCAAAAGCTCCAGTGAATGGAGGTATATTAACTACAGATTATTTGGTAGGCACCCGAGTTACTTATTTCTGCAATGATGGCTATAGGTTATCATCCAAAGAACTTATAACTGCAGCTTGCCAGCCAGACGGCACATGGAGCAACCATAACAAGACACCTCGTTGTGTAGGTAAGGATAATCTAGAAATACTTTTCCAATTGAAAAATGCAGATGGTGAAATAGGTTTACAGAGAGAGGTGAACAGTATGGTTAGTAAATCATCATGGAAAGCAGAGTGGCTGATAAGTATAGGGTAAAAATTCTAACTTCCTTTTCAGAATCAAAAGTGACACTGTATTACCTTGTATGTACTATATTAATATTACACTTCATAGCAAGAAGCCCTGTACTAAATTCCTTATATCATTTTGATAACATAAAAACCAGGTGCAAATTGATTATCACCCCAATTTTTTAATTCAAAGTACACCTATTTGGAATAAAAATCCATTGGAAAAAGAAGAAAAAACAAACTTACATTCTGAATTTTGCATTCTTTTTTTATTTGTTTAAGGTTTTTTTATTAATTAATTAATACATTCAAATAAAATAACAACTAACAATTAACAATACAAGTGCACCCCCCACCCTCGGGACCATCCTGTTCTTCCATGAATTCTTCTTTATTGCTCCGTTTTCTATTGCTCTATTTGTTCTATTCTTAGAATTTTGCATTCTAATGGTACATATTATTAGTCATCCTGAAACTAAATATGTTTATCATTGGACTCTTACTAAAGCAGATATAGCTTGTGTGTGTGTGTGTGTGTGTGTGTGTGTGTGTGTGTGTGTGTGTGTGTGTGTGTGTGTGTGTGTGTGTGTGTGTGTGTGAGTGATGTTTACTACCATATAACAGTTTTCTTTACAAAAGTAATCACATTTTATATTTTGCTTTCCACTGCAATCTTATGCCAACCTGTCTGGGAGTAACCTTTCTCCAAACTTTCTTCTGGTTATAAATTTGTAAAATTTAATCTTGTAAATTCCCTCTAAACTGCTCAAAAGGTCTTAGATCTGCAGAGATGAAAGGTACCCTATCAAGTCATCAAGTTCAGTGCTTGTCTATGAGGCACAGTGAGGAATCAAACTCTCAACCTTTGGCCATAGCCAGAAGCTTAAAACGCACAACTGTCCAGTCGTTCTATCCATATCTAAGCAGGGTTTTTATATATTTCTCTCATTTTGGATAACCATGTGCCATGGTGACCAAGAACATAGACTATACAAGGACAATAAAATACAATAAAGAGCTGTGAAAGGGGGAAGACACAACATTGGGGGTCATCTTCTATGCTACACAAAGGAGGTCATAAAAGAACATCTGAAGCTGGAAACCATCACAATGTGTCCTACTATATGCTGTAAAGTGATACATCAGTGCAGCAGCAATTAAGCAGATAGCATATGTTGAGCTGGAAGCCTTTAATATTAATTAAGTTAACTGCCATGCATTAAGAATAAATTTTAAAAAACTTCTCAAAATATTTATTTATTTATTTATTTATTTATTTATTTATTTATTTATTTATTTATTTATTTATTTATTTATTTATATAGTTGTTGACTGCCTGACTTTCCCTTGGAAACTCTAGGCAGTGTACAACAAATTGCCAAATAAACAACTTGCACAAGAAACAACCCCAGCAATAAATCAAACAAGATGATAAAAACAAAAAAACAAAGAACCATACAACAAACAAAAATCTGGCAAGAAAGGACTGGGACGAACAATATAAACCAATTGACGAACATACCATCATGCACTCAGCGATCACCAAAGCTTTCCCTAAAGAGCCAGGTCTTTAAAGCTCTCCTGAAAGCCGGCAGAGACTCAGCCAGCCTAATCTCCAACAGCAGTTTATTCCAGAGTGCTGGGGGAGGCCATTGAGAAGGCTCTCGGTAGAACCCCTTTGGGCCTCCCTTGCAGTGACCACCTCGAGCGACAGGAAGAGCGAGGCTCTGGTTGGTCGTGATGAAGCTGACCTCTGAGAGATCCACTCCGCCATATAGGGCTGCTATCAACCTAACAAGGTTCGGGCTGCTTCCAGCTTCCATTGACTCTGCCCATTTTGTACAGGTTTTCCAAAGAGATGTTGGTACTTGCATATATTTTCCAATGGAATCTGTATTCTTCACTAGGAATGTCCTTCCACTGTTCTTTTTGGGACTGTTTGAGTAGTAGAGAAATGAAGCCATGGTGGAAGGATGCTCCAAATTAAAAATACGGGTTCCAGCAGATAAAATAAGCACCAAAATATGTTTGGGAAAAGGAAAGAGGAAAAGGGAGTATGTATTAGTATGTCAAAAAATATTGTCATTACCATGCCACTGTTGTGTGCACTAATTAATTACTGTATCCGGGAAGTGTTGTAGC
This sequence comes from Phrynocephalus guinanensis, assembly GCA_037367245.1. Taxonomy (NCBI): domain Eukaryota; kingdom Metazoa; phylum Chordata; class Lepidosauria; order Squamata; family Agamidae; genus Phrynocephalus; species Phrynocephalus guinanensis. The sequence continues at coordinate 22,757,485 of CM074739.1, forward strand.
ATACTGTGAGAATATTTTGTTATCATTTTCACAGAGTTTCTGTCACTGCTAAAAACAGCATTTTGACAGGCAGGAAAGCAAGTACTCCAATTGGAAGAAAGCAATAGATGTCTGCATCAATTTTTGTCCAAAATTGCACATGTCTAATAGATAAGCGTCTCCCCCTCCCCTTTCCCCCCCTTGAAGGTTAAGGTCTATGTGAATTCTTGAACAAATTTTGCTCTAGGGGGTCTTAAATATATCTAGCAGACACTGGCAGACCATAAGAACAGGATCACACTCTGAAGCAAGGGTACTCTCAAATGCTAGTATTTCATTTGTGTGAACCTTCTACTGAAGCTTGAAAGAAGAGTTTTTGCATTATAAAAGGAGGATGGTGGCACCAAAACGTCTGAGAAAAATACCTATAATCCAGACAGATCCAAAGTGCTTATGGAAGGATTAAATCTCGAGCTAAATAAGCAAAGCAGTTTTAAACTGATACAAAACCTTAAGTAATTATTTTTGAGCAGTGAAATGAATTTTGATAATCACTCCCTAAAACCAAAGAAAATAAGAGAAGTACTGTACATAAGATTACTTGTAGACTGAAACTCTTACTGGAGTTTGTAATTTGAAGAGTTTCACAGTAATTTGCAGGCCATAGTTACTTGGAATTCTGGAATTCTTACACTGAAACATTTTTTCAGGATAAGAATTCCAGAATTCCAAGTAACTGTAGCTTGCAGATTACTGTGGACCTCTTCGAATTACAAAATCCAGTAATTTAATATCTCTAAATGTGAACTCATTCTGATTAGAATATCCCTCCCCCTTATTAAGCTCTAACAATAATTTTCCAACTCTCTTCCCTTCCTCCCCTGCCCTCTCTCAAGTTTTTACGTGTCCAAGCATCAATCTGTTCACCTTGGAACATGGCAGATGGCGGATTGTGAATGGCTCTCACTATGAGTATAAAACAAAAGTTGTATTTAGCTGTGATCCTGGGTATCATGGATTGGGACCAGAATCCATTGAATGTCTTGCTAATGGAACTTGGAGTTGGAGAAATGAGAGGCCATACTGTCAAAGTGAGTATTTTGCCCATCCAGTCAAATTTGATTCAGTTCTTAGGTCTTTGTTCTTGACAATCTTGCTGTCTGGTTCATCTATCCTCTTTTTGCACCCACCATTTCATTGTAGTCATGAATTCCAAGACATTAGTCTTCTTGTACTTTGTGACTTTTAAGAGCTTGTACAGCATGTTCCCCATGATCCAGGGATCCCTCATCTGAGTTGCACAACTGGGACTTACACAAATGTTTTCTTCCACAGTAATGTCTCTAGAATATCCAGCATAATGTAATACTTGAGGGACCTGTCATTGAAACAACCAATATTGCTTCAGACTGACACAAGCATCACTTATTCACCCATTGCAGTCTCTGTTCAATTTCCAGGGGCAAGCTCATACATATTAGGAAGGAAGGCAAGAGATTTAACTTTGGGGAAAATACTACTACTGTTGCTTATTAATTCTTTCATGCATTTGATTTCAACATTTTATATCAGTCTTATGAAAATTATTGCAATGTCACATACTTTGGACTGTTAAATGAATTATGCAGGGAGATATAACCATTTACCTCTCTTAGGTCATCTACTATTTTGATTCCCGCAACTGAAAAATGAATAATGAATGCTTCTATGAATGTTTTCTTCCTTTATATTTTTAAGTTATTTCATGCGGAGAACTTCCCATTCCTCCAAATGGGAATAAGATTGGCACTCAGATCACATATGGTTCGACTGCTATCTTTACCTGTGACTCTGGATTTATGTTGGTGGGTTCAGCTGTAAGAGAATGTCTTTCTTCAGGATTGTGGAGTGGAACTGAAACAAGGTGCTTAGGTAAGGCAGTAATTGCCTTTTCTGCAAATTGTATATTTGTAATTCTATTGTTCAACTACTTTTATCATGTGTCCAGTTTCTGCCGTTTTGCTAATTTCTGTCACATTTGAGAGGGACATGTTTGAATGGTAATTTAGACATACACCTGCATCTGCATATCTTATCAGTCCCCACAGATATTCCAAATAAGGGATATTGGGATCCTTGCAAATTTCAACACTTGAATTCAATGTAGCTGAATGCTAGTAACAGTAGATTTGCATAGACTACAATCAAGGACAAACCGGGACTTATCTATCAGACGTTGTGCTCTAATATTCAACCCTACGTATTCAGTCTACTTCTCTATGGTGTTGAAACGTGGACCCTTACAGTCACATTATGCAGGAACCTGGAAGCATTTGAAATGTGGATGTACAGATGAATTCTGAAGATACCTTAGACAGCGCATGAATAAAAAGCTAGAAATCCTCAATTCCATAAAGAGAAGAAATTCCATAAAGAGAAGAGTATTTTGAATACTTAATGCGCAGTGAGAAATACCATCTGCTGCAGGTTATCCTTCAAGGAAAAATAAATGGGAAGCATGGCCTGGGGCATAGAACATTCTGGCAATGGTCCACAATTAGCACAGCTGCTCTATTTAGAATAGCTTTACATTGAAACCAGTTCAGGCTACTGATCGCCAACGTTCTACGAGGACATGGCACTTGAAGAAGACAACCAAACACAGCCTTTCATGTCTCCAAAGGTTGCATAAATTAAGCTAGTGAGACTCAGTGCAATATCAATGTCTTCCAGAAAAGTGCTTTTCAAAATTTGCCTTAAAGGTTGAGCATGGACAAAGGGTAGGCAGAATATTCTTTTCAGTCACTGAATCAACACAATCTTATGCATTGAGTCAGTAAACCATTATCTATTTGGAAACAAATTCCACTATATTGAATACTGTTTAAATTTAAGATGCAAAAATATGTTTGCATGTTTGCCATTCTTGTCTTTTATGTTGTTGTTTTTAAATTGTTGCTTCTTTTAACTTGCTGTAAACCGCCCAGAATTCCATTCTGGAAAAAGGGCGGTATATAAATAAATAAATAAATAAATAAATAAATAAATAAATAAATAAATAAATAAATAAAATGACATATTCAGAGGACATATGAAATACATAGGTAACTAATAAGAAAGCGGGGTAACAGAGGGCAGAGTAAGATTAATATAGACTTTTTCTTTTATCAATTGAGACTTTTCATCTTTTCTCAATTGAGTGGTCACCTGACTTTTATGACACTTTAGCAGTTACTTAGAAAATGCTCTCTACAATTTAAATCTAGGGGGATTATTTATTAATTTATTTAAAATATTTTAACCTCACTTTTCTCCTTAAAAAGAACCCAGGATGGCTTACACAATTAAAAGACAATATTTAAAACTAAATATAATAAATGTGCAGGCACTAAATGGGATCAATCAAATACCACACTAAAAGACATTAATCAAAACCAACAGGAAAAATGCCTTTTAAGGAGAAAGGCACAACCATTCCTTTAAAAGTCCCACTCAGGCAGCCTGTCATTAAATGAAAACTGGCTGGGGGGGGGGAGAGTATTTGCCTGCTGGCAGAAGGGCAGCAAAGAAGGGCCAGCCTAACTTCCTGTGGGAGGAAGTTCCAAAATCTGGGAGCAGCAAGAGAGAGGATCTGATTTTGGTGCTCACCAATGGTTTACTAAACTAGTAGCTTTTTTCCCCCCTGCCATCATTTTCATTTCTGCCTATTCATATATATATTCATATATATGAATAGGCAGACTGTCGTATGTTCAGTTGATATCTGCTATGAAAAAGCAAAGTGTTCTGCTTATATACCAGTCCATACCACTTCAAGTAGTCTCTGGGCGGTTTACAGTTTTTAATTACAGCATGCAGGTTACACATTGTCCCCCCCCCGCCCCGTAAGCTGGGTACTCATTTTAATGACCTCGGAAGGATGGAAGCCTGAGACAACCATAAGTCTGCTATCTGGGATTGAACCCCAGGTCATGAGCACAGTTCTACCTGCAGTACAGGCATTTAACCACTGTGCCATGGGGGCTTCTTAAAAGTTTAAAGGACCTTTGGGTTTTTGTTTTTGTTTTTGCTCTACCAAGGCAACTCTTGGGCACAGAAGAAGAATAAAGATTATAATGATTTGACTAATACTTTCTTTGGGGTTTTATAAATATACAGTGAAATGCGGCTTTTTAAAACAACAGCAACAGCAACAGCAACAGCAACAATTGCAAGGCATCACTTGCATTACCTAATTTGGCTGAACCCTTTCCATAAACAGTTACATTCCTTTTAGATATAAGGTCATTACTGTTTAATTCTTGTACAGAAATGAATGTTTCCCCTTTCTGAGGAATCATTATTCTGAAACAAGGGGAAGAAAAGAATACAGTCTTGTAGCAAAGCTTAAATTGTTTCTCTTTCACAGATCTCAAATGAAATCAGCTGACATTTAAACAGAAGCTTTTTTAGCAAGGTGACATTTCAGGTCTATCTTTTCATGTATCATTTCCCCATCGGTACATAGAGATTAAGAAAGAATCTTTAAAAAAATACTGCTACCATGTCAAACTTTTTAATGACAGCTAAAGGAATCATGAACAATGCCCTGCAGTTGAGGTGTTTTCAAGAAAGATAGTCCCCCAATTAACATATGGGGCCAAAATCTGGGGGTATACTAAAATACCACACCTCGACGTGGTTCAAAATTCTTTTATTTGATCTCTTCTTGCTGTACCCCGTGGCACACCCTCTGCATATTTAAGAGCTAAAGTAGGGCTTCCATTGAAACTCACGTACACATTGCCTTGGCAATGTACTAGTTGAAGCTGGCCGGCATGAGTGACTCCCGCTTGCCAAAGAAGTGCTATATAGAAACAACTTCAGCACCCCTTGCGGGAGACCTGGGCAAAGCTAGTCAGACCCATATTACATCATTATGGGATCAATACTGAATCTATCCCCTTTTGTCTCCCCCAGTATCAAAAATTGGTCAAAGACAAGATTTATTTATGTTCCAAATAGAAGGAATTGGCTGCGGTTTCATTATTGTCATCCTCCCTCTATTATCCTTTGTATAAAACAACTTTCGGGCTGGAAAGCTATTTCCACAATTTAACCTCAGCTCCCTTGAGGACAGCTTTCATAGCCCTGCATTTCCAGACCATGCCTTCTGCCTTTTTAGAGGGGAGACGTGATAATATCCCTCTTCGGGACAGACTTTGCCCTTGCGGCTCAGGTGAAGTCGAAGATGTGCCCCACTACTTGCTCAGCTGCCCCCTCCACAACCAACCTAGACGTAAATCCCTTGGTGGGATTATTAGTTCACTGGTCGATAGGTCCCCTGGAGCCCAACTTAGTATGCTACTTGTCGGTACAGACAGGTATGTCACACAGCAAGTAGCAAAGTTTGCGCTGGCAGCTATGAAAATTTGGGTCAATCTCTAACTCTCGAAGAATTATATTGCATTATAAATGTTACACGGTATTTTAAAGTTTTAATTATATTTGTTGCGGATGTAATTTTATATATATCTTCAAAGAAGCATTTGGTGTCCTCATTAGTTAGTTTCTCTTTTTTTTCTTTGCTCTTACCGTCTGCCGCCATCTTGCCTTCCGCTGCCCTTGCTTGGTGGCCTTGTTATTTTTAGCTTTTTAGCCTTTTTAGCTTTTTAGCTTCTTGCGCTGTTAGCCGCCCAGAGTTCCCGTTGGGAAGATGGAGCAGGATATAAGTATTTAAATAAATAAATAAATAAATAAATAAATAAATAAATATAAAGATTGCGACGACCAATGGTTTTTAGCAATAAACTATTACCTACCTACCTACCTACCTACTTCCATCACCATTCACTTTGACATTTATTTAGTCATGAGCAGAATATATTTCTTAAGTTTTACCTTCATTCTTTCCCTTTTTGCTTCTCCCCATTTATCTGGGGGGAGAGAGAGAGAGAGAGAGAGAGAGAGAGAGAGAGAGAGAGAGAGAGAGAGACTGACTGACTGACTGACTGATTGATTGATTGATTGATTTACATGTAGACTTGGATTGCCCTAAAACAAAATGTTACGTGTGGAGCATATGTGTTCTCTGAGGTAGATAAAAGGTAGTATTTTAGGCAGCTCTGCCTAAACTTTTTAAAATATAAGTGATCCAGTTTTGTACAGTTGTTTTTATTATGTGGACCTGAAACACCATTCTTCAACTCTGAATTTTGAACAAAACATATTTATTGGGGGAAAATGATAGTGATTAAAAATATTACTTATAAGCTTAAGATATAGCAATGTCATGGAACAACTATTGATGAAGGTGAAAAAAAGAAGCATAAAATCCAGATTGCATTAGAATATCAAGAATAAAAGTAATGGCTACAGAAAAGTTACATAACATTTAATGATGACAATGAAGAAATGGAACTTGTTAAATATTGTATTTACCTTGGGTCAATTGCCAAGCCAAACGGAGGTTGCAACCAAGATATCAGAGGTAGACTTTCAAGAGCAAATATGAAGAAACTAGAAGTTTACATATAAGAGAAATAAGTGCATTCTAAATCAGTGTAGTCAAAAGTTTCATTCAAAGCTAAAAAAGACTAAACTGAAATTATTGATCTTTGGAGATATCATGAGGACAAGACTCATTGGGAAACTGAAAGTCAATATGAAGAGAGGAAGACTAAAATATCAGATGGATTGCGTCAGTAAACCATTATCTTTATTTTCTAAGACTTCAATAGGTATATTAATTTCTGGACATTGTGGAAACCTTGAATTTCTAGGGTCACCATAAATTGGAAATGATTTAATGGTCCATAACAACATGTAGCAATATTTATCGGGTTGCTTTGTCAACATCTCTAATTATTTCAATTTGTAAACTCAAAGCATGCCACTTTAATCTAAGACTGATATTGTTGTAAACTTTAGGTTTGATTAAACCCAATTTTAACCTAAGAACCCCTTTTGATAACTATAGAATACACACTGATGTCTGGATAAAAATAACTGTGGCACTCCCATTTCTAATTATCATGATTTGCATATTTTATTTTTAGCGGGCCACTGTGGAATTCCTGATCTTATAGTCAATGGTCAAGTAATTGGAGAAAATTATGGCTACCGAGACACTGTTGTATATCAGTGTAATCCTGGCTTTCGACTCATTGGCTCTTCTGTAAGGATTTGCCAGCAAGACCACAACTGGTCTGGTCAGCTTCCATCCTGTGTGCGTAAGTAAGCGTGGCAGAGGTTATACTGTGCCTGTATAATGTCTATCCTGTGTTTTAGTAATTTGATGAAGGGATGCTGAACATGTTTATTCAGAAACTTCAATGTAAACCCAAGGACTAATTCAGTTTTAGAGAAATTCAGAGGCAAAAAGTAAGGGTAAAGTCTGGTACAATTTAGCTTCAGGGTCTTAGTGAAGGTGGTTAAGCCTTAGATGAGATATTTCAACATTTTAGAATGAAGATCATGCTGTGCAAAAAAAAAACCTGGGAGATTGCCAAATAATGTACCATAGGAAAACCATTCAGATAAGTCTAGAGGGGACAGGTGGACCCTGTGTTAGAAATTTGCCACTCCTGGTTTGTATGAAATAGGACATCTAAAATATGATAAATTCAAGAGAAACCATTGAATGTTTAAATCATGGAATAAGCACTGTTGGATGTTGTTCAGGATTTACTTCTGATTAAACCTGCACAAGATTTCTCTGTAGGCCTATTATAACGCATTCTATTAGCCTCAGACATATTTAAGACATGGCTAAATTTAAACATTGCATGCTCACCCTCCAAACTAAGAACAGTCGTTAATTGAGCAAACTCTATGTTCTCTGTATACCCTTCAATTGCTGTGAAAAAATACCTCATTATAGAGGCTTTAAGGGAGCAAGAAGACAATTGAGATGGCAAGGTCTTTTAAAATGTGCAACTTTAAATTAATATTTTAAATATGTATATATTATTATTTTTAAATATGATTTTTCCCCAAAATGTTTATTTTTTTAACTGTTTACATGATACCTTCAGGTCCCCACTAGTGAAGAAAAAGAGATAAATAAATCAATAGAGATAAATAAATAAATAAATAAATAATCCGGAGTAACGAAGACTGGAGTTCTATAGATGAATGAAGGTCTTATAAAGGAATAGCCCATATAGGCTATATTATCTTAAGGATTGAAATACATTCTCACTTACAAATATTTCCTAAAAAGTGCATCATTATTTTTTCTTGCTCAATGGCTGTTACTTAAAAATAAAATATTGATGATTGAAAATCTTTCATTCAGTGAATACATTCCTGTTTCTATTTTTTTTCCTGGATCTATAGAGTAGATATAGCATAGCTTTGAAAGTTGCTTTAAAATTTTAGAAGTTTATTTATTGAGTTATAGTTGTAGTCCCTCCTCTATATAACTACCCTTATAGCTGCAAGTTTTTACAAATAACTCTTTTGAAAGTAATATTTTTGAATGTACTTCCTTGCTTCTGAAAAGTAACTGAAATAGTTATTTTAAGGTGGTTTTTTTTAAAAAAATTCAAATTATAAAAGGCATTGACTTGTAATATAAAACTTCCCTCCTATTTAATTTATCACCAGGCAGCAGCATAATAAAATAACACCAAAAATTTATTTGGAACATGTTACAGTATATTCTTCCTCATTCACCTAATGAGGCCACGCTGCTAGACTAATTTTAAATAACTTTAAGTAACTGCAGTTCAATCAATCCTCATAAGGGCTCTAGATACAGCCTGCTGGACCCAGGTGGAAAACTATTTCCAAACCCTGCTTAATTGTACAATATAACAAATGTTAAGCCACGCTTTGTAATATGATTCTTAGAAATCTTTGACTGTGATCCTGTTGTGCAACTTTATAATGTCACATTGATGAGGTCATCAGCCAGCCATAGCCATTTTTCTTAAATAAAATAATAATGATTAATTTCTCAAATATATAAATTACTTTCAATGCAGGGACGTTTTTCGAGACTACTAGACAGGAAGGGAAAGTATTTTATCAGCCAAAATCACTGCTGTCAGTGGTGATTAAAATTCCCTCCCCCTCCCCCTGGGGTCCAACAGCACTCTCCTTTTCATCACAGAAGGATCATGCTGTGCATAAGAAAAAAAAACCTAAGAAGAGCCATTGCCAAATCAGTACCATAGGAAATCTAGTCCATTCAGATAAGTCTAGAGAGGGGTGGCTCCATGGACCGTTTGTTAGAAATTTGACTAGATATCTGGTTTCCTATGAACTAGGACATCTGGCCCTGATGAAGTACCCTCAAGAGAAACCATTGAATTACACGTCTCCATCATGGTTTGTAACCCGTGATGGATTTTGTTCAGGAATTTCCAATCCGCTGATGAAGGCATGCAGGCCAGATTTCATCTGTACTATATAACGCATTCTATTAGTTCATAGACATATTTAAGCGCTGGCTAAAAAAAAACATTTTCTTTTGTCAGTTCCAAATTAAGAACAATCGGTCAATTGAGTGTAACTCCTCTGCTCTCTGTATATTCTGCATTACTCTGTATGAAATCATATCCCCCATTATAGAGCGCCTTTTTCCAGACTAAAGAAGCCCAAATGTGAGATGGCCTTTCTTCATAAAAAGTGCAACTTTAAATTAATATTTTAGTTGCTCTATATGCACCTTTTCCATTCCAATATGTTTTTCCCCAAGATGTTTATTTTGAACAGAATTGTACATGATACCTTCAGGTGGGTCCTTACTATTGTTAGGGAAGAAAAAGCATTATAATGTTAAATGTTTTAATAAACCTGTATTTAATTTAATAATCTGGAGTAAGGGGCGGCTCTGGCAGTTCTATAGATGAATGAAGGTCCTCTGTCGTAAGAAAGGAATAGAACCATTCAATTTCTCTGCAATGTCCATTTTCCTCCTTGAACCTCCCCTTTTCTCCCTCACCATAAATATTTGCTAAACTGGTTCTCTGGCAGGTTTTCTACTTGCTCAACATATGTAAAGAACTTTTATTATTAATTATTATCGATGATTGAAATGCTTTCATTCAGTGAATACATTCCTCCCTTTCATCTTTTTCATTTCTTTAGAGTAGTTTGTGCATAGCTTTGAAATTTGCTTTAAATTTGGGGAAGATTTATTTATTGAGAAAGACCTTCCTTGTGCTTTAGAGCCTCTATAACTACTCTTATAGCTCAAGTTTTTACAAATGAACTCTTTTGAAAGCTTCTTTCTTTGTGGTATGCACTTGTGCTGCTTATTAAAGTTGTTTTAAATAGCTTATGCACTTGAAGAGTGGTGGTTCTTTAACCTTCCCCTTCAATTTCTCTCTAAAGTTTCCTATAAAGGGCAGTTTGACTTGTAAAATCAAACTTTTTTATATTTATTTGGTTGACACTCTTCAGGCGACATGCATGGCAAATAAAATTGCACCATGGTCACTGTTTGGAACATGTTCAGTATATTCATTCACATCACCTAATGAGGCCACGCTGCTAGTATTAGATTTTAGTTGCCTGTTCTTTAAGTGGGCAGTTCAATCAAGTTGCTCATAAGGCTTTGGATACATTCAGCTGGAGTCGAGAAACCCAAATCTATTTCCAAACCCAGAGCTTAATTGACCCAGTCAATGTGGGGATAATTGAAGCCCCTCATGATTGTAATATGATTCTTAGCCACCTCTTTGATTTTGATCCATTTGTGCAAGTTTTTGATCTGGTGTCACATTGATGAGAATACTCAACGATCACATCATAGCCTTTTATCTGGTAGTTTAAACCCAAATGATTCTATGTGGAGTCATACCCTCTGTCAATCTCCTTTCATTGCAGGGACGTTTTTGGAGACTACAAAACAGGATTCTTAGGGAAAGTATTTTATCAGCAAAAATCACTGCTTCCAGTGGTGATCTTTGGTAATTAAAATTCTCTCCCCCTCTCCCTGGGGTCCAACAGCACTTTCCTTTTCATCACAGAGGCTCTGAATGAAAAGGAGGCAGATCAAAAATATTTAATCAGGAAGAAATGATGGCATAATCAGCCTCATGTAATATCAAGTTGTGCAACAGAAGCTCAGCCAATAACCTTTATTTTTATAACACATTAGTAGAGATGGGCACGACTCATCGAAATTTTTGTTTTCGTTTTTGTTTTTTCGTTTTGTTTTGTAACAAAAACGAAAATGAAAAATGTGCAAAAAAACCCCAAAAAATGAAAACTAGGCAGATCGAAATGGGCCCCTATCACGAAAAATGATGAAAAACGAAAAAAAATTTTTTGAGTCGTGCCCATCTCTACACATTAGTTAACCTCTAGTACTGACAGAATTGATTACTGGATGATATGGTTATGAAAACATCATTCAATTTGTAATGCTGTATGTCTGGGAAACAAAAAAAAATATTATACCATATCTCAGAGTGACTCTTTGGAAGGCTAGAAGCAAGTCTTAAGCCTTATTAGCTTTCAATGTACAGTGGACCCTCATATAACAAAACGGTTTGTATAACATAAAATCTGTACAACATAAAACATTCCAGAGATAGGGAAAATTTGCTTAATAGAATTGTCTATGGGGTGAATCCATACAACATAAACATGGTCGCGATTAGGGATTATTCTGTTTTCAATGCATTCCTATGGGATATTTGTATAAAGGAAAAATTTGCTTAACATAATTTTATTTGGAACGAATTAATTCCTTTATACAAGGTACCACTATAAACTCCGAAATACTTTGAAATGAATTTGCGTCAAACCATTTTGAAATCAACTATCAGACTGATGTGATTCTCTTCTAATTTGAATGCTTTCTCCTTTACACCCTCAAACACATGATAATCTCTGTAAGCCCCTTTTTAACTAGTGGCTGGTGCTATTTTTTGTTTTAGTAATGTCTTTTTTTAAAAAAAAATCCATTTCTATACTTTTATTCTCTTTTGGATTTTCATTGTATTTGTTCACATTAGTTATAAGCTCCTTTGTGTCCTATTTTTGCAAGTGTAGTAAATCAAGAAAATTAAAAAATTAAAAATAAGTAAATAAATAAACAAATAGTGTAGAACATGTGCTTCTATTCTGCACCTATTATCAGGATCTAAGCAAGGAATTTATCTCCCCAATTATAGGAAAATATCCTGGGAGGTCAACAGAATTCTATGTATAGTTGCTCCTTTCTGATAACACTTACCAGATAACTAAGCAAGTTGCCAAATTCTGTGATGCAGCAATAAGGGTTCGGAAACAATTTTTAAATAGAGAAAAAAGCATTGTATTTGTCATAACTGATGACTGTTTTTATCGTAGCTGATAACTACTTTTATTTTGGACAAGAGTAAATTTTAAATTTTAAAATGTATTTTTAAATTGTATTCTAAAATTGTATTTATGATATAGCATGTAAAAAGGCTTGATTCATATGTTGTCTCTTGGAATGTATATTTGATCATTCTTATTTGTTTGATTTTATTTTTTGGTTTAGGTCATTGACCGTGAGTAAAATTTCATTCATTCATTCAATAAACAAATAAACAAATAAATAAATAAACAAAAAGTCATCTGCATTCCTTCCAAACTCTCACATCGAAGGAACACACATTTAAAAATAATTCGAAAACATTATTTCTTAGGGCATGTGAAACTTGGTAACAATATGCCTTCTGTCTGGCTTGTTTCTGATGTTAGCTGTTAGCTGCGGTCATCCTGGCAGTCCGATTTATGGAAGAACGAGTGGGAATGGCTTTAACTTCAATGATGTTGTGACGTTCTCTTGTAACACTGGCTATATCATGCAAGGACCGACAAAAGCCCAGTGTCAGGCAAACAGGCAGTGGAGTCACCCACCACCAATATGCAAAGGTAAAGATGAAAAGGAAATTGAACATTTTCAAGAGAAGCTAGTGATGTGTAAAGTGAGTCGGAGGAAATTTTCCAATTAAAAGCTTAAATCCAGTTTTACATTTTGCTGGTGTTGCACTTGATAGAGGTGAGGGGAAATGAGGGTGTCCCTACTGAATTTTGATGGACTGTGCTGGTGGGAATCCTGTATTGGAGGGCAACCAGGATTGTTGAAGGTCTGGAAGAAATGTCTTATGAGGAACGGCTTAGGGAACTGGGAATGTTTAGCCTTTCAAAAAGAAGGCTGGAGGGGGAGATATGATAGCTATGTTTAAATATTTGAAAGGATGTCATATTGAAGAGGGAACAGGTTTGTTTTCCATGGCTTCAGAGACTAGGACACAGGACAATGGTTTCAAACTACAGGAAAAGAGATTCCATTTGAACATTAGGAAGAACTTCATGACAGTTAGAGCTGTTTGGCAGTGGAATATGCAGCCACGGAAGGTGGTGGAGTCTCCTTCTTTGGGGGGTTTTAAGTAGAGGCTGGATTGCCATCTGTCGAGAGTCCTGTGATGGGGGTTCCTGCATGGCAGGGGGTTGGACTGGATGGCCCTGAGGTCTCTTCCAACTCTATGGTTCTATGATTCTATGTATGCTGAAAGAACCTATAGTTTTAAGAAAAGGGAAAACTGAAGATTTAAGATGTTTGTCTTTGCTTCCAAAATGGTATTTTCTTTGGGTAAAAATTGTAAAAGTACCCAAAGCTGAATTGTAAGATGAAATAAAATGTTAAACCATTTAAATCATATTTGTTTAACTCATTTTACTTTCAGATTTCCCCCCTAGAGATATCACTTAAAGTATAAGCTATTCAGAAACTTTATTAAGTTCTTTATTTTGTTAGTTTTAACCTTCTGTCTATGACTTCTAGTTGGTATTTTACTTAAAGATAAATCATTTTGGAAATCTAAAATAAATAAAATAATGTGCAGCATAATATTGTCAACTTGATTGCATTAACAAACAACAGAAACCCAAAGTGTCTTTTGACTGCATTTGTCTGCTTGCTTTTTGAACTTAAGCATTCATAACGTTTTAACTTGTAACTTTAAAGTAGATTTGCACCACTGAGAAAATGGAGATCATCAAATCATGTTCTGTTTTTTTTTTCCGGAGAGGCAAGAAATCCTAGCAGTTGCTTTGGAGACTTATGACAGTTACATAAATTAATGTTAAAATTAATCAAGACACACTGTTGCCTGCTGAAAACTTCAGAAATAACTGCAAGCTTGCAACTTTATATATATACATGTCATGTTAAACTAATGTATCCCCCTCTAGTAGATTCCTGGCAGCATCACAGTTAAAAAGAAAATCAATATTCAAACTGAGAAATATGACTGGTAGAACTGCAACAGGAAAGGGGTGAAATTTTTTTTATTATTTATTTGTTTCATTTCTATACTACCCATCTTCCAGCAGGAACTCTGGGTGGTTTACAATAGGATTAAAATAGGCAATACAATACAATGACAAGATCAGGTAAACCCAAAACAATAAGAGGGAACACCCTCAGCAAGAGGCGTCAAAAGGGCGGCGGGGCGGGGGAAGGATAGAATAAATTAAATTAAAGGTCGCCAAATGCCTCCCTAAAAAGCATGGCTTTGAGTGCTCTTTTGAAGGCGGGCAAGGACTGTGCAAGGTGCAGATCACTCAGAAGATGATTCCACAACAAGGGGCCCATCACAGAGGAGGCGCGGTTGCTTGTAAGCGACTTCCATGCCTCCCTGGGTATGGCCACTCAGAGTGAGCGCACCTGCGACATCCACAGTAAAGCTATCATTTGACACTTTTTATGATATGCCTCTTGTTTACATCCATTGCTTTGTATCTGCTGAATTTCTACCTTCTTTACTATTTTTAAATGGAATCATATATTTTCGGTGTTGGATAGTTCAATGGTTTAGGCATTGGGGTGTGGAGCCAGAGGCTGAGATTTTGTTGTGCAGGTGTTCATGATCTCGAGGCTATATTACTGTAATGCTCTTTAGGTGGGGTTACCCTTAAACCTTATTTGAAGACTCCAGTGGGTACAAAATGCAGCTGCCAGACTGGTGGTGGGTGCAGGCAGATAGGACTGCATCATCCCATTTCTGGCCCACCTGCACTGGTTGCCTGTTGCATCCCGGATAAGGTTCAAGGTAGTGGTTTTGATTTACAAAATCCTCCATGGCTTGGGACCTGAATACCCAGCAGAGCGGATCTTCCAGAGGTCAGCTGAGGCCCGTCCCACCAGAATGTTGCAGGTGCTCTCACGTCGGGTGGCCATGCCCAGGGAGGCTATGAAATCGATAACCCAAAACCGAGCCTTTCTGTGGCTGGCCTCTCGCTTTGGAACCAAATGCCAAGTGAGTTGCGCCTTGCACAGTCCCTGCCTGCCTTCAAAAAAGCACTCAGGAACTTGCTTTTCTGAGAGGCATATGGCAACCTCTAGTTTATTTTTATAAAAAAATCTTTTCCACCATTTTTCCCGGTATTTTTCTTTTCTCCGCTATTTGTAGTACTGTGTGTTTGAGATCTGTTTTTATTTGCTGTTGTTGTTAACTGCCAGGAGTTCCTTTGGGAAGATGGGCGGTATATAAATAAATAAATAAATAAATAAATAAATAAATAAATAAATAAATAAATTCTCCCCAATGCCTCCTGGACAGAGCCTGGACTTGATGATCCATAGAGTCCCTTCCTGCTATGCAGTTCTAAGATTATTATTATTTCTTAAAATTGATAATCTGCATGAGATATGTCTAAGATTTGTTTCATGTTTAACTTCAGCAGCAATCTACTTCTAATTTTTTTTAACTAAAAACAGTAAAGAGGCTATTTAACTCTGAACAGTACTGTCTCTAAACAGAAGATACATATTTTTAAAAAACTCACATTTCCCTGGAGGACAGAAATGTGTTATTTCAGCAGTTGTACATTACATAAACTATGAAGGCACACATGTTCCTTCTCTCCTATTTTCTCTTTTAAATGTCATCAATGGAAGACTGGTTCAGTCATTTCCTTTCTGGCACTCACATGCATTTGGATGGAAATTGTAGTGAATAAAGCTGCAATAGAGAAGAGGCAAGCCATTTCCCATTCTTCACAGACTGCAGCTGGTACCAAATGCATTGACTAAGCTGACTTCCCCATGATGGGCATTATCACTTCACCTTGATACTTGGAAGGGCATAACCCAGTGCTTCCCATCCTGAGAGTCAGGACCCCTTTGGGGGTTGAACAACCATTTCACAGGGGTCACCATGAGTCAGTGAAGAAAAAGGCACAAACAGCTTGAGTCCGAAGGAGGAGTGGAAGGAAGGGGGGGAAAGAGTGAGTTCCAGCTTGATAGGTTGGAGGGGATGTCAGTCAATGGCACCGGAGTCTGCAATTGGCTAGGCTGCCTGTAGAGGGAAGTCCTCTATGGCACCTGCAGCAATGGCCTGCCAAAGGGGGCTTGTGGCCTCTTGCAAACAGGGCAAGGGGTCACCACAACATGAGGAACTGTATTAAAGGGTCTCGGCATTAGGAAGGTTGGGAACCACTGGCATAACCAAATTGCTGCCAAGCTAGGTTCAAGATTATCTTGGGTTTTTATGTCTTAAATGACCCAATACCAAATTGTCTGAAAGAGTGTCATCTCCCATATACAATAGCTAGGCCACTGTTCTCTGAGAGAGGCTGCTTTCACCATACCAAGGTTTAGTGAAGTTCATTTTGCTAGTGGTGGTGTTCTGTACTGTGGACTGATGCCCCACATGGAATGATGACCCACAGTTGAGAAGGGGTGGTCAGGGTTCTGACAGACTTCAGTACAAGATGATCCCATTATCAGGAGTAACATTATTACTACATTATCAGTTTCTGTTAAACGAAGAAGCTTTCCATCACTGTAATCAATTTGAAAGCAAGAATTTCCTGATCCTCAACTCTTCTGTTAGCCCTAATGCCATCAGTGAAATGTTTTGTGAATTTGTAATACTGTATATACTCGAATATAAGCCTAGTTTTTCAGCCCTAATTTTGGGCTGAAAAAAGGGGGTCCTCGGCCTATATTCGGGTCAATACTTTTAGCCACTGAGGCAAGTTTTGGTCGGTGGCTAAAAGTCATTTTAAACATTGTGCGCCATTTCTCCTGACCCCCCCCCATGTTTAAAATGACTATTTAAAACAACTCAAGCACTTGCCTCAGTGGCTAAAAGTCATTTTAAACATTGTGCGCCACTTCTCCTGACCCCCCATGTTTAAAATGACTATTTAAAAAGTCATTTTAAAACAATGTTTAAAATGACTTTTAGCCACCAACTCAAGCACTTGCCTCGGTGGCTAAAAGTCATTTTAAACATCACACACACACACAGCTCACAAAGGAGGAGCTGCCAGGCCCTGCTGCATTTCCCACCCTAGGCTTATACTTGAGTCAATAAATTTTCCCAGTTTTGGGGTTTAAATTAGGGGCCCCGACTTATACTTGGGTTGACTTATACTTGAGTATATACGGTATTTGTGCTTATTTTTGTTTGTTTGTTTTGATGTTTTGAACATTCTGATATTGTAAAGCACTTGGTTGTTCAAAACGGAAAGGCAGTATATGAATGTCTTCATAAATATACATATACAGTGGAACCTTGACTTACGTCATTAATCCGTTCCAGTGGTCTAGACTTAAGTCAAACATGACTTAAGTCAAATGAACGTTTCCCATAGAAAGTAATGGGAAAGCAGATTAATCCGTTCCAGATGATGAAAAAGATCCCTGAAAACAGCAATTTAACACAAATTTGACTGGAATAGGAGATTCCTTCTGGGGATGTAAATGAAATGTCTCTTCAAAGAGAGGAGGAGGCAGTGGAATTATAGTCCACAAGTTATATGCCTCCACTTTTTAATGTTCATAGCAACAATGTCTAACATTTAAGTTTTACTGATTTTTAACCTGACGTTTCAAGTTCTGAACAACTCTATGCACACCATTAGAGTTGCACAACTGTACAGCTCCCCAACTAAAATGATTCCATTGTGGACCAGACTTCTGCAGCCAGATTTTTACAAGACTGAGCCGACTATCTAACCAGCAAGGCCAGCCCCGAGCTCCCGGCCCTTCTTCTCCTCCGGCAGCAGTGCCGGCTTCGGTGAGGCCGAGGACCAGCTCCAGGTGCTCTGAGCTGGCCTCGCCGAAGCCGCCGCTGCCGGAGGAGAGGAAGAAGGCAGGAGCAGTTTGGAGGCGACAGCCGCGATGCTGGGTTGTGGCTGCCACCCAATTCCGGTGCCTTGCGCCGGGGCTCTGAGATGTAAGTCAAAGCCTGCGACTCAAGTCAAACAGGCCCCTTCTTGTTGCAAGTCAAATATGCTGCAAGTCAAGCAGTATGTAAGTCAAGGTTCCACTGTATTTTATTTATATACTGACTAGCAGATTGCTACTCTGGGGGTTGTACAGGAGAAAGGAAAAACAAAATTTACATACAACATGTTTTATATAAAAATTAAGTACTACAGAGTAAAATTTATTTATTTACTTATTTACTTATTTACTTATTTACTTACTTATTCATTCATTCATTCATTCCTCATCCATTTGGCCTAAAAGGCCACTTTGGGTGGCTTACAAGAAGGAAATTAAACAGATAAAATGCACTAATAACAAAATATATAACCAAAAGAGCAAGCAATCCAATCAAAAATAAAATAAAATAAAATAAAATAAAATAAAAGTATGACACAAACCTCACAATATATGTATATATATATGAAAATAAGTTTTTAATTTTTATGCACAAAATACGAGGGGTTTATAAAAAAAGCCTGTGACTTTTTAATTTTCTCTTGGAAGATGTCACCTCTCTAAAAGAAAAGTTTTGAAATTCTTTGTTCTTGCAAGTGCATTTTTTTCATTCCCTGCAGCTTAGTCATGGGAATATTTACTTAGGAGTGCCAGCTCATTTTAAAGGTGAACATTGTTACCTATTGACCTGTGAAAATGTGTTTTCAAGGGAACTGACTCGTAGGAGAGGAAATTGTGAGACTTTTATGGCTTTGGCGATTGTTGCAGACAGTAGGAAGCTGACCCTGATTAATCAAATTATGAATCTAGAAGCAAGTGTGAACTCTAATATATTCAGTTTTTGTGACACATAACCCTTACACACTATGAAATATGCATGAGCCACAGCAGGACATAATTTTCTACCTATTGGTTTTGTGCCACATTTCTCCCATTGATATTATCAGTTGGTCATTCAGTAAACTGAAAATGCCCCATGATAAATGTTCATTTCTTTCCAGGCATTCCAAATGTGTTTTGCAAATATGTGTGACTTGAAACTGTTTCATCTAAATGGAATGTAACATGTGATATTTCTGTTTCTTTTCTGCTCAGTGGTCAACTGTTCTGATCCAGGAATCCCTGCAAATTCTATAAGAGAAAGTAAAATTGAGCATGGAAATTTCACATATGGGACTGTTGTTTTTTATGATTGCAATCCAGGGTATTTTTTATTTGGATCTTCGGTTTTAGTCTGCCAGCCAAATGGACATTGGGATAAGTCTTTACCAGAATGCATTAGTAAGTATTTTAGAATACGTGTTCTTCTGATTCTTCTGATTATTGTTAGTGGTGACATGACATTGGTGGCATCATCTGAGGCATTAAATGCACTTTATATGTGTTATTGATTTGAAAACCTTTAAGATAAGTCAGTAACCCTTGTGTTACAGATGGAAGTATTGAGGCTCAATGGCTTATACAAGGACAATCCATTTGTTGAAGATTGGAATGAAGGGCTTTCTTGATTTGTAGTTCCCTCTTTTAGCTACTGTGCTAAATCTGCTGTACCCATAAGAAGCCAGTTCATCGACCATGATCAGAGTGACTAACTCTGCTGATGAAGAAGTGGATCCAGGAAGAAGTGATCGTCTGCCCATCCACCCCCACATACAATCTTTCCATGCCCCTTGTATCTGCTTTTGGAGAACTTGGATATTCAGAGTCCTTGGAGGATTCCAGAGTAGATATTTTCTTGGCATGGAGACCAGGGGTGGGAGATGAAGAATCTCCTGTTGTAAGCATTCAGGGAGGACAACACGAAAAATATAATCTCCTTCTGGATCCACTAGTGGTGCTTCCATAATTGGGAGATATAACCAGTTGAATTCACCCCAAAAATATCTATATAAAATAAGCCAGATCATATGGTCACAGTTTCCTGACAAACATGCATGACTTGGGTAGGCTTAATCTCCATTGTCTGAAAGAGAAGCTGTCCTGCAATGTCTAGGCATGATCCAAGGCATAAAGCCTCCAATCCGGGCCTTCTCTCCAGATGAACACAATTTAAGAGTCTGTAGGGTTTACATCTGAGAAGTGGGACTCCCAGAAAGGAAAATTATGGAAATCAAAAAGGATAGTACTAATTGAAAAACCTATGCTACTTTTTGTAAAGTTCTTCCCATGTTTTATGGCAAATGACTCATTGTATAATATACAGGATCATATCAATAATACCAAACTAGTATAGAAACAGTTGAAATAATGTTATACAATTGCAAAGTTATGGTTTTAAAAAGGCTGAAACATTCATAAGGTATGTCAGTGTTTGCCCTTGAACAAAATGTGGCAACTAGCCAAATGAATCAAAAACATTTCATTGTGCTGACTGCATCCTCAGATTGTGCACATTTGTTTCCGTTAATCCAAGTGGGTTTATGTGCATTTGTGAATTACATGCATTTCATGAGCACTTTAAAATTATTCTGGTAACTCTTGTTTGTCAATGCAACCATGGTAGTGTGTGTGTGTGTGTGTGTGTGTTTCACCCCAAAACATTGAAAAACTACACTTCAGATTCTACAAGATTTGTTCTATTGAGGAAGTGGAATAATTGCTGAATTCTTGCTTCTTGTTGATTTAAGCTGTCTCAACTTTGATGAGACACTTCAGTGAGATAGTTTAAAATCCCAGCAGCCCCTGTGTGTGAGGTAAAGAGCTTCTTCAAGTTTCTGCAATTTGCAAAAAAGTCATTTCCCTTGAAATGCACAGCAACAAAGCACACACACACACAAAGGAAAAGCATAGAATAGTTGTTACAAAAAAAAAAAAAAGGAAATCGCTCACCCATACTTCAGAAAACAAACTAGCAATTCACACAATTGCTTAAATTCCACATTTTTTCTGCAAATCTTTCTTTCTGAAAACTGTAAAATGTATGCATTTATGTGACTCTTTTGCCAATGTGACAACTCTCTCAAGAGTGCCTGGAACTTCCTACCTATCATTCAGTTGAAATGAGAATTGCTGCCATCCCTGATCCTTCAGGTTACAAACCATGATGGAGATGTGTAATCTCCAGGCTTAAAATGGGGTACATCAAGGACCAGATGCAGGGGAGTGGTATCAAGAGACAGATATCTAGCCTTGTGCGCTCCTGGACACATTTGGTGGGGCCACTGTGAGATACAGGAAGCTTTTGATCTGATCCAGCATAGCTCTGCTTATATTCTTATGTGCAAGAATGACACTGGTTACATTCCCAATTCCATTTCTGAAATGGCCATGGAATATGTAAAACAGTATTTCCATAGGGAAGCATGGCCTTACCCAATACATATATAAAACTTTTAGTTTTTTCCTTTACTTACTGTTGGTGAATCTCGGAAGCAAAATTTCACAAAATGAGTCCCCCCCATTTGCAATGATAAAACAGCTTGAACAAGTGTAACAACAAAACACTACAATTTGTCCACCCATTTGTTTGCTTGCAGAATTTTCAAAGTTCAGACAAAAATCCCAAGATACCTTCCTCAACTGGATTGAATTCCATAATCTGCACAACCCATGTCCAATTGGCAAAGGCCTAGCAGGCTGGATGACAACAGCACCTCCAGCTCATTCTGCTTTTCTACTCTTATTGATTCAAATATTTTATTCACAACCCCTCTCTTTCTGAGTCCCACCACTTTATGCCGAACCAATATTTTATAGGGGGTTACATTTGCAATTTTAAATTGTTTACCAAAGGGTTAATCCAATCGATGAAGACTGTTCCAAGGAAAAAAAATTGTGGTGGTGGAGATTACTTTGACACCACCTTTTTGTGCTGCTGGGCTGTGAACCTGGCTCTTCTTGCTACTTTATCTTTACATCCTCCCCGTGAAAGAGGATCACCTGATGCCTTGGCCAAAACTCATCTAGAGAGTTTTGTGGCTCAGCAGAAACTAAAACCTGGATCTCCTAAGTCCAACTCTGACACTAACTGTGATACTATACTGGCTATAAAGTAAAGTATCACAGTATCAGATGATCAATCTTAACTTGTTCATGTAAGTAAGTAGCCATCTCTGAAACGGATCACATTGCACTAGCCATTAGCTGCACTCTGCTGTTTTTTACCAGTCAGTAATTCCAGTTTGGGATAGTTATTTGCCAACCAGTTTGCATATTTACAAGGGTATTTAGAAACACCAGAGAATCAGATGTAGTGACACAATGTGAGTAGTTTTGATTGTTTGCCAAAATGTGCCAAATAGGATGGCATGAGTCTGGTAAAGGTGGACAGAATAAAATAGTTTGGTGATTATAATGTAATTTTTATCTCAATATTTATGCATCATAGTGGTTGACTGTGGTCATCCTGGCATTCCTCCAAATGCGATCCTGTCTGGAGAGAAATATACGTTTGGATCTACCGTCCGGTACTCTTGTACAGGAAGGCGGTCATTAATAGGTCATCTGTCTCGGACTTGTCAGTTGAATGGACACTGGAGCGGATCTATGCCTCATTGCTCAGGTACCACTTTTAAAGTATGTGAATGTGAATTTGAAACCAATTTTAAGTTTGTACTGCTTTTAGCTGGAACATTTCTGCTTTTCAGGGATCCAACCAAACATAAGCCACAAACAGTGTGTCCTCTAATTTTTGCCACTGCTCTATGGAGCTGTCTTCCATGCACACAATTTTCCCTCAACAGATTTTGGAAGAAAAATGGTCACAGCGAGTGCACAAGGGTAGGAAAATCCCTGAGTGGAGGATGCCAGAGGCATGCACATCTACAAGGCTGTGCAGCTTTGAGGGAACATTGGTAAAAAAAAATCAGTACAGCTAAAGCTAAATTTCATAAAGAACACCAGAAGTGGAAACACATTTCATATGAAGGATGAATCACCATAGAATGACTGACAAGATGGTCATGAATGTTTATATTCTTCCCTATTTTCATTTTGCTGGGACAGAGATACTTTTCTCAGTCTCTGGTTCATGCTGGTGCAAGATAAATTTATGCTGGCCTAAAGGAATTTCTCTGTGCAACTGTGCAATTGATTGCATGTCCCCAGCATGGCTGATTGAAAATTTTCCAGCAAAAGTGCTTCAGAGATAGCACTTCCTCCTCAGCACTAACATAACAGGACTTAGCTCTTTGCATAATTGTCTATTCCTCAACATT